>CM032232.1:136710000-137080000 GCA_019009955.1 Riptortus pedestris
TTCAAAAAGCAATCCAGAATGATGCTGCCCATATTGTAGACAGACTTCATCAATCTAGGCTGGACTATAGACAACGACCTTTGAGCAGAACGTTTAAATACTCTACGGCACGATAACCTCTTCAATAGATCAAAACACGACAGATATAGTGAACCCCATACATACCAACCACAATATGAACCAAGGTATTAGGGAGCAACAGCCTTTCTATGACCTAAATTGCAGGCTCCAAAATCTTGACACTCTATTCCCAGAGGACAGCTACCACCAATTCCAGTAGAAACCACCTCAATGGGACGATCCCAGAAAATCTAACACTCCACCACATAACCAAGACTTAGACAAACAAAACCAGGAACAATTTTTCAAGCGCCAACAGTCACCTCCACAAGACGTGAATCTCAAAATACTGCCATGATGAGGACTGTTGCTCGAACTCCTATCCGGTTCAGCACATCCAAGACGAAGAATGGCTCACAAGACTTCAAGAAAATAAGACAATACTTTTAGACAGATCCAATCATTTTATAATAAAATACGACCTAGAACCACCCCCGAATGGCAAGGTTGTATTAATGAATAATATAAAGGATTGGGTTGGATGTATTATGAAAATAAAGTGGTGTTCGTGAGTATATTACACCCTCCGAACGTGCTGACTACATCAGCATCCCTCTGAACAACCTTAACAGAGTTGTTAGCTCTGTGTTGGCAATCTCTGACTGGCACAACAATGGCTTCTTCTTCTTTTCATTATTATCTCCTCTCCTTCTACCCATATCCCCTCTTTCGTTTTCCACTCTCCTTTATAACCCACCTAATCTAGTTAAATACAGCAAGTCTATCTAGTTAAATGTTTAAAGTACCTTTAAATATAAAGGTATGCAAATCAACCACTACATTACCACAAAATTACATTCGGATCTTGCGACTTATTAAAACATATAAAATTAAACTAGCTGGATGACATTCAAAAAGCAATCCAGAATGATGCTGCCCATATTGTAGACAGACTTCATCAATCTAGGCTGGACCTATGAGCAGAACTTTCAAATATCCTCAACAGCACGATAACCTCTTTGATTAATTTATTGCAAAGTTAGCAAATATCCAACCATGTCTGTCAAACTGAGGTTTTCTGGACACTAGTCAAACTTATCCAACCATTTCTAACATTCTACAAGAGACCCCGTCCCCTTTTGCCACTTTCAGCACATAATTTAAAAAATATGGTCCCTGACTGTTTGAAAACTTTCAGTGTTATGAAAAATTGCATCACACCCTCTCCACGTCCTCAAGCTTGGCAAGCCTTTTCTTGATCGCCACAATGCTATTCTTTTGCTCTCTATCGTATATCAATACATTGTATTTAACTTGTGATAAAAATACATGTGAAAATCAAGAGAATGAATTGTTGTATTGGATGACCATGTAAAGAATGAATTATTGTATTGTGTTAATATGAAAATAAAGTGGTATTTGTGAGTATATTACACGCTCCAAACGTGCTGACTACATCAGCATCCCTCTCAACAACCTTAACAGAGTTGTTAGCTCTGTGTTGGCAATCTCTGACTGGCACAGCAATGGCTTCTTTTCATTATTATCTCCTCTCCTTCTACCCATATCCCCTCTTTCGTTTTCCACTCTCCTTTATAATCGACCCGGTGCCTCCAGTTGCTGGGTAACCCACGACCCCATGTTCCATTACACACATACATTCACAACACACCCTTGAAATGGAACAAGCGAGTTCAGTAGAAATGGAACTGGCTGCACAACCCTGTCAGGCCGCTCTGCCTTCTAAAACCACCTACTACGGGTCTCAGAAAAAAAAAAAAAAAGGAAACCCAATCAAAACAGGCTGCATTCAGTGGTCCTGGATTGAACATCTGCTATCTATGTTCACTGAGCAGTGGTTCTAGGAACCTTGTACCCCTGCGCTGTCTACATTTCTACCTGTTTTCAAACTGTCAGCCTTGGTTCTTGAGAAGAATAGAGGAGCAGGAATCAACCCTGGTCAACTTACCCTATGCGCATTGAAGGCAATTGGATATTGGCTGGGACAAATATCCGGAGCATTAAGGTCACCCTACCAGTTAAGATGAGGACATGTAATACCTCCACTGCTGGCCTTCACCTTCCCCTTTATCCCTTAACAAGCCAAGGTGTCTTTAAAGACACCGTTCATATTTATCACACACAGGGAACAACTGCTTCTATTGATACTCCTTTTGAGCTCCAGTCCACACCCCTGTAACCTCTCAAGCATGAGAATATGCAACGAAAGTCGATTTATTGTTTTTGAAGCTAACTATTAACAATATACTGAAGCAAATCACTATTGTTTACTACACACTTTTTATAAGGGAAGTTTCTAATTTATTAAAATATATGCTATTCGAATTAAATATGAACCAAAATGGGTGAATTAGTTTTAAAGCATTGTATTCAAATCCCTATGTGTTTCATTTTCTATTCTGGAGAGAAAACTAGTTTTAGCATGGATTTTAATGATGGTGTACTTAAATTCACCCTGGCCTAATGGCAACAAATTTGCCTAAATTGCATGATTTTATATTATTTCTTGCTTTAGCTATTTTAATTAACAGATACGTATAAAAGTCGAGTTGAAAAGATTTTGGCTATGCTACCAAAATTTAGTATCACTTCTGATGAAGAAGAAAGCGACAATAAAGGAGAAAATGTACACAAATGCCCCAAAATGTTTGAAACAAATTTTCAAATTGAATGAAGTATTGGAACATTTCAATATGGAGGATGAAAGAGGGAAGAGGATGTTATGAAGAATTCATTCATAACATAAAGTGTATCAGCAAAAGATTACATGATATGACAAAAAAGGTGTAATAAGTTCATATGTAGGTGCTGAGCCTGTTCATAATGTTTTAAGATGGTCACAGGGGTAAAGAAAAAGAGAAAATATCAAATGCCATGCAAGTCAAAGAATATAATTCTCAAATGGGAGGTGTTAACCTTAGTGATATGTTCGTTACACTTTATAGAACAGGTTACCGTTCTCACAAGCATTACATGCTTTTCAACATTTTCAGCTGATTATTGGATTTGATGGTTAATAACACATGGCTATTGTACAATAGGAACAACACTAAAAAAAAAATTGACTTTAAAACAGTTTCAAATACAGATTGCAGAGGATATTCTGCTGGAGCGGCGAGCTATAAGGGCTAGTGGAACCAGCACCACCAATTGCAGCCAAGAACTGCTGCAACTCTCATACCCGATGCAGCAAGACTTCATGGAATGCACCATTGGCAGGTATTTGCTACAAAAGGAATGTGTAGACCAGGGGTGCTCAAACGGTCGATCGCGAGTGCTTTTTGGGTATATCTCGAGAAGAAAAAAAAATTTAATAAGTAGGTAGGTCCCTAAACTACATAAATGTATTACGTAATAAAATAACACTGCTTGCGGCAAAAGGTGGCTTTACAAAAGGAACGCGTGGCACTTGTCAAAGAAAAGCAGTGTTGTTTCTAGACTAGACAGTACAGTCTAGTCTAGAAACAACGAGAGACAGTACAGTCTAGTTTCGGGCGGCGCATTTGACGGGAGCATTCGAGACTTTCGTTCACGCCGATATAAATGTTGCGCCTGAAGGAATTGGAGTCATTCTGAATTGTAACTTGATGGCGATCCTACGTCGATACAAAGTTTATTATTAAATAGTGGAAAATGAGTGCAGTGAAGAAATCTAAAACGTATCATTTTAATAAGGATTGGGAGGAAGAATTTTTCTTTTGTATGATGAAGGATAAGTGCATTTGTGTTATTTGTCGTGCGTCAGTTGCAATACCTAAGCGTGGTAACTTAGAGAGGCATCATAAAACGGTTCATAAAAACTATGAAAAGGATTTTCCGCCACAGAGTGAATTAAGAAAACGAAAAGTAAGTGATTTGATATCTTGTTTGAAAAAAGAACAATCCATGTTCACAAGACCAGCCACACAATCAAAAGCTGCTACGATCGCGTCATTTAAAATATCTCGTATATTGGCGAAACACAAGAAACCATTCGAAGATGGATCGGTGGTGAAGGAAGCATTTATTGAATCGGGTGAGACTTTATTTGGAGATTTTAAAAATAAAACAGAAATCATGTCTGCTATTAGAGAACTTCAGTTATCTCGTCCGATTGTCACAAGGCGTATTGAAGTCATGAGTCAGGACATCGCAGATAAACTAAAACATGATATCATGGAATGTACATACAGTTAGGGACCCGATTAACCGAGTCGATCGGGACCGCTGTTACCTCGGTTAATCGAAATTCTCGGTTAATCGGAACCTACTAATACCAGCTGAAAATGTAAGGTTTTTAGAATAAAAACTAGTACATACCTGTAAGTTTAATAATTATATTCATATTTACATTTTTTAATCATAAATTAATAATAAAAGTAGAATGTATGCACATATATACATAGTATAAAATAACATCGAACACAAAAAAAAAAAAAAAAAAATAATGGAAAAAAGGAAAAAAATTTTGATTTAAAAAAATCATTTATTGTTGTTTGTTTTAAACAACTGCTTCTATCAGCAGCTGCAGTGTCTCTCCACTTCCTTATCATCATCAGTTCATATGAAGGCACATCACCTCTGCCTTCTAAATAGAGTAGTGACCTGTCAAGTAGGTTGAAACCCTCCTCATGGCTTACTTTCGTGGGGATAGATACCTCGTCTCCTTCAGGCTCTTCTTCGTTGGTTGTTTTCATTATTTCATTAATGATTTCCTCTTCCGTTAGGATCGCTGATCTCTTTAATGATTCTTCATTGACCCAATCTGTAACTTCGAAGTCCATTACATCTTGGGAGTTAAGATCTTTTAACAAAGAGCACAACTCCAGATTTGTTGGTGGCTCTTCGTTTGGCTGGACTACTATAGGTAACTTCAGGCCATAAGTTTTTCCAGGCTTTATTTAATGTGGTGTTGGGTACTGAATCCCAGGAATTAGCTGCCATGTAAATGACATCTTTAATTGTAATCTTTTTTAGTTTTTCTATTAGCCCTTTATCGTTATCTAATAGCATTGTAGTTAAGAGCTTCTTTTTGTAATATCGCTTAAATGTCGAAATTACTCCTTGATCCATGGGTTGGATCAATGATGTAACATTTGGTGGGAAAAACATGGCCTTAATCTCGCCCACGCTTAAGATGCTCTCGTCGGGATGTGATGGTGCATTATCAATGAGAAGCAGGGCTTTATGAGGCAGTTTTTTTTCGTCAAGAAAAATTTTTGACGTGTGGTACAAAATTATGTTTGAACCAATGCTCGAAAATTTCAGCACTCATCCATTTTTGATGTTTATAAACAACCGGCAGGTTATTAAAATTGACGTGTTTGAGGGCTCTAGGTTTGGCTTGATTTTCCGATTAAAACCAAGTTTAGTTTATCCTTTCCACTTGCATTCGCGCAAACCAAAACAGTGACCCTATCTTTAACACCCTTGAAACCACTAACAGATTTTTCCATATTCGTTGCTAGAGTTTTTTGGGGCAACACTTTATACCACAAACCGGTCTCATCAGCATTGTAAATTTGGTCCGCGCATAGATTATGGGACTTTACTAATAAAGAAAAACTATTAATAAATCTGGTCGCAGATTCCGTGTCTGCTGAAAGTTTTTCCCCGGAAATGGTGAGTGCTCTTATGCCGTGTCTGTTTTAAAACGACTTAGCCAACCTTTACTCGCCTCAAATTTCTCTTATAGGCGGAATTTAATTTTAAATTAAGAGGACAATGCTTTCTCTTGAATTATTGGACCACTTACCGGGAATCCTTTGCTCTCTTGCCTGGCAAAACCACAGTAAAAGGGCTTCTTCTAAAAGCTCACACGATGACTTCTTCAATGTAGATCTGCATTTAGAAGCCTCCTTGGATGCACTTTGATAAACATAGTCTTCAATTTGCTTCCTATTCCTCCTCCAGTCACCGACAGTATTTTCACCGACACCATAATCCTGAGCAACTTTTTTTAAAGACTCGCCTTTGTCCAAGCGATGAATTGCTTCTAATTTTTTTTTTCAAGCGAAATAACCACTCTTTTACGTTTTTTAGCCGCGATGTGATCCATGGTGTGTGACCGAGCATAAACTGAGAATGAATGAGCTAGGATGGTTTGTGACAAGTAGAGATATAAAAACAATATTCCCTGAACAGGGGACGGAGGGGGGTTGGACAGGGTGCTAGAGATGTATTTCTCAGAAGGCAATTAACGACTGTCAATAAACTGCTTGCTGAACACCTGCATCCAGCCTAGGATTTTGAGGGTTTTAAAAAGGTGCATAATAACTTCCAAAGGTTACCGCACCTACTTTTTTTTTTTTTTTTAATGTTTGGCACCTCGGTTAATCGGGACCTCGGGTAATCGGGTCCCTACTGTACTTTTCTTTACAGTTCGACGAATCCACCGATATGACAGACACTGCCCAGCTGTGTATTTTTATTCGGATGGTATTCAATGACATGTTGGCTAAGGAAGAATTTTTGACAATCATTCCTCTGAAGGGGAAGACCCGTGGCGAAGATATATATGATGTGTCGAGGACGACATAGTTTATTTTTGCGGTTTAAAGGTTAAGTTTAGGGGTAAATAATGTTCCTTTATATTATAAACCTATATTATCATATTAACATATATTATAAATTGATGTATACTATTTGTAAATCATTTGCGAGTGACTGGGAGCTAGGCGAAGGGTTACTCGGCCTGACTTCGCGCAAGCTCGGGTCAGTTCGAGAGTAACAGCTGACTTTACGCCAGTAGTAGATTAGCACCACGTGCAGCTAGAGGAGCTCAAGGCAACAATCCTTTTTTTTTTTTTATGTGCCACGCACATCGACGCTCAAGGCGTCTTCTTCCTTCAAGAGGAATTCACGATTTTTCATCATATGCCGAAAAGTAGAAGTGGACGAGTGCCCCCTACGTAGAAGACCCTAGTGGAAAATTTTCGGCCTCTGTGAACGGATGATGTTTGTTTTACGTGAGTAACAAAAATGACCCTTTTTCATGAAGTACTATTGGTGGTTCTTAGTTTAAATTCTACGAGTGTTGAAGAGATGTTTGAGAAAACCAGGGACTAGTAGAATCTCGCCATCTCCTCCGCGCAGTCAGCGTAGCCTACTCGCCTCTCACTGTGAACCTCACGGGTTCAATTCCCAGTCGCTCGCTATAACTTTTTTAACCCCTCTTTTTTTATTCTTTATTTTATAGTCTGTATGTACATATTTTTGCTCCTTTATTTTCTACCCCAGTGTACGTATTATTATAGTTTTGTTTAATTTATTTTTAGGAAGTTGTTCATTTTTAAAATACATTGAAGAAGATTATTTATATTATATCTTTTGAAATTTATGTGTTCTTCATTTATTATTTTATTTTTTATTTTATGTAACCCACCCCCTTTTCTGCTGCGACCAGCTATTTTTAACACGACGTGCCTGGAACTCAATCTCTCTATTGTGAGGGACAGGCCGGCCGTCACATGATGTTTTCTTCAATTTTGTAAAAAAACTACGAGCTACCAATATATAAATTAGTGTGCATTACAACCGATGGAGCACCAGCAATGACTGGAAACAAAAACGGTTTTGTGTCATTGTGTCGAGTTAATGAAGAATTCCCTTCATTTTTTTCAGTTGAAATATGATACGTATGAGGCTGAATTATCAAATATTTTGGGACAATTCAAAATGCGTTTTTATGATTGCAGTAAATTGGAAAATATAGCATCATTTATGAGTTATCCTTTTTCATGTAAAAACATTGAGGAATTAGCTACTGAAATAACAAGTCAGTTTAATATGAACTCATGTTCTGTTGAAAATGAGTTGGTGCAGATTATATCAGATATACATCTCAAAGCTACAGCATCTGATACAAATTTCTGGTGTTTTATATCTGAAGATAAATATCCGAATGCAAGGCAAACCGCCCTTCAACTGACGGCATTTTTTGGGTCAACTTACTTGTGCGAGTCTGTATTTTCTGAAATGAAGATAATTAAGTCAAAATATCGCAATCGACTAACTGACGATCATATGTCATCATTCTTGCGATTAGCACTCAGTGGTTACGTACCATCTTATGAAAAGTATGCTGAGGACATGCAGTGCCACGCTTCAACATCCAAAGCCACTCCTTAGTTAAGTTTAACACCATATGTAACTCTTTTGTTTTGTAACAACCAATAAACTCGCAATTTTGAATAACTATGAGTTTTTTCATTGATATTGTAGAGAAGAACCTAACTAAACCTAACCCAAACCTTGACTAAAATAATGTATAGTTGAGTTCATGAGACATGAGACAGTCCGCGCATGGGGGTGGGGATGGGTGGGTAGGCTTGGTGGGGATGAGAGGACGTGTACTACCCAAGCTGAACATATTTGCCAGCATGCCGTACACTTGCTCCAGCCCTTTAAGTATGGATTACTGAGTACCTGCAGTCTAACCTTTCTCTAGTATATGTTCTACTTTTCCTAATTTATATAAAAAATATAGTGCAGAAAATGAGAAGCAGCATTGATTAAACATTATTAAAAATCAAACATGAATATAATAATAATTTATTTAATGCACAAAAAACGTAATTTATTATTGATTAGTGATAATAGCATGTTAGTGGAATTGCATATACTTGCATAGTTTACATAAATAATATTTTGACATTATTATTTAAATTTTTTTTTAAACTTGCAGAAAAATTATTTATACTTAAAAACTTATAGATATTTGTTTAAAAATTAAAGATAATTTATAAGCTTACAGATAATTATTTTTAATACTTAAATATATATTTTTAAAAATCTAAAGATCATTTTTTTTATATATATTAAACAATTATTTGTGATACATAACAATTACAAATAACTTTTTAAAAACCTACAGATCATTTTTCTTACCAAAATTACATTTCAAAAAATATCAAAATAACTTATTTACCACCTAAATTAATAGAAGTTAAATAAAATACAACAAGTTAACTTTTATATATATATATATATATATATATATATATATATATATATATATATATATATATATATATATATAATTGCTTTAAAATTGGTCAAATGACAACCCCATCTCCTCAATGCCGCTTAAGGGCTCATCATTATCATCGCCGCTTGAATGTATGTCACTATCACTGTCAATTTAAATTTAAATGGCGACTTATTGACAGGTACACTAGGGATGGTGAAAAAATATCAATATTTCCCCCAAAAAATATATTAATAATACTTGATTTTCACCCCCCCACCCACGATAAATCGTTATTTCGATTTTAAAATTCAAGTATCGAAAACCGATTTCTTTATTTAAAAACAAAAATAATTGTTGCCACGTATTAGCTTGAGGTTAGAGCAAGAGCTTGCAGGGATGTATATCGACATTTCTTCCTACATAACCAAGATAGGGTTAGATTTTAGCTTCAAGCTACACTACATACACACTGAGGGCTAATGTTTTCAGGACGCCCGATACATATCCGTAGCTCACGAGAGTCGTTAACAGACTGATAACGGGAGCATGCGCAATAGCCTTCTTTGCTACTGCGCATCCTAGCCACTGTCTCATTTCTTATGAACTCAGCTATACCTATATTGTGCAGAAAGCTAATATCTATATATTGCACGGTACGCCCTACCTAGGTAGGTAGGGTGTATCGTGTATGTACGACAACCCTGCATCACACACTCTTGCAGTCTGTCAGAGTCGATCGTAAGTAGTCTAAAAATATTGAGGTAGATCATCAGCAGCTCAAGTTTGAGCACCCCTGGTGTAGATCACCAAAATATCCAACAGTTGTTTATTGCATAATATTAACAATTCATTTTGACAAGGAGAACAGTATCCAAATGGGATATTGATGTATTTTATATCTAGCGTGAGTTATTTAATCAACACTTGTGTTCAAGCACGGAGGACTACCTAAAAGTTTCAAAGAGTGGGAAACTTCCCAAAATCAAGCAGCTACCGCTGAAAGAACAATGGAAATTAGTGTTAAATGTTGAGTATATTAAAAAAGGCAAGATTCCAACACGAAAATGTAAGTCGATTACATTAATTTATTGCAAAGTGTAGCAAATATTCAACAATAGTTGACTGCATAACATTAACAATTCATTTCGACAAGGAGAAACAGTATCCAAATGGGATATTGATGCATTTTTTAAATAGTGTGAGTTATTTAACACCTGCGTTCAAGCACGGAGGACTACTTAAAAGTTTCAGAGATGGGAAACTTCTTAAGATCAAGCAGCTACTGCTGAAAGAGCAATTGAAATTATAGTTAAATGTTGAGAGCATTAAAAAAGGCAAATATCCAACAGTTGTTGACTGCATACATAATATTGACAATTCATTTCGGCAAGGAGAAACAGTATCCAAATGGGATATTGATGTAGTTTTTATCCAGTGTGCATTATTTATTCAAAAATTCACAAGTAAGAAGTGAGGACTACTTAAAAGTTTCAGGAGTGGGAAACCTCTCAAGCTCAAGAAGTTACTGCTGAAAGAGCAATTGAAATTAGGGATGGCTTAGTGTTAAATGTTGAGAACATTAAAAAAGGCAAGATTCCAACACCAAAATGCAAGTTGTATTATATTAATTTATTGCAAAATGTAGCAAATATCCAACTATTTCTACATTCTACCAGAGACACTGCAGAAGAGCCGTGTCTGATGAGAAGACCGCAAAATCAAGGACCACGACGAGGAATAGGGTCCCCATCACATCAGCAACGGACAAAGAAGCAGCGACACGAGAACAGCAGTCAACTATTTTCCAGATTGAACGTGATGTGAAAATAAAAGAATCATTATTTCAAAATCTAAGTGAAGCAGATTTGTCGAAAAATCAACAGCAAGAAAATTGTAGCTGAAGTCAGCTAAGATTAAAAAAGTGATCAGAGATCATGAGAACTGGGAAAGAACTCATAATACGCTTTAAACTCACGTTTAATATCAAACTCAGTGAAACACCCATATCTAGACTTCCTCTTTATAAGGCTGTACTTTGGATAAGATTTTTTAATATAATCAGACTTCATAATAAAAATGTTCCTTTACAATAATCCTTAAAATGACAGGATTGTTTTATATAAATAATATTTGTTGTATTCAATAGAGTTGTGAAATTTACCGACGTACTTTTTTTTTTCTTTTTTAAATTGATCACTTCTAAAACCTAAAAAAAAAAAAAAAACATATACTCAAGGAAATTAAAAAATAAGAGTGTAAGTTCTATTCTAAAGAAGTTATAACAAGTCGGTTTTTTTGAAGGCTTAATTTTTTATTTAAACTAAATTTAAAATGTTATAAATAGTATGTCTGATGACTGTGACTTTTGAAGCTGTTCTTTTTATAAGCATAGTACTGTTTAATAAGACTTTTAAACTGTGCCCTTACAATAATCATGAAAATGATATTTACGTATGTGATTTTTGGTTAAGTCCAATTGTTTTAGAAATTTATCTAACAAGAAATCTTTTATTACTTTCTTAAGTATGCATAATGACGTTTTATTTCTGCTGTATTTAACGAATACTTACTTAAAAGTTTATATTCCTTTTTCCCTTTCTTTCAGCTCGCATCGTTACCAAGACACACAAAGCTGATGCATTAAAAACTAGTTTTTATTCTTATATCCTATTTTATATTCTTCATATCTTTTTTAAAATTTCCATTAATTTTGATTGACAAAAACCGTGACAACTTCAGACAATAATTCAAATTTCTAAAGAAGAATATTACACTCAATATCATTGACGGCACTGTTCGATTCTATAGAAGCCACTAGGTCCAAGCAGATTTAAATTTTAAAAACAATAATGATTATATAAACTATGTTCAGAACATAAAACCTTAAAAATGTGTTTTCCTGAAATTTATCATTTTAGAGCCGTCACAATACTATTCAAAGAGTGCGATATCGATTGAAGTTGTTCAACCATTTAATTCAGTTACTAATCATTCACTAACATAAATTGTTCCTGAGAAAGCCCACTTCCCCAAACAATATCATTGAACAGTCTAAATATTTACTTTAACAGTTATAGCTAACTACTTATACATTTCAATAGTTTCATACAAATCAATGAACTAGCACTGGGACTAAACAATATATTGTTGCGAAAATTAAATACATGGAGGATTAGCAGAGAGAGTCGCGTATTTGGGAAGTGCGATGTAGATCAAAGAAGCTGACAGTGCGTCGAGCTCCTACTAGACCCGTCAGTTCAGACGTCGAATGGCCCAGCCAATTCCCCTTTGATGTATGCCGACGACCTATATAAAGAACCGGCCAGCCGCGAGCTAGTCAGTTTCTTCTCAAGTGCTCATATGTGTGTTAAGTGCTACAGTGCAACTTAGTGCAGTGCGGTAAAGTGTTTTTATAAGAAGAACAGTGTTGTGCCGTGACTATAAGTAACAGTTTAGTGCCGTGTTTAAGACAGTGCAGTGCCGCAAAGTAAAGGACAGTGCAGTGCCATCTTTTGGTGTACTTCAGTGACCGTGAGTGAATAATTGGACTGTGTAATCTGAAGAACAGTGACACTATCAGTGTATACTGTGAGTAGTCATTAAGAATAATTACCAAGTGTATTGTGCATTGTGAAATAAATTGTGCAGTGATAAAAACTGTGAAACTTGTGTGTTTAATTTTGCAATCCAAAAGAACTCTTATTAACGTTTATTACTGGTTTAGTAATAAAAACGTAACAATATATTAGTCCATAGTAATTTAAGAATCTAGAAAATGATAATATTCGTTAACCACAACAAATATTTTATCTGCTAAAGAAAAATAATCTGTTACCTCCAACCTCAAAAACAGTAAACCTTTATCAAGGTTACTTCAATAATTAAGATAATATCCAAAACCAGATTAACAGAAACAGAGAATATTTTTGGCACCAGTACAAAACAAGGCTATAAGGTGTTGTTACCTTATATTCGAAAAATTATCTATTATTATTCCTCTTTAAACAAAGAATCACAGATAAACTAAGATGGTAACATTAAATAAAATATGTAACAAAAGAATAAAACAGTCATAAATCTACATCCATTATATAAAAAATAAAATTCATTAAAAAGTACTTGAGGGAAGGAAATCTTCTTAAGGCACTTCCGTGTGTGTTGAAGACTTCTAAGATGACTCCAACCACGTAATTATTTCTGAAAGCACGACAACTCAAATGAGTAATTTAAATGAACAGTAATTATTATAAAAACTAAAATATTGTTTCTTTATTTCAGTCGTTCAGAGAGAAAAATAAATAAAAATTGTTTTGATAGTATATAAATTCATCGTATAAAATCTCACACACACCCACACTTCTGGGGACTGTCTGATATCCTATATGAATTCAAATTGAAAATCTTGCCCGTCTACCAGCTCATTTGTTGTTCAATCTCTTAGGCTCAAAAGAGTCCATATTGTTGGGAAAACAATGTATATGAAAAATGAAACAGAGTCAATCACATATTTAAGAAGTACGAAGTAGATCAAAGGTACCGACAGATGGTCTAGCCCGTCCTCGGCAACACGTGTCCGGATCCAGTTATTGGACTGTGTAATAAGAACAGTGAAGCTATCAGTGCATACTGTGAGTAGTAGTTAAGAATAATTAACGAGTGTGTAGTGTATTGATAAATTGTGCAGTGATAAAAACTGATAAAGCCTTTGATTGTTTAATTTTGCAATCCAAAAGAACTCTAATAAATATTGTTTATTATTTTGGAAAAAACGTAACAATATATTTGTGAGTCATCTATCCTAAGGTAAAATTTATTTCAATTTTTGAACCATTCTGAAAATAATGGCATCAAAATTGAAAATTTTGTTTTCTGTTCGCCTGCTTGCTGTTCAATAACTTAAAAAATGGCTCAGAAGTTTTCATATGCTTATAAGTCAACTATCCAAAGGTACAACATATGCTCTATGTGAATTCAAATGTTTACTTCAATGTAAAAACATAAATTCTTTTAAGATCAAACTTAATATAATAAAAGTAGAAAACAAACATGTTTAGATCTATAAATTTCAAAATATGTATTTACAACTATTTTATCGATTTGCTTTCTACAAACTCTAAATTGAACCAAATATTTTGAGGGGCAACTACTAGATTTTATTAAACCTTCTGAACCATAATAAATTTGTCAATTTCCTTCCATGAGCCAATGCATGCTTCCCGTATTAAGACAAAAATAAGACTGATTTCAAGAAAATATAGGAATTAATCAGAACATTAATGTCAATTCATTCTTTATGGCACGACACCATTATTATTTCATTTCAATTTATTTAGAGATATCAGCTATTCCGAACATGGCCAATTTTTGCTTAACGCATCTAACAACTGTTAGAGGATTTCTTCCATATATATATATCGTTTTATATAAAAAGAAAGATCAAGTTCATTAACAGCTGAAATCGGACCAGTGGGAGAGGGAGTTTTGAGGGAGGGAATTTCGAAATATCTCCATTACGAAAAATTGTATAGAACCAATATTATTGCAAATTAAATTTACTATAAATATTGTTATATACATTTATTCCCTATCTTGAATATTAACCGAGATATTTGCATTTTTATTAAGTGTGTGCTCGTAACGGAGATGGTCGGGTAAGGTCTATTCTATTCGTTTCTGCAGAAAGCTAGTTCAGCCATTTTGGTAACTGTTCGGCTCTCGCATGAAGATTTCTGTATTTGGAAATACAGAAATAACTTCACTTGGGAAATTTGCTTAGTTTACGCAGCCCCTGTGTGACTGACTTATAATTTTTGTACTAGGAGCATAAACCAAGTACTTGTTTGGTGATGCTTCCTTGTCTATAATGACATTTTACTAGCTCTAGGACACTATAAAATACACCAACCAACATAAAGGGAACAATGTGAGTGTGTGCTTGTAATGATATCAATTATACATTAAAAAAAAAGATTCAAAATCACATCATGAGTACAACCTCAATAGCAGAATTCCTTTAAGTGAAATCTGCTAAATAAACTGTATAATAATTAATATTAATCTACAGGAATCAAAATTGGAGACTCTAATTAAAGAAAAGAAAGCTGAAATTCTTACTGTCTATGATTGGATCAAGAATGGGAAGGTTGGGAAGGGGGTCGGCACCCTCGTCACATGCCTGCCCAATCTTAGGATTCAGCGGAAGACGTCCTAGAAACTGCACATTCATTTCTTCGCACATTTTCTCTGCTCCGCCCGTATTTCGAGGGAAGATCTCAGATTCAGTCTGTAAAATAATTTACACATTAAAAAAAGAAGAAGAAGAAAATTTGATGTGGGGCACATGACTTCCTTGTAATCCTATTAAATTAAATACACAAAGTGATAGGTTACATTTAAATTTATTTAATTTGAACGTGATATATATCTCTGTTCCAATACATCAGATCGAAAAATGTCATAGAACATAATTTATAGATCTATTCACTTTTAAAAAAAAAAAAAAAGCCCAAAAAGCTTTTTAGCAGATTTTCCTTAAGGGAAATCAGCTATTGAGGTTGTACTCATGACGGAATTTTCAAAATCTTTCTTGAAATGTCCATCGATCCTACCTAGTAGATGACAAAAATGAGGTCCGTTCAAAACTGTATATATATACACACACACACATATATATATATATATATATATATATATTTAGAGGGGAGGATTTTCGAAATATCTCTGTTACTATACGTCGGATCGAAAAATTGTACAGAATCAATCTTATTGCAAATTAAATTTACTATAAATATTGTTATATACATTTATTCTCTATCTTGAATATTAACCGAGATATTTGCATTTTTATTAAATCTGGGCAGCTAACGGACGAAGTGACTTTCCCGCCAAAAGCTAGTTCGGCCGTTTTATTAACTGCTCGGCTCTCATGAAATTTCTCTATTTTAAACTTCACGTGGGAAATCTGCTTAGTTTACACAGCCCCTGCGTGACGGACTTTTTTTATATACGTATGAAAAAATTTGTAATGTTTTATTTTCATCCTCCTCTAAACCTACCCCTACCGTTAGTCGAGTAAGGTCGTAAGTGTACAGACGTTACAACAATCCCCACAACAAAATTTACACATTATAAGCTTCCCCACTTTTGAGTTACTCAAGATATGCAGATACATACAAATAGGTATATCCGCATATCTTGGTAGATTAGTTTTTTACTAATTTTCGATCCTATGTAATGAGGAAGATATTTCAAATTTTAGAAATGTGGGTCCTCAAACCCCTGGCTTGATTTGAGCAATTGACAAACATAATCTTTAGTTTTATAAAATATGTAAATATAGAGTTTGGTAACGATGATACAAACATTGTGACAGCTAGAGTAGTAACACATAAGTGTTTACACTTACCTGTTACAGTCAAGTAGTCACATTTTTGTTTGATCCGTACCAAACAATTTGCATTAAAGCTTAAATATGGAAATGATGTATTGAAAGATTATAAAATAGAATAAAACCATGACCATAGAAAGTCTTGATAGTTTGGAAGATTTCAGTCAGAGTTGGGCAGTAATTGAATACTTTTGTAATTGATTACTTTTTCAACTAATAAATATTAGTTATGTAATTGCAACTACAGTCACAAAAATTTAGTTGGTAACTGCAGTTGCATTTTCTAAAAATAATTACAATTAATAGTTGTAATTGTAACTGTAGTTATTGAGTAATAACTACAATTACATTCAGACAATTAGCTGTATTTTACGTTCCAATGAGCGAACATATTTTGATCGCCTCTATAAAAAAAAAACATTTACACTCGTAGTGGTGATGAATGGCTCATCTGAGACGAGCCCTGTTCAATTGGTTCACAGAATATTGCGAGGCAAAACATGTCAGAAAAACTGAAGGTGGACGCTCCTATCACCACACTCTCTTGTCCTAGCAATCACATCTTGTCCCCATCACTCTCTCGCAGGGCACTCCAGTCTGTCTTATCTATCACCAGCCTTCGGCGACGAAAAGATTTTTGAAGCAAATTACAATGAGTGACAGTGAAAGTGATAGTAAGGATGAGAACTCCTTATTTTTTGAAGCAGAGCATTAGAGCGAATATTTTCTTTTGTCTCGATGGCAAACGCCCAAAATCAAATAGCCTGTCTTTCAAAAAATCTGAGTTAAGAGTAATTTTAATGGCTAATTTGTTTAAATTTTAAAGTATTATTTAATTTTGTTTGACTTGGAAAATATAAAAAAGAATTTACATACTCTTTTTTGTTAGTTTTCATTTATTTGCATAAAATTATTTTCATTTATTATAATAATGCAGTATATGTAATAAAATAAAATTTTGAATATAAAGACATTGGGTGTAGTTATTTCTTAACAGCCTCAACTACTTCAGTCAGTGTTTCACACAGTTTTTTTTTAAACTACCAAAGTAACTGTAGTTGCAACTATAACTACAGTTACAATTACTAACTGTAGTTGTTTTTGGAACTACTGATTTTCTCAACTTCTAACTGTAGTTGTGAAATTTCAATTACAATTACTTTAGTTAAAAAATGTAGTTACCAATTATCAATTCCTAATTACATTAGTAGTTGTAACTATCTTTATTTCAACTAATATAATTATAACTTGTAATTATAATAATAATTTTGCCCAACTCTGATTTCAGTTTCCTTAACTCACATTCAACATGCGAATCTGTAATATTTTATTTTATACTCAAAATTATACTACACAACAACTCACATGGCATTTAGGGCAGACAAACGGAGACATGTTTTCCACAACACCGAGTATATCTAGTCCAACCTTCCTGCAGAAATCTATCTCCTTCCTGACATCGAGAAGGGCGAGCTCTGGAGGAGTCGTGACAATAATTGCATGAGTGTTACCAGTAGGCTTCAAGTATCCAGTCGACGCTAAGTGTTCATCACACGTCCCTGGTGGAGCATCTAGGAGCAAGAAGTCGAGTCCTTCACTACCCCAGTCAGTTTCTGACAGAAACTGACGAATCATATCTGAAAGCCATAAACTAGTAGAAAACAAAGTATATTGTATCTTCTTAAAACATACAAATTTCTTAAAAAATTCAAGACTTTTAAAACTTTGAATAAGGGAGAAAGAGCACAGGATGGAAGGCCTAGTACCCTCTTCCCTACTTGAAGACGGAATATAAATCCGAGGAGACATTAAATACACACCCACACACATGTGTGTGTGTGTGTGTGTATATATATATATAATATGCACTATTGCAATTTCTTCACTGTATAGCTGTCAAAATTGCAGGGCGTATTTCGAGACTAAAATCTCAAGCCAGTCATGTTTTATTTTGGCATGCTATCGGACTCTAAACATTAATATGATTTAAACCATATGTGGGCAACCAACGGAACCCCCCCCCCAAAAAAAAAACTCCGGAAAAACTCAATTAAACATAAATATTACACTACTTTCTCCAAATGAGGGAGATGAGGGGAGATTTGTGCATTTGGCAGTACTTATAAATGTGAACAGTTCTTTTCAATGATGAAAGTTAATAAATCAGAACATCGTACAAGACTGACTGACGATAATTTGGAAAATTCTTTATGTCATTGTATCAGTGGAATTAATCCAAACATCGATGGATTAGTTTCCCAAATTCAAGCTTAAGTGTCTCATTGATTTCGGTCTATTTTACTTTTGTTGTATTTAATAATTCCAAATTTTACAATTTAATTATAATGTAGTACCTATTTTTTTCATTTCATTTTGTTTTTTAATAAATTGTATTATAATTACATTGTTGTATAATTTCATGTGTGATATTTATCGTTAAAAATTATGAACACTACTTTAAAATTACACCCTATATTTACTGTTAAAAACGGCTCGCAAACATATTTAAACACCTAAGTTTTGCCTGCAACATGTCAAAGGTTGCCTATACCTGATTTAAATGATGGTACTGATATATACTCCATAAATGCTATTGGCCCCTTAAAAAAACAAAACTAATCATACAGCTCCTATTTTAAAAAGAGTAGTTATTGTGATAAGATTAGATAAGGTTCAAATAACTTTATCAGTCAAGGATTAAATTACTCACTGTTTTTCTTGGGCCCTCTCCAAATAACAGCATCATCAGGAGAAGATAAAAGAAATCCAATAGACATAACAGCGAGATTTTCTTCGACATACTGGGGAAAAAAATTGCTTATTATCATTCTCTAGTAAACTAAATCAATACATTCATTTAGTTAAGAATGCATGAATTTTCCTGATCTACAAGAAACTACTCAAATAACAACAGTCGAGCTGATGAATGAAGATATCTTTATTTTTGAATAACAACTTCAAATTACAAAGTTCTTATAAAGGTAATTAATATACAATTAGAAGTTTTTCATGCCAATGTGTAATATTAAGCATTTGAATTTGTTAGTAGCGTTCCATCAGAGATGGTGCTACAAGTGGGGTTTTTCTATTGATGGTGAGACTCCTCCACGTAATCCTACTGTAATAGGGCATTGTTTTTAGCATAAATTATTAGATTGAGTTGAAGCATAAATAACTAATCATTTCACTATATAAAATATATCTAACTTTATACCAGACAAAGTATTTTTCCAGGGAGTTCTTCTTCACTTTAACATGAAGAAAAACACTGCCAAACACTATTAAATGTTAGTGAAATTCACACTCTAGCTGCGCAAATGTGTCAAAAGTGGTTGGCTCAATTTAAAAGGCCCATGCAGGGGCTGTGTAAACTAAACAGATTTCTCACGCGAAGGTTTACAACAGATAAATCTACATACAGGTAACACTACCATGAATAAATACAAACGGTAATGAGAAATCTTTCAATCAATTTACAATACAAGTTAATAATCTCTACAATGAAAGCAGCTGAATTGTAAACAAACAGGCCAGTCAAACTCATAGTGCTGAATAGATAGACCGGAAAGACAAAAAATTAATGAAATATAACGTACTAATTTTATTGAAAACAATTTACTAAAGCTAATATGTAATTTGTAATGAATCAGAATCAGTTACATCTCAGTCATTCAAATTTTAGTAATCCAAGAAGAAATGGGGGGGGGGGGGTCAACAGAAAGTATTTGCATGTATCTCAGAAAGTAAAAGTTCAATGAAAACAATATTTGGTATTTAACCTTGTAATGATGTGGTTCATGATATAACAGCTTATTGTTAACGTAACATGAGTAGAAGTGGGGACTTGCTGATGGCTCAAAACTGAAAAATGACAATATCTCGATTAATATTCAAGATAGAGAATAAATGTATATGGCAATATTTACAGTATATTAAATTTGCAATAAGATTGGATCTATACAATTTTTTGACATACAGTAACAGTAACATTTTGAATTTCCTGAAATCCCCACCTCTCACTTGTCCAATTTTAGCCAGTAACAAACTTGATCTTTCTTTTTACATAAAACATTTAAATATCAAATATGGTAACGATCAAACAAAAATTGCAACTGCGTAGCGTTAACAGTCAAATATATATATATAATAATAATAATAATAATAATAATAATAATAATAATAATTTTGAACAGACCTCATTTTCATCCTGGGTAGGATTGATGGACAAATGAAGACATTTTTTTTAAAAATCGTGTCATGAGTCCTTAAGACCTTAATAGCTGATTTAACTTAAGGGAAATCTGCTAAAAGTGGCAATTTTGAGCTGAAAGGCAAGGAAGGTAGCCAAAATATTCTAAGATGAAGAATTAAAGGCAAGGAAGGTAGCCAAAATATTCGAAGATGAAGAATTAAGTCATTGAGCTGGTTGCTAGGCCAAGTATGTTGATTTTTACGTGATTAGAGAGTCAAAAAGACCAATTTCAAATTTTTGTCTCTTCCTAAATTCTGATAGAAGTAAGTCATTTTTGTTATGCAAATCATGCTAATTTATGCATTTGTAGTGGTTGCATCTACTTATATTACTTGCACAACTGAGATCGGCGAAACAAAAACCAGTTTAATGAGTCTTTAATAACTTGAGAACTTGTTTAAGAAAAATTGTATTTGGAATAGCAAAAGTCAGGTAGAATGTTTGAAATGACAAGTATGACAAATATTGATTGCCAAGTTAATTCTCTAAAGAATCTACACTCCATATTACGTTTAAACAAATTTGTAGTTACATTAATCTATTGTACGTACAAAAAAAATTTCAACCCAAAGATTCGATTCTTTTAAAAGAAACAGAAAAAATCCAAATTTTGATTCCTTGAATCTTTGACAGGAAAAACATTAAAAATCTGAAATTGTTTTCCAGGTAAGCAACCCTCTATAGTGTATTACACTTCTGTAAAAACTTCCCATCAAGTCATTTGTCGTTTTTATCATTTGGAATTCCCTACAAGTCTAGTTATCAGACGCTGAAAATATTGCATAAAGATATAAGGCGAAAACCTTTGGATGTAAGAATCACACTCAAAGCTCTATGTTTGATAATATATTAGTAACTCACCACTGGACACCAACCAGATCCACTCTGATGAACCTAAAAAGATAAGATAAAATCAGAGATTAGTTTACCTGTGATAAATAATATAACTGCTTTAAAATTTAAAATTATTTCTCAGTATTCTCAGAGGCTGTTTTTTATGGAATTACAGTACAGAGGTAGCTGAACTTTTCCAGAAATGTTAAATTAATCTTGATCCTTGTTGTGATTGTATCAAAACCAAAATCTTTGTGGGGAAAAGGATTATAACTACTTGTTAATAAACTTAAATGAGTGTGGTAATTCAAATAAAGGGTTAGAACCGCCAATATAAATTATACTATTGTCATACCTATCGGTGGAGACCGTCGTCATTGGCTGATGGTTGAGTACTGTTGGCAAGCGCTTTCGATGCGATGGCATCATCTTCAAGCCAGTTAATAGTTGTACTGAGTTGGTTGTCCGTCAGTCAGTGGGTTTTATGCTCGTTCACCGTATTAGTTATTAGTTAGCCGAAAACAATTTACCTGAACATCAACACGAAAACAATTTACCTGAACATCAACATCCCTCGTTTGACAGATCTTAGTGGTAAGTAAACAGATCTGGACTAAACGTAAACAACTAATACGGTGAACAGAGCATAAAACCCACTGACTGACGGACAACCAACTCAGTACAACTATTAACAGGCTTGCAGATGATGCCATCGCATCGAAAGCGCTTGCCAATGGTACTCAACCATCAGCCCGTGACGACGGTCTCCACTGATAGGTATGACAATATTAAAGGAGTGTAATTAGAAGATATAGCAACAGAAGGGACAAAAAGAAATTGATAGTGGCTAAATTAGACAAGCAGAAAGAGGGGGTGAGAAGACAACCGACCACTTTGTAAAAAACTTTCTATTGAAGAAATTCATTGAAAACTAACTTTTTCAATCCAACCTATAATAACAATAATGAAGGTGTTTTAGCATTCTTGCCCCCTTTAAGCCAAAATTTTGATATTCAATCTCAGTTAATTTTCAAAATATTAAAAAGAATTGTTGACAATCTCAAATTTTTCTTTATCATAAACCAGTTTGAAGCAGTTCTGGTTGTAAGAACACAACAAATGTTTTACAAACTCATGTCCCCAGTGTCTAATCAATACGTATACTGCATTTCATGATGGAATAAAATACAAGGACAGACAGAGACTAGTATGCTCACTGATACTCGACTATGCAATGTTCCCCTTCACTGTCTCAAAAATTATTTATATTTCCTTTCCATTCTTTTTTTTAACAAACTCAAGTCATACTTTATAAAGAATAACTTATACTTAAACAAAAACAGAAATGTTCAATACTGTCGAATATTTAATGAAAACAAGATTCACATAATTTTATTTACTTAATGTAAACAAAAACTAATTTTTGTATCAATAGAAAATGCAATCATAACTTGAGGCCTCAATTAAAATTAAAAGAAAATTGCGAAATATAATGAAATAAAGGGCAAAGATAAAGGAACATTAGTTATCAGTGTCCATACTTCATTAATGAATTCATACTAAATCAAAAAGTTGTATTACCTGTTCATTTAATAGCCCCATGATCCTCGGCATAGAAGGCCCACAAATATCAATATCAACAATACCAACCTGAAAAAAAAAAACTGAGTAATAAGCATGATTATTGAAGTAAATGGATTTATACATGAAAAAATCCATTACATCAACCCATCTGTTGTACCTGATATGGAAGTAAAACAAATTGTATACATACACTCAGAATATTAAAGTCTTTGTAAGGAGAAGCTAACAACTTTAAATAGCTCATTATGATGTAAGGTTAACAGATGTGAGGAGACAAAGGACCACTCCCTAGGCTCAGTTTAGCCAACCTTACCATTCATTTAACATTTAGACTCAGTTTAGCCAACCTTACCACTCATTTAACATCTAAATTCTGTTTACTTTAGGTGACATTAACAAATTTGATTGCATTATCTTCACAATAATTTTCATGCTTCAATTAAATAGAGCATTAAATACATTTATAGGGAAACTGACATTTCTCATTAAATAATGTTTGGGTGAGAGAGAGGTGGTAGTATACTTTGCTTGTGCAACCTGCTACTCCCATTATAAAATTAAGATAGATTTGAATTAATTTATCAGGGTGAGGTACCAGTTACTAAGTTAATAATTTTTTACATTGGAAAGAATTGTTGAGTATAACAATATTTTTCTCCAAATTAATTATTTTATACATTACTAGACTCAGATACCCGGCTTCGCTCGGGAATTCATTTGAGGCTGAATGGTGATAGTATTTTTTTGGCAAGGCTTTACTTTACACAATATTTTGACATTTACCCGTCCCAGTGTTTGGGATTAATACCTGTCGTTTCTGTGGTTTTGTTAATAATAAAATAATTTTTTTATGTAAGATTTCACTGTCCTCCATATTGCCATATTTCCCGTTTCCTGTGTATTATACATTTATATTTGAATTATTCAGGACAAAATATCAACATACATTTGAATTAATTTTTTCCCGGTGAGGTACCTAGTTCATATTGAAAACAATTGTTGAGCAAATTTCTCTAAATAACAAAATAAACAACTTTTGTTATGTGCATATCACCTCAATTCAAAATGAAATATCACTATTTTTAATTCAGGCCTCCCTTACAACCCCCACTCCTGCCCGTCCCTAGAAATGTTAGTATGACTTATTATAAGAAAGGCATTAGTGCTAATACACATACCGAGTGTTTTATGTAGTTCAGTTGAGTCTTTTGTGCCAAATAAAATTGTTGACTCCCGCTATAATTTTTACTGTATAACGCCTTTATCTTTCGGTATACGACGATAGTGTATATAACAAAAGTTTCTCTAAATAACAAAATAAACAACTTTTGTTATGTGCATAATTGCCGAAAATGCAATAGGAAACGAAATATCGCTATTTTTAATTTCAGGCCTCCCTTATAACCCCCACTCCTGTTCGTCTCAGAGAATATTAGTATAGCCTAAAGTCTAAGTTGGCTAGTAGTAATATACATACAATGTTTCATAAAATTCGGTTCAGCCGTTTATGCGTGAAAAGGTAACAAACAAACATATATGACAAAAATGTATATAACGAAACTTACTCTAAATAACAAAGTACACAATTTTTGTTAAAGGCAATGTTGGAGAGTAACTAATAGGAAATGAAATATTACGCTTATTTGTTCAATACAATCCCCACTCTTGTTCGTACAAATTTTTAATAAAGTTGATAATCAAGTAAGGGTTGGTGCTAACTTAGATATTGAGATCATAAAATTTTGTGTAGTCTTTTGTGCCATTTAATTTGTTGACCCCTTCTACACTATCTAGCATACATTTTGTTTATACTTTGTGATAAGAAAAAAAAAATATATAACAAAAGTTGCTTTAAATAACAAAATAAACATCTTTTGTAATGTAGAAGAAGATTGCCGAAAATCAACTAGGATATGAAATATCACAATTTTTCGTTTCAGGACTCCCTTATAAAGTCTAAGGTGAGTTAATACAAGCACAAAGTTCCATAAAATTTGGTTCAGGACTCTAGAAGTAAAAGGCTAACAAACAAACAGACATCAAAGCCAAAAAATGTTGATATTGTTAACATTTTATAAAATTTGTGTGTGTGTGTTTGTATGTGTGATAGAGAAAGTGGGAGCATATGATTGTGAATGTTTAAGATATTAGAATATTTAATCTGTTTATTTTATTTATGTACATACTACTTAATTTTTATTTATTTGATTTTAGTTTTAATCTTAACCATTGAAAGTATATAATTGTTTTCGTAATTTTATTAGTCTTTATAGTTTTTAATTATCTTGTTTCTTTAAAAGATATTTTTGTTTGTTTTTGAATTTAATATTTTAATTTGTGTTCTTTGTCTCTTTGTTTGCGTTTTGTTATTTGATTATGTTCTTAGTTTGTTCTGTTCTAATTGTATTGTTTAATTTTTTTCTGTAACTGTTTTCATTTTTGTATTTTGCTTATATTCACTGTTTTTTTTATGAGCAATATCGTTCACCTTGCAGCGAATGTTCCACAATAAAGAAATAAATAAAATTTGTGATGATTTGAAGGATTTTTTTTTTCCAAGCAAAAGAAAATATCTTAAGGTCTCAAATGAGCTATGTTTATTAACTTATTTCCAATAGCAAACATTTTGCCCTCCTGGGCATTAGCAATGCTTTAGTTGGTTTGAGACCTTAAGATCCTTTCTATTGCCTGACTAAGGATTAGATGCAAGGAGATCTTTTGTAATGTGAGCAACCTCAATAGCTATTTTTTATTAAATAAAAAATAAATTAATTTAAACTATAAATAAATAACTCCATAAAAATCACTTAAAGAATCTCACAACCTTAATTCAAATAATTAAATAAATAAAATACAGTCCCCTATATTTATTATCACAAAGTAAAAATACAACATTGTATTGTTAGTAATCTCTTACAATGGAATGTTTCTTTTGAGTAAGAAATTCTCAATCATTCATTAAAAATTGTTTTATTTATGTTTAAAAAGGAAAAGAAAAAAAAAAAAAAGCAATTAATTTCCACTTTAAACAGGAGCTGGTATAATTTACATGAATCTGAAATCTGTCTCATATTGATTTGACATAAGCATGAAGAAATGAGGTCAGAAGGGTGGGCCAGAGATTGGCCAGAGATCAATAGGAGCCAGTGTCAGATGGAGACTGTTACCAAGTTAACGGCTTTACTCTACAGGACAAGATAGATCAGTAAGTCGTATACTCACGTTGCGCTCAGGGAACCTCGCGGCTAGAGCTCTCCCCAGCAGGGAGGTAACTGTGCTTTTCCCGACGCCTCCTTTGCCCGAAAGGACGAATATCTTGTGCTTCACGGAAGACATTTTCGCTTTCACCATCTCGGCTCCTGGAGGCACACATTAATCAAAGTGATTTGGGTAAGACTTGTAAACAATTAGTTTAAATACTAATTAAAAAAAAAAAAAAAAGTATCAAAAACAGAAATAATAATCACTGAATTAATATCCTATTACTAAAGAGCACTTTCACAGATGCATACACATCTTCAGTGCTACCTAAGGGAAGACTTGGTGCATACATAAAAATAAACCACAAATTCCAATTAAGAACTAAACAAATATATATTTATTGAGAAGCGCTTGGTTTGAGGCGATATTGCTCACCAGAAAAGAACAAATATAAATAAAGCATGGAAAACAGTAACAGAAAGAACTAAACACTACTATTAGAACAGGACAAATTAAGAAACAAAAAAAAAAACATGAATCAACAAATAAAAAAAAAATCTTATTAAGAAACCAGATAATTAAAAACTATAGTGACTAATAAATTACAAGAACAATTACATATGTTCAATGGTTAAAATTAAAACAAAAACAAATAAATAAAAATTAGTATGCACAGGAATAAAATGCTTAGATCAATTTTCTAATATTTTGAACAATGACAATCATATGCCTCACACACCCACGTGCGAGTTTATACGAACATATGCAAACATAAACACACACACACACACAAAAACATATATACATATAGTCATACATTTTAGCTGGAGTTAAAACATTTATTTTAAATAGAATTATATATTTTAAAATGCAATACTTTTAAATTTGTGTGTATATGTTAATGTCTTTTAAACGTTGGAGTATTATGAGAATGTGTGGGCTACCTTAAAATAAACAAATATACACTGAAAATCACATAGTTGATTATTTTTTAATTAAAAATAAATGCCCATTTTATCCTGTTACACCTCCTTGGGACAGGTAATGACTTTTCTAGCCAGAGCGAGAATAAGGTATTTGAAAAGTTTGTCGCTTCGAGATGTCAAGTTCTGAATTTTAAACTTATATAAAAGATTTCTTAAAACTGGGAGCTGGTTGAAACAATCACAAAAGAAATCGTACCTCTTAACTGAGAAAAAAGTGTGGAAAGTAAAACTGGAGCTTTTTAGATAAATGTTAGTTTAGTTTATGGGAAAATTAATTTTAAATTATTTGATTTTTTTTTTATTAATAAACTAACTAATTTGGCCAACAAAAATAGGTACCTAAAAAATATATGACTCAAACAAACTCAATGTTCGTAGCCTTCTTTATTAAATCCAAAGTGTTTTATGCATTTTGAATGATTTTGTGAACTCCACTTCAACAAGGGACAAGCATTTAAAACCAAACAGTACCCACTAGAAAATAGCCAAAGGAGATGGCTCTAGATATTTCTAGATGGCCTTCGTCAGCACTAGTAGAGTTGGTAATTGATACGAATATAGTTTCTTACGATCAAAACAAACAATTTTAGAGTCTGAAAATGAGAATGATCATAACCGATTCTAAACTTTTCTCCTGTTTGTTGGTGAAATAAGTTAGGACAATGTTAAGGGACTATCAGCAGGTCAATGCTATCTCATAAAGATAATTAAATATAGGTTTGGTTAATATACTCAAAGAATGAAAACACAAAGAAAGTACATAATCCTTAAACACATCACCAAAACCCACTATTTAATGAAATAGTTAATAGGGAATTTTAGTGCAATAAAACGATTTACTAGGCAGATTTTCTTCCCTCATGAGTACACCCTATCCTTCGTGCAATGTTTAATTACTAATAACTTTTATTCAATTGGTTAGAAAAAATAATAAAAACAATATTTGCATTTTACATAATAATAAGGAAGCTCCCCCCTCACCCAAACCTTTACTTTTTGGGGAAACTAGTAAGCTTATTTAAATTAAGACTTATTGAGTTTTTTGGTTTTAGATTAGTTTAAAGCAATTTTTCTCAGATAAAATGTACTTTATTAACATCCACTTTATGCGACTATGCGTAATCGGATCAAGCAGAACATAAATAAAACATAATCTATTATGTACTAAGACATTAACACAATAAAATCACACGTAATGCAAGTATTTTAATGAAATATTTAGCTCAAATTATATAGGAGGCATTGATGTGATGAACTGTTCAAGGTCAATATCTTATTACAATAACAACTTCAAAGATGAAGAAATGATTCCTTAAAAATACTAAGTAAAAATATACTATTAAAGATTAGTAGCAGCATAAACCATTTTAAAACAAACATTTCAAATAATAAGAAATATTTACCGATATCTGGGCCTCGAGCCACGCCGGATGCACAAATAGATTGATTCGGACATCCTGCACAAGCCGATGCCTTTCCAGCAGAATCACTCTGCGTTCCAGGACAATCTGTATATAAAGAATAGGTAATTAAAAGTAGAGAAAAACGAAATTTTATTTTAAATAAATAAGCATTATTAGATGCAATAAAAGTGTGAGTAGAGGCGACAACATTAGATTCAACTAATAATCACATGTGTAGCAAGAAATATTATAATTATTGGTGTTCAATGAATAAGAGGAAGAGATACTGTTTATAATTTAATTTAAAAAGCAAGCACTTATGTATTAAATTGAATCTGGTTACATTCATTAATGGATTTCTTAAGTCTTATAATAAGTACAAATCAAATCTTCTATCAAAACTCAATAGAATGAATCACTAGCTCAGAAAATTTAAGTACATATTCACTCACTCATAGGTGATAATCAAAGACCTTAATCCTCTTGCAATCTTTTAATAGGCATTGACATTTTTCAGGATTGGGGTTATTGTGGCATTAACATAAACCAAAACATAAAGCTACACAACCTTGTACAACCATTGATGGAAAGAAAAAATGAAAACACTAGTCCTTTCACAACATGTATTACCTGTACCTACTATTCTAATTTTAATGTACATTAAATCAATACAAATAACATGAGATGATGCCTAAAAACTTTTGTTTCTAGACGGAATAATTATCTAACTAATGAGTCTTTGATAAACCACCTAATAATTTCTGAATTTAAAATAAGGCATTTCATTGCATAAAGTATTGCCAAGAAGAGAATACTTAAATTAGAGACCATTGAGAATGTGCTTGTAAAATGAACCAAGATATTCATTGTGTTCTAATAGCTTGATTTCATGATTGCAAACAAAATTGTTAAGGCCATTGAAAGAAACCAATACTGCAAAGAAAAGGTTTATGTAAGAATGGCTGAAGGTGGTTTCTATTGTAGAGATTAAAATAGTAATAAAATAATTATGGATGACTAAATATGGTTCAAAAATATACCATAATTCATGAAAATGGCGACTACAACTTGTGTGCTGAGAACGTTTGATTGAAGTTACAATGAGTCAACTAAAGTGAGACACAATTCAAAAAACCTAAAAACGCAACTCGTGTTAGAAAATAGCCAATGAAAACCGAATAAACTTACGTTCAGGAGCGTCTGAAGGCTTTTCGTCCATTACCTCACTCATTGCAACTTGCAAAGGACAACAGGACGCCTATTGAACAAACAGGATGGAGACTGGGAAGCAGCAAAGTTACCTTCTCCATACAACACCGTTTCCTTTTGCTGAGATAATTATAGTCAAAACAAGGCTACTACATTCATTTCTTAGCTTTGGATCATTTCAAAATAATATATTAATGGCAGCCTCAAATATTAATTACTCTAATTTGTTTAGCTGCAATGTCAGATCTTATTTTTATAAATCTTATCTACCCAGTTGAGAAAATAAAACGATGTCAATTCCAGTACTTCTTAGGAGAAATAAACTTGTAACTTATACATATAGCATTATCAAATATACAAGAATATCTTAACTTATGGAAGGGATAGATGTTAAAAACAATACTTTACCACTAAAACGTCAAATACTAGCAAAACTATTGCAGAGTTCTCAACGAACACAGACTAAAAAACGCGGGAAAACTATCGATTAGTAATAAATACTATTCACTTAGGCTTTTTCAGGTGACAACCCTTCAACTACGATTTATTTATATACTTGGCTAACCAAATTTCGCTTAAACCTTAAATTCTCAACAAATTTTATAGATTTATAAATTCAAGTAAGCGACTTTTCAAAATGGGAACTAAAACAATTATGTACACAGTAAGTAGAAATTATTTAAAATATCCAGATTTTCACTGAATACTTATTTTTGCTTACCTCAAAATACATGCTTAATCATTTCTAGTCATAAGATTTATTTTTACCAATGGCTTTCAAAATATTTTCTTAAATTGTATAATCCCTATACTTTTCAGTTTTTCGGGCCGAAAAATATTAGGGTTTTCATCAATCGTTTTGACTCAATCCTATCAATGTATTTGTCAAAAGGTCTAATACCTGTTGAGCTGAACGTACCTTGAGCTGAACATGATTTCCAATAGTTTTTACTATTTTGGATTAACAAAATAAGTAAAAAAAATTGGTTAATCCTGTCTAATCCAATTTTTTTATTCATGTGACGTGATTTAAAGATAGGAATTTTCTATTTGGTATATATGCATGAAATAAGATTTTTCATTTTATATATATATATATATATATATATATATATATATATATATATATATATATATATATATATATATATATATATATATAAAATTGTAACCTCTGTCTGTACATTGATTTTTTTCGCGAAATTTCACGATAACTTTTCGTTTCACATGTCATAGACACCATAACTGCATTTTGTTTCTTTCGTGTATGTTTGTTTGTTTGTTTGTTACCTTTTCACGCAAAAACGGCTGAACCGAATTTTATGAAACTTCGTATGTATATTATTACTAGCCCAACTTAGACTTTAGGCTATATTAATATTCTCTAAGACGAACAGGAGTGGGGGTTATAAGGGAGGCCTGAAATTAAAAATAGCGATATTTCGATTCCTATTGCTTTTTCAGCAAATATGCTCATAACAAAAGTTGTTTATTTTGTAATTTAGAGTAACTTTTGTTATATGCACTTTTGCCGTATACGGAAGTATAAATGAGTTATACGCTAAAAACTATAGCGGGAGTCCACAATTTTATTTGGCACAAAAGACTCAACCGAACTAAACCAAACTCGGTATGTGAATTAGCACTAAAGCCTTCCTTATAATAAGCCATACTAACATTTCTAGGGCCGGGCAGGAGTGGGGGTTATAAGGAAGGCCTGAAATTAATAATCGTGATATTTCGTTTCCTATTGCATTTTCGGCAAATATGCACATAACAAAAGTTGTTTATTTTGTTATTTAGAGAAACGTTTTTCATATACACTATCGTCATATACCGAAGTATAAAGGCGTTATACGCTAAAAATTATAGTGGGAGTCAACAATTTTATTTGGCACAAAAGACTCAACAGAACTAAATAAAACACTCAGTATGTGTATTAGCACTAACGCCTTCCTTATAATAAGCCATGCTAACATTTCTAGGGACGGGCAGGAGTGGGGGTTATAAGGGAGGCCTGAAATTAAAAATAGTGATTTCCTATAGGGGTTTCGGCAAATATGCACATAACAAAAGTGGTTTATTTTGTTATTTAGAGAAATTTGATCAACACTTCTTTTCAATTTGAACTACCAGGTGCCTCAAATGAAAAAAAAATTCAAGTGTATGTCAATATTTTCTCATTAATAATTCAAATCTATGCATAATGCACAGGGAACGGGAAATATGACAATATGCAGGACAGTGAAGTCTTACATCAAAAAATAATTTTATTATTAACAAATCCACAGAAACGACGGGTGTTAACCCTAAACACTGGGACGGATAAATATCAAAATATTGTGCAAAGTAAAGCCTTGCCAAAAATATACCATCACCATTCAGCCTCAAATGAATTCCCGAGCGAAGCCGGGTATCTTATCTAGTATATATATATATATATATATATATATATATATATACACACATATATATTGTCCAATTGTTGAAGTGCAATGACTAATAGTGAAAAATAAAAAAATCAAATAATCTCGGTTAATAATCAAGATAGTGAAAAAATGTAAATGACGACATTCGTAGTAATTTACATTTGCAATAAGATAAGTTCTGTACAATTTTTCGATCTGGCATATAATAACGGAGACATTTTGACTTCCGAAATTACACATTTAAACCCCATCCCCCCCCCCCTCCCAATCCGATTTCAGAGGTTATCGAACTTGAACGCTAATATATCGGATTTTGTAACGACCAAATAAAAAAGTCCGTCACGCAGGGGCTGCGTAAACTAAGCAGATTTCCCACGTGAAGTTTTACAATAGAGAAATCTGCCCAATAACAAGTGTAGTAGTAAGGGATCTCTAAACCTATTCACGAGGGACGAACAGTTACTAAAACGGGCGCCATAGCTCTCTTCGAAAAGTGCCGAACAGCCCACTCCTGCCGACCACACACAGAATACAAATGCAAATATCTCGGTTAATATTCAAGATACAGAATAAATGTATAGAACAATATTTATAGTAAATTTAATTTGCAATAAGATTGTTTCTATACAATTTTTCGATCCGACGCATATTAACGGAGATATTTCGAATTATCAAAACTCCCCCCCCCATTGGTCCGATTTTAGCCGTTAACGACCTTCAACTTCATTTTTACGTATAATTATAGAGTTTGGTATATATACATGCAATTTTGAACAGACCTCATTTTCGTCATCTCCTGGGTAGGGTAGATGAACATTTAAAGACATTTTTCGAAAATTCTATCATAAATACAACCTCAAAGTTGATTACCCCTAAGGGAAATCTGCTTACAAATAAATGAAATTAATAATTTAAAAAATAATGAAATGGTCCTATTTCGAGCGTTTTTTTTTTTTTTTCCAATAATGCATCTAGTCTTAGAGATTACAACTAACGACTAAAAAAGTTTATTTTTTCAATTTGTTTGCTATGGATAATATTAGTTGCTAATTTAAGACGTTTGTCTGTTGCAGCAATTGCAGCCGTGGAGTGCAGCAGGGGCCCCCCCGTGCATGGAAAGTTTGTCAGCGAGTCACGTGCCAGAGAGGATCAAGAACTCATACATGACTCCCAGGCCGCACCCGTGGAGGCCCACCATGGGCTACGAAAACGTAGAACTGACTCCTTTGTAAGATCGTAAAACGATTTTGGATAATAGTAGCATTCTTACTTATCTAACTACTTGACTACTAATGATTTAAAAGGTTTTACGTCTGAAGTAATTTGACCCTCGGGCGAGCGCTTGACCTCATAGGTCCGTTTGGTTTATATTTTAGTAGTTTTCTACCACATGACCTCATGGCAGGAGTGTGTTACTCTGTCTAGAATCCACCTTCACATTCATTAATGAATTTCTTAATTATTATAATAAGTACAGATCAAATCTTCTATCAAAACTCATTAAAAGTCCGTCACGCAGGGGTTGCGTAAACTAAGCAGATTTCCCACTTGAAGTTTTACAATAGAGAAATCTGCCTAATAACAACTGAAGTAGTAAGAAACCTCTAAACCTACTCAGGAGGGATGAATAGTTACGGCAACGGCCGCCAGAGCTCTCGGCGGAAAGACCGAACATAGCCGACCACACGCAGAATACAAATGCAAATATCTCGGTTAATATTCAAGATAGGGAATAAATGTATAACACAATATTTATAGTACATTTAATATGCAATAAGATTGATTCTGTACAATTTTTCGATCCGACGTATAGAAACGGAGATATTTCGAAAATCCTCCCCTCTAAACCCCCACTCCTACTGGTCCGATTTCAGTCGTTAAAGAACTTGATCTTTCTTTCTAGATAAAACGACCAAATATCGAGTTTGGTAACGATCAAACAAAAATTGCGACCGCTAGAGCGGTAACAGACAAATATATATACAGTTTTGAACGGACCTCATTTTCGTCATCTACTAGGTAGGATCGATGGACATTTGAAGAAACATTTCGTCATGAGTACAACCTCAATAGCTGATTTCCCTTAAGGGAAATCTGCTAAAATGAATCACTACCTAAGTAAATTATTTTTGAACCTTGTAAATATTTGATCGGCAAATAATGAGTGCCCCCCCCCCGTTAACCACTTTGCCATTGTTACGTATTTCCTCTACATAGTAACCCTTATGTGGAGGGATTTTACCAGATTTCCCTTAAGGGAAATCAGCTATTGAGGTCGTACTCATGATGCGAGTTTCGAAAAATTTCTTCAAATGTCCATCGATCCTACCCAGGAGATGATGAAAATGAGGTTCGTTCAAAATTATATATATCTATATATATATTTGTCTGTTAACGCTCTAGCGGTCGCAATTTTTGTTTGATCGTTACCAAACTCGGAATTTAATCGTTTTATGTAAAAAGGAAGATCAAGTTCGTTAATGGCTGAAATCGGACCAGTGGGAGGGGGGGATTTTTGAAAATTCAATATATCTCCGTTATTATGCGTCGGATCGAAAAATTGTATAGAATAAATCTTATTGCAAATTAAATTTACTATAAATATTGATCTATACATTTATTCTGTATCTTGAATATTAACCGAGATATTTGCATTTGTATTCTGCGTGTGGTCACCAGTAGGCTGTGTTCGGACTTTCCGCCGAGAGCTCTGGTGGGCGTTTCCTTAACTATTTGTCCCTCGTGAATAGGTTTAGAGGTTAGGTTAACTGTTTTTTGGGGCTAGAAACTACTGGGTTATTACGCCCTAAATAATGTTTTAGGTTTAGAGGTTTCTTACTACTACAGTTGTCATTAGGCAGATTTCTCTATTGTAAAACTTCACGTGGGAAATCTGCTTAGTTTACGCAGCCCCTGCATGACGGACTTTTGTTATTTTCTTCACATCCCATGGATATTTGCATTATATGTTCATTTTGTCAAAACATTTAACAATTTTTATATAATAAAATACATACATATTAAAAATGTAAATAAGAACATGAAAATTAAACATGACAAGGAATACAATTAAATAACCAATAAACAAAATTACATAATATTAATATTATATTATCTTTCCCTCCCTCGGCTTAAGAATGTCATAGGCTATTGCTTTTAATAAATTTAGGTGTTTAGGAAATAAAATAACGGGACTGATAGGCCATGAGGGAATATGACTCTTTAACTGTCTTTGTATGTCTTGAGTCAGTCTACGCTCATAAACCAGGTGGGTAGATGTCTGTTCAGTGTAATTGTCGCATGTAAAAGTGTTTGGGCTAAAGTGTAGTTTAGTCTCCCCCCCCCCCTACTCCGCCATCTTGTTTCGTTATAATCCCTGCCCTCGGTTTTAACCACCGATGGCGTATTTTGGAAATTTTAAAGTTTTAAAAAAGATAAAGTTAGAAGAACAAAATGGCCGCCGTCGTCATCGTGCGCCACCAAGGAGGGGGGGGGGGCACTAAAATACACTTTCACCAGTGTTTGAATCTGCGTAAATAAGAGTTTGTATTTCCGTGTCCAGTTAGTATTTGTGTTAGATAAAATTTATGTTGGGATAGTGAGATATTGGTTTTTAAAACAGGGATATATAATTTCAGATGTAATCCTTTATGTTTCATTCCATTGCAGTTGTCATTTATAAATTCTAGAAGTGCTATTTTACATATTAAGCAATTTTATTTTAATTATAATTTAATAATTGTCTTTAAATGGGCAGCCTCCCGATAATCGATAAGTACCGTTTTTAATGGTATTTTATATTTTAAAAAAAAACAAATTATTAACTGTTTAAATAGAATACAATACATAAATGTTGCTTTCTTGTTTAAATAAACATTCAAACCCTTGAAATGAGTTTCATGGATGTATTATTCGTATTGCAATATACCTGTTAGGTGCCGTAAAACTCCCCAACTTTGTGAAACTCAAGATTTTGGGCATAAGAGCACTCTAGTGGCTCTGGGGATTAATCTTAAGATCCGAAATGAATCCGAGAGTTTGCGGCACCTGTTTATAAGTAAATATTAATCCCCAGAGCCGCTAGAGTGCTCTGTATGTCCAAAATCTTGAGAGTCACAAAGTTGGGGAGTTTTACGGTACCCCTCTCGTCCAAGTAACATTCTTACCGGGCCCTATGGAGGGTTATATGAAGTGTGCAACCTTTTGTTTCCAACTATACTAACTATTTTTTTCAACTATAAAACAATTGTGTGTGCAGGCCAGCATTGACAACAACTAATAGAATGATGGAGCCAGTTTGTACTCCAGGAGGAATGATCACCGAAGGTCTTCGCTTCCCCAACTTGGTTACAGGATTCGAGAAGAACCCAACACACTCTGCCAGGGCTGCCTTGTACACCAGGTAATAATGCACTTCTAAAGGGCACAATCTTTAGAAGTATTGATTATTTTTCTACATATGTATATTTTTTCTTAAAAAAAAAAAAAAGTTTTAATAATGTATAACCTCTAGTATCGCTTTGATATTCACGACGATAAGCTTACGACTCCATACATCAAATATGGGCAACAACCGGCCCGCGAGACATATTGAAAAGTCCGTCACGCAGGGGCTGGGTAAACTAACCAGATTTTACACCACGTGGTTTTACAATAGAGAAATGTCACGAGCCGAACAGTTATGGAAACGGCCGAACTAGATTTTGGCGGAAATTCACGACTAGACGAAGTTAACCCATCTTATCTCTTCCATTATCCCCACAGTTAATAAAAATGCAAATGTCTCGGTTAATATTGAAGATAGAGAATAAATGTATATGACAATATTTATAGTAAATTTAATTTGCAATAAGATTGGTTCTATACACGCTTGCGATCAGACGTGTAGTAACGGAAATATTTCGAATTTTCGAAAAACCTCCCCTCCCACTGGTCCGATTTCAGCCATTTACGAACTTGATCTTTCTTTTTACATAAAACAGTTAAAAATCGAGTTTGGTGACGATCAAACAATAATTGCGACCGCTAGAGCGTTAACAGATATATATATATATATATATATATATATATATATATATATATATATGTGTGTGTGTGTGTGTGTGTATTTACAAGCATTTCGTCCTTACCCGCTAACGGTTTGTAAATATTTTAAGAGAGGTGCTGGTTCATGTAAATTTTTTGTATGTGTGATTTGATACCGGAGGACCATGATTTATAATAATACTAAATAATTACAAGATATCCGGCCCGAATCGGACCAAACTATGTATTTCTATGTTGAATAATTACAAGATATTGTGGGATGGGCTATTGCAGGGCATATATGTGTTAGTGAGTTAGTATATACATTACTTCAAGGGATACTGTTGATATGGTGATACTGTCCTGGATGCTGCTATGGTGTTCTCCCTCTTCCTCCCTCCATCCTGTTCTCCCCCTGGATGCTCCTTCCTTTACTCACTCATGTTGGAAGTTCCAAAGAATGGATGTGAGAAAAAGCTAAAACTGCTGCTGCACATGGGAGGCTCTACTCTCCCTTCTGCTGTTCCAGCCTGTCTTCCTTATCTCTTGCACTTTGAACCCAAGGATCCCTCTCAGGTTGTGATTTCAAAGGTAGGTCAGCACTCTTCAGGGGACATCCTTGGTTGGTCTAGTTGCTAACAGATGGGGCTGGTATAGTTTATTGCCGCTTCAATTTTAAATTGAACTATATATATATATATATATATATATATATATATATATATATATATATATATATATATATTGTTACGTTTTTATTACAAAACCAGTAATAAACGTTAATAATAAGAGTTCTTTGTGATTGCAAAATTAAACACACACAAGTTTCACAGTTTAACACTGCACGATTTATTTCACAATGTACAATACTCTTGGTTAATTATTACTACTCACAGAATTACACTGATAGTGTCACTGTTCTTCAGGTTACACAGTCCAATAATTCACTCACGGTCCCACTGTTATTCACATAAAACGACGGCACTAAACTGTTACTTACAGTCACGGCACAACACTTTTCTTCACGGCACAACACTTTACCGCACTGCACTAAGTCGCACTGTAGCGCTGAACATCCCTCGAAGACCGTCGAGCGTCAACTGAACTGTGGGGTTTTTTTTTTTTTTTTTTTTTTTTTTTTTTTTTTTTTTTCTTTTTTTTTTATCTGAGGCCCTTTTATAATCATACCACGGCTTGTCAATTGCGCGGGCCGTCAAGCCATGCGAGGTGGTACGGACAGTTCCCCTCCTGCTGAACTGAGAGGTCCATTATAAGGGGGGTCTGTGGACTTGTTGAGGGTGTGAATGAAACTCGAAGGTAGGTTACCCGACAACGGGCAGTTGCCGGGTGGGATTGTAAGGATAGGAGAAAACGAAAGAAGAAAGGAAAGGGATAGAGGAAGAGTAGATAAGAAGATAAAAGAGTAAAGAGGGCCTAAAGCGTACAGAGAACTTAAACTTAGGGCGATGGGTGTTTCAGAGCTCAGGTGAAAACTACACTCTAACCTAATACTAATTGCCTAACCTAAACAAAACAAGAGTAACCTAAAACTAACCTAAGTGTCCGAAGACCCTAAAATTAGGCCTGAGCTCTGCAGAAAAAGGGGGTTGTGAAAAATGATGCGGAGCGCACTTTTTATTGGTGTTTACAAGGGGTCGACGACCTGAGTGACGTCGACAAGAGGTTCGTCAATGTCGGCGTCTTGCCAACGCACCGGCTGCCCGGGTGGGGGGAAGGAATTGTAGAGGGGATTTTCGAGGTATTGGAGGGAATCTAGGAATTTGATGTGGCGTCGGGAGGTGGTTTAGGCGACGGATTCGAGGTTGAGGGTATCGTAGAGTTCGTCGTTCGTCTTTCGTTCAAGGGAGGTGTGTCTAACTATTTTGCGGAGGATGCCGTTTTGGATTGGAGGTTTTTGAGGGATGTTTTGTATAGGAAACGGAGGAGCGGGGAGCCATAGAGGAGGGCGGGCTGGATGACACCTTTAAGGATGAGGAGTTTCAGGCGTAGACTAAGGACCGGGGATAGGAGGAGGTGGTTGAGGGACCGGAATTTATGGCGGAGGGAGGGGATACGTTTGGAGAGATGGGCTGAGAAGGAGAGGTGGCGGTCGAAGGTGATGCCGAGGTAACAGATCGTCCCGGATACTTTGATGGTGGTGTCGTTGAGGCGGAAGGATTCGGGTAGGGGTGTGCGTTTATGGTAGGAAAAGATGAGGGCATCGGGTTTCCGCCCGTCAGACTGGAGGAGAACAGAACGTTTCTTAACGATCTTGGTCTTCACCAGCTTCCAGAGCTTGCGGTGATCCCCGTGTGTTAGCCGGAGGGTTTCGTGCCACTGGGCTGTCTTCCATTGTCTCATCAGGGTACGGATCTGGGTAGTCATGGAGTTGAGGGCAGGACGTAGGGCAGGATTGCGAGTCCGGTACCAGGAATTTTTCACGGAATTCCGCTGCTTGATTAATGCTAAAATATGCTGTGGGGGGGGGGGTTGAGACCAGGGGGGTACTTTACGAATTTGGGGATCGTGGCATCTGCCGCATCCAAGATGATTTTAGTGAACTCCCCTAACTTGGCTTCCAGGGTTTGGACGTCGCCGATAGACGTGAACGCCGGAGTTGATTCGTACATGAGCGACTTGTAGCTTTTCCAGTCCGCTTTATGAAACGAATAGGAGGTGGACGTGGGTTTGGGAGGGCACCCTCGCAGTTCATACAGAACCGGTCGGTGATCGGAGACATAGTCCAGAGGTATGCACTTTGTCACGATGTGTGGGATTCTGGTCAAAAGGAGGTCTATAGTAGACAATCTGTCCGCGCATCTATAAGTGTAATCATTGGGGTGCACGACGGTGAAGCCAGACTTCATTATCGCCGTGCCGTATTTGTTGGTTGAACGGTTATTCCAGGAGACGTGTCTGGCGTTCAAATCACCAACCACTAGATGATTCCTGTCGGTCACCGCTAGACTCAACAGGTGTTGGAGATAAGTTTCTTCGGCACTAGACCGTCTATACAGGCCGGTGAGGGTATAGGTCTGACTGGCTATGACGAGCTTGATGGTGATGACGTGTTGCTTCTTCGGTATTGAAGGCGCCACTGGGTCAATTACTTTGAAGGGGGTGCCGTGCCGCACCAGGACGGCCACTCCTCCAGCTGTGTCGTCGAATCCATCGATGTCTTCCCTGATGACGCTATAGCCAGTCACCCTATAGTTGACGTAAGGGGTAAGGCGGGTATCACATAACACCGCTACTGTGGGGTTGAATTTCGCAAGTAGAGCTTCAAGCTCGGACGTTCGGAGGACAGCAGAATTTACATTAAAATTAAGCACGGAATAGGGCCTGACCATTAAATGGCCTGTTGTTTAGCACCAAGGAGTTGGAGTAGGGAGTTCACTGTGAGCATAAGAGTTTTGATAGTATCCTTCAAATCCAGCACCCATTCTGGGACGTTGTTGTGAAATTGTTGTGGCGGGTAGGGGGGGATATCTTGGGCAGCAGCGGCGGGAGGTGGAGGGGGGTAGGATGTGGGTAAGGGGGCTTGTTGGGTGTAGGATGGGGTGGGTTGATGGTAAGTAGGGAGTTGGGGTTGGGATTGGGGTTGTCGGGAAAACCAGGCGTTGTGGGTGGGTGGTGGGGCGGGAGTGTAGGTGGGTTGGCGGTACTCGCGCGCTAGTTGCTGGTAGTACCTCCTCTGTTGTAGTTGCTCCTCGAGCTGCACCCTGTGGGCGCAGGCGCGGAAGGATGCGGGGTGATTTCCTTCGCAGTTGACGCATTTGAGCGAGTTAGCAGCCCTATCGCAGTCCGCAACTAGGTGAGGGCCTGCACACCTAACACACTTGAGTGGCATGTGGCAGTATGTTTTGGTATGGCCAAACTGCTGACAGCGGAAACACTGCGGTATCTGCTGCTTAGGGTTGTACTCCTTCACTCTGATGACGATGTTGTCGATCGCCCCGATGCCCTTCAGGTGATCTGCGAAGGAGTAGTTTGGCTTGAAGGTGGCGAGTACGGGCTCAATCTCCGTTTTGCGCCCGTCAGCGTCTGTGCGCCTGAGCCGCATGACGCTGATGAGGTCGTCGTGATCCAACGCGCGCCTGATGTCATCAATAGGGTGTTCGAGGTCGAGGCCCAGGAGGAGGTACTTTTTATTGCGCTTTGTACCGCGTTGGGCATAAGTGTGGTGATGGACATTTTCTGAGGGGGATCTGTAGAGGGTGACTATAGCGGAGTGGGTTTCAAGGGAGCCGGGTAGGATTTTCACCTGGGTGGGGGTGGTTTGTATGGCGAAGTCCTGGATGTCATGTTGTCGGAGGTGTTTGGCCACTTCAGACGCCTCGACGTAAGGCCGGGATAGGATTATAGGTGGGGGGCGGGGGGCAATTTCTTTAGGTTTTTCGGTGGTGGGGAGGTTCGAGAGGAGGGTGAAGGAGTTTGCGGTGGTGGTAGGAGTGGTTTTGTCGGAGGTTTGGACGGTCTTTTTGCCTTTCTTGGCAGTGACTGTTGTGAAACCGTCTCGGTCTGTCAACGTCTTACGTTTTAGGGGGATGTAGTTGTCCTCCATGGGGACGTCAGTGTTGTTGGTCGATGTAGAGGGGGGGGTGTGGATGGTCGGGAGCGGGGTAGGGGGATGGAGGTGGCTTCGGGGTGAATAAAGATGGTGGGGGGTTGGGTGAACTGTGAGAGTTTATATATACCTGTAGAAGGGCCTAGCCAATGAAAGGTCCAGAACTTCCAGGAAGGCCATAATTAGATTCTGCCGGCAGCCCTACTTAGATTGGCCCTAATTAGATCCAACACGCGGCTCTCTCTGCCAATCTTTCACGCAACACTATATATATATATATATATATATATATATATATATATATATATATATATATATATATAGATAGATATATGCAGTTTTGAACGGACCTCATTTTTGTCATCTACTAAGTAGGATCGATGGACATTTAAAGAAAAATTGCGTCATGAGTACGATAGCTGATTTCCCTTAACAGAAATCTGCTAATGAGGTCCGTTCAAAATTTTATATATATTTAAATATTTGTCTGTTGACGGTCGTAATTTTTGTTTGATCGTTACGAAACTCGATATTTAAACGTTTTATGCAAAAATAAAGATGGAGTTCGTTAATGGCTGAAATCGGACAGGGGGAGCGGGGTTTAGAGGGGAGAAAAATTATATACAACCAATCTTATTGCAAATTTAATGTTCTATAAAAGATGTTATGTACTACTAGTTATTATGTACTTAGTATTAGCCGAGATATCGGCATTTTTTAGTTTTTGGCTTTCAGTACACTCCCACTCCTACTCAAGCCATAGGTCCTACAACGTTATTTGCACATTTTCGATACAACCCAGGAAGATTTTCTTGTCAAATACACACCTTGAGCTATTCCAATGATAGTGATTTTCACTGAGTTCCATCTGCAATCCTCAGCTAGTTATTATTTCAAACTGATATTCATATAAAACTAAACACAATCGGTCATCCGAGTAAAAACTGAAACAAAGTTGTGAAACACAAAAATTACTATGTTCTTTTGAGCTGTTAAGTCTTAGTTATCTCCTGGCCGAGTGGTTTCGAGTTCTCCGACGCTCTTCATCAGGGGTTAGTGAATAACAATTTCTTTGCAAAGGACGCAGGATGACATTGGTTATGGTGACCATAAGCAACTTAAAAAAAAAAAAATTATAGACGGCCTGAAGAAAGTGCCATTGTTAGCTACGAATTTCGCACTGGATTTTACCAGGGATCACTACATAATTATTCTTCATAACAAAAAGTGTAAGGGGATAGCAAAGAAAATAAGGCCTAAAATGAATAAAATAACAATGATAATCATAACTCAATGAAAATAATAGATACAATAAAAATATAAAAGCCTAGAAGCAATTATGCTCTACTATGTGTATGAATCTTTCTTGTATTTGTTAGCAATGAGGTTTCTTTAAGCCAATCCAAATTATATCTTGAACTGCATGGAAATAAAAGTTCCTGAAGTCTTTAAACTGAACGCAGAAAGATCTTATGGAAGATGGCGCTTTACCCAGCCTAGTCTAAAAGTACTCACGTTGCTTGAAGTAATCAGATGTTTTCTACACAGAGATTTCTTCCATCAAATGACTCCTGGTCATTTACGAAACTAAATTCAACAAACGCCTACACGATGCTGAACACGCCGGTGTGCTCTAGCTTACTAAGTCCGGCGGCCTAAATCAGGCAGTTAATCAAATATTTCCATGCTCCATCATTAATGATATAACATGTTTCCTTCGCAGTTATTTATTCTATGGGACAGTGCGGTTTCAATGCATACACTCAAAAAATATCAGCAGCAACTGTTTTGGACAAGACAGACTTCATGCGAATGGGAGCTTTTAAAAAGGTAAGATTTAAAATATTAGAAACAGAATAATTTTCTTGTATTGTTTCCTATAGAGCACTATAGGAGATTATTTTCCATGCTCCATCATTAATGATATTACATGTTTCCTTCGCAGTTACTTATTCTATGGGACAGTGCGGTTTCAATGCATATGCTCCAACATCTGTGCCATTTTCTTCACAAGGATGCTACTGGAACCAGGGATTCCCTGCGGCTCAAAATGTTAGCATATTTTTATTACAAGGAGGACTACATGCCAATGACAGCTTTTTTTTTTAAAAAAAAGATAAGTTTTAAAGTCTGAGTAACAGAATTATCTTCTTGTAGTGTTTTCTATAGAGCACTATAGGAGTTTATTTCCCATGGTCTATCATTAATGATATTACATGTTTCCTCCACAGTTAGTTATTCTATGGGACAGTGCGGTTTCAATGCATATGCTCCAACATCAGTGCCATTCTCTTCACAAGGATGCTACTGGAACCAAGGATTCCAGTGACTAAATATAAGCATCTTTTTATTACAAGGAGGACTACATGCCAATGATAACCTTTAAAAATCTTGTACCTATATTGACTAGCTGATGTTTAAAATAATTTAGTCATTTTTATTCATTTTTAACTGGGTATCATTGTTTATTGCTTGGTTAATCTCAATTTTATTAACTTTTATTTGTTTGTATAATAGAAGTCATTACTGTTTTCATGTTTTGGAGATTTCATCTTATTATAGTAAAGTTTTACTTTTTGTTGTGCTAATTACCTAGAAAAATTACGATTTTTAAATGTAACCCAACATATATACATTTTAAGGAACTATTATGTATTTATTTTTAATGGAATCTAATTTGTACATGGTTTATTTGAAATAAAATATATTCAACTAAAATAATTTGTATCATTTACAGACATATACCATTTTAACAATTTTTTATTCGCCAAATTAATCAGAAAACTGCTTATATTGATCGTATTTCGGCTTGTCCGCCAGGAATCTTTCAGCCCAGTGACGTAGAGGCTTGCTGCATTCTGATTGGCTACTCGCGAATGGCGCTACCTTATCTTATACGTACCTTGGTCAAATCCATAGAGGTATGAGAAAGAGGTCTTTCTTTGATAAGGGATGCACACAAAACACAAATCCATAAATGACGTAATGAAAAGCCTGGTTAATGATAAAACAAAAAACTCCCATCTGCATGCACTATGACATGAGTCAAATAGTTTGTCTTTTATAAGTAATTTTAGTGAGGCTGACAAAGAGCTTATCATGATACTCATAAAGAAGATAAGTATTTCTGGACTAGAATTTAAGGATTATCTGAAGATGACCGAAAGGTCGAAATGTTATAATGAATTAAATAAAAATTTATTTGTTATGGAGACCTGTATATTTGTTATTTCTTAAATGGATTAAATATATTCAAATAAATCATTAGGTGGGTAATTTTAATACTTAGAATAATTATTTGAATTTCAGATATACACCTTATGAATGGGTACAGAATGCCTTGAGCCATTATAATGAATCAGACACCAATAGGAACATTGCTGAGAGGGTTCGATCTGATGCTTTCAGGCTCATGAGGTAATTTCTATTATTATTTATAATTATTTTTTTTATATTTTTATAATAATAAGAAATATTAGTTTTATTTATTTTCTATAAGAACATTTGCTATAAGATGTCAATTAGATACCATTCCTTAATGTTTCACTAGAAAAGACAGTGTGTCATTCTTAAGCAAGTGCTATCATCCGCAAAGGATGAATACAACTTACAGTAATTTTCACAATATTAATGGAAGTGAGCAAATAAAATGAACAATATTTCGGTTCAAAATATGTTAACAGTATCCTATATATAAACAGGAAAGAAACACTGCTTGGTAACCTGCTCTTGAGGAAGTTGCACTTTCTACTGCCACAAGCATAACATTGACCACACAAATTTTATTGTCATTAATAATGATAACTTCCATTCTGAAATTTTACTTTTCAAAAATAAGAGACTAAGCCACACCACCATATTTCATGTAGAGTAGGCATTACCAAGTGTTATATAAAATCTACCAATTTATTGTCAGCATTGTTGTACACCAAAATAATTCAAACCAAACGTCATCAACTTATTAGATATTATTTTATACGTTTCATGAGAAGCCCGGATTGGAATTTTAAAAAAATCAGTCTTTAGAGTTAGTCCCTGACAAAAAAATTATGAATTGGAGATACAAGCATTTTCTAAAAGTGAGGCTCAGTTTAGCCATGTGAGTTAAAGCATTGACCTTAATCCCACATGGTAAACCCAGAAGAGTGAGTTTGATCCCACATGGGCAATAGGAATTTATTTAGTGACAAACTCATTAAATAAAATCCTTAGCCCCACCCTGGCTAGAAAAGGGTGGTAGCCTGTAGATAATCCTTCTTAATTAGTCATAGTAGCAAAAATTGGACGTTATGATAATTTTTGATGATATGGATATCTTATTCATTCAGATTACTTTTGAGTAGATAAAGGAAAATAATGCAGATATCTCCTGTTATGATCATATTGAGTATGCAGTTATGGTATCTAACTTTTCAAACAGTTTTATAAATGAATAAAAAACTTGAGTCTTCAAATATAGCTCAAATGCAAAGATTTATGTGCCAATATCTGCTCTCTATTTATAACAAAATACCCCAGAAGTCTCAAGACCCATGAGATTATTTTAAATGATAAATCTGCTGAGTCAAGACAAAAAATCTTTGAATCAAGAACTTTTAATTAAATTTTTCTTAATTTCAGGTAACATGGCAAATGTCACCTCTGAACATTTTAATGATATAATCAATTTGCACGAGTGCAGCTCAAATTTCTCATGTAAATGGTTGGTTTTCAGGATGACAGATGAAAAAACTGCAGCGGATCAGAGAGACTCTGGCCGTAGACTTGGGGAGAGGATAACAGACACAACGTTCTGGAGGAATGAGGTAATTACTGAGCTGGAACAGATGATGATGGAAACTAACTTGCTCCAGGATACTAAAAGAGCTCTGGAAAAGGCTCTCCAGGATACTGAAGTACCGTACCATATTGCTCAAGAATGCCTGTACCACAGGGAGCATCGTCAAGGTAAGAAAAAAAAAGCCCGTCACGCAGGGTCTGTGTAAACTAAGCAGATTTCTCACGTAAAGTTATACAATAGAGAAATCTCCATAACAGAGCCGAACAGTTACGGCAAAGGGCCGAACTAGCTTTTGGCGGGAAACTCTGTCGTCTGTTATTTAATAAAAATGCGCCCAAATTTAATAAAAATGCAAATATCTCGGTTAATATTCAAAATAGAGAATAAATATTTATAGAACAATATTTATAGTAAATTTAATTTACAATAAGATTGGTTCTATACAATGTTTTGATCCGACTATGGTAACAGAGATATTTCGAATTTTTGAAAATCCCCCTCTAAACCCCCCCCCCCCTCCCACTGGTCCGATTTCAGCCATTAACAAACTTGATCTGTCTTTTTGCATAAAATGTTTAAATATCGAGTTTGGTAACGATCAAACAAAAATTGCGACCGCTAGAGCGTTAACAGACATATATATAATTTTGAACAGATCTCATTTTCGTCATCTCCTGGGTAGCATTGATGGACATTTCAAGAAAAATTTTGGAAATCACGTCATGAGTACGACCTCAATAGCTGATTTCCCTTAAGGGAAATCTGCTAATATGGCAGTTTCCTCATGTATTATATAACTGCCATATACTCTGGGGACTGTGAGTAGAACTGGTTGTAAGGAAATCAACAAACTATAGTTAATGCTTTTTTATTTTTGGTCAAAGAATAATAAGCACTGTAATCACAACCCTCTCAAGTAAAAAACAATTCATAGAGATTGCAGTCAGTCCGCTTTCCCTTTATGAATGGCATGTATTCCTTATTGTCTTACAATTTAGATTCTCTATCAACATGTCTGGAGGTACCTGAAGTAACCAACCATCGTTTAGTGTAGTAACTATATATTCAATTATATAGTGTAGTTAGATATGGTATGTGGATAATTATGAAGGGCAGTTACCTATGTAGCGTAGTTAACTTTGTGGGGTAGTCACCCATTTGGGAAAATCATCCCAATGTACTATTACATTTAGTGTAGGTAGTTGCTACCTTTGTAGTGTAGTTAACTGTCGGGTAGTCGGCAATTAAGTACAGTTAATTATGGGAGGTGACTCGCATGGCTAACCTGAGCCCCGAATTGTTAGTTATGGTGAGTAAATAACTTTGGAGCATAGTTAACTATGTGGGCTATTCGACTATATAGTATAGATAGTTATGTTGTCAGTTACAGGCCTACATAGTTAACTCCACTACATAGGTACCTACCCTCCAAAGGTATCCTCAAGGCATAACTGCTAATGAAGGGGTAATACAGTATAGACTTTAAGATGAAATCAATTTTGCATCATTCCAGCTCATGGGAAATCTGCTTAATACAGCCCCTGTTCAATTTGAAGAGCTTAAGGAGTTTTTCTTTATAAAAAGTAGCTATTGAGGCTGCTAATGTGACCAAATCCACAAGAGAATTGTGAAGTGTGATGCATGAGTAAATATAGTAAATAGTGTTTTACAAATCTTTATACGAATTGTTGAATCAATTATAATTTCTGTGGTAGGAGCTTGGTTTATTATTTTATTTAATTATAATTATTAATGCAGATCCATTTAGAATATATCGTATTACTTTCAAATCAGCCTCATTAGCCCATTATTTGGTTTTATTGTTGTTGGAGTTAGTTTTTTTTTCTTTTTGAAAATAAATTAATAGGTATATTTTTTAAAAAAAAATATTGTACTAGGTACTAGTGTGCACTATTTCACTTTATATTTATTAATATAGCTGTCAACGTAATTATAGGGTTCTTGTTTTATTTAACATTCTGGTAGTTGTCTTTACAGAGACCAAAATTTCAAGATGGTCATTTTTTAGGCTGAGATGGTATTAGATCCTTTACATTAGACTTGAATGATGAAACTGGAGTGTATTCCATAAATTCTAGGCACTTCAGAAATACCAGGACTTTTTTTGCGTAAATTTACATCTTTGCCCTCCTAATGAGATTTTATAAGCTAATTTTTTGGTAGGATATAGAAATATATAGTTCCTTATAACATCCTACCATTCCATTACTCCGTAAAACTATCCATCACAGGTACTTGATCACATTACTAGAAAACATTAACTCCACAGAATTTTACTGGTCTACCATTACCCGCAGTCCATTTGAAATTTTTTATCTACTGGCTATTTTCATAATTAGAACCTGTTTATTTAAAAATCAATATTTGTTCCAAAGATAGATTGCAGGCTGAAAGCGATTCATTTTCTTTATTGTGATGTACACCTATACAATGGTATTAAATGTATTAATACAGAATATTTAGTTTTTTTTTTATATCAAAACATTTAAGTACTTATTCTTTTTTTTTTATATAGGAATTGATCTGGTACATGACCAGCCAGAACAGTTCCTCCTTAAGGAAGTGGAAAATCTCAAAAATTGCCAAAAGAGATTGTCTGATATGAAGAAAAAAGTAATTGAGCAGGTAAATTATTTTCAATTAAACATTTGTATATAGCAAGTAACCTTATTATTATAATATTTTTTAAAAAATAGATCTGTTTATTCATCGCAATTATATGATTAATGAATTAGCTTTGTTTGGAGTCTTGTTCCTAATGAATAGGAAAGAAGATTAAAATAAATAAATTAAATTCGAAGTCTGGGTCTCCAGGAAATATTCAATACCAGCAATGGCATAGCCATAATTCAAGAAAAGTTGGAGAATGGAGACCTGTACTATTTTTGCTAAGGATATGTTTATGTTAGATTGTCTAGAAAAATCGAATGTATATAACTTGAATAGTGAATGTGTATTAATTTCATTGAAGTATAACTCTTATTAGTTTTTTTAACGCTACCTGTTTAATTTATCAATAATAAGATTAATTTGTCAAGGGGGGAGGTGCATCCATAATCCCTCCCTTTGATTAAACTCCTTCCATATTTATTTAAAAATGGAATTGGAGATAAGGAATAAAATATAGAGGTTGAAAGATAAGCAAAATGGATGTTGTGTTCTGAATAGAGTGAGTCATGAAGGGGATAAATCACATGTAGGTCTAAACTAAAGCCAATGTACACATTTAAAGCAATATTAACAAAATAGAATCCATGTGCCTAATATATCCCTTAACATTTCTTTGTATGTATATATATATATATATATATATATATATATATATATATATATATATATACAGCCAAAGCTAGAGAATCATACATTTCACAATTAATGAACGATAATAAATTATTTAATTTTATTTTTTTAGTAAGATTATCTTTTTTTTTCAGTTAAAGAGCAAAAGAGATTTGTAGATAACCAAATTTATACAGCTCTTCGCCCCAAATAAATTTTTAATTTAGTTCATTATATTATAGTCATTATTTAGGACTAAAATATAAGGTAAAAATTACAAAAAAAACAAAAAAAAACAATAGCAAGTAAATTTTATGATGTCACAATTTTCATAGATTGTATAATTTTATGTTGGCAAATGAATAATTTTAGGATTATCTGAAGATTGCCACAAAGGCCGAAACATTATAATGAACTGAATAAAAACTTTATTTGGGGTGAAGAGCTGTGTAAATTTGGTTATTTCTTATACGGATTTAGTTGAACCCCGAATATCAAAAAAACTGATTTAAAAGAGATTTGTATATTTTTTGATTTTTTTTTTAAATTATTAGCATACAATGGATATGTTTCAGCTTCGGACAAATAGAGCAGCTCAGCATGAACTGGAGACTGATGTTAAGTCAAAGGAATCTGCAATTGCCATTGATTCTGTATGCCATCAATTGAATAACTTCTCCAGGGGGATCAACTATTATGGTGGCATTGAAAAATATGATGCAACGTAAGTGTACATAATAAATTGTACGAAGGACTAAAATAATTCCACTTGAAATATTTACTACCTTGTGCTTCAGTTCTTAAAGGGCCTCTTTCATCGATTAGGTCATTCATTGCAGTCTCAAGCTTCCTCCAATCTGGTTTCCACAAGTGCTCAACCACTCTTCAAAGTTACCAAACTACTGCTGAAGACATTTTCTTTCCAGAAAGCACTTTTCCTGTTTCATCTTCTAAAAAGAATTTTTGGTTTTCTCTCCTCTATTCATTATTTTTTTCTCCCTTTAGCATGGTTTTCTAAGACCTGGTATTTTTTTTTTATTACTTCATAGATATAAATTTTAATTGGAGAGTTTGATGCAACATATGTACTATGTCTACCCCTTCCCCTTTTCATCATCATTCCTCCCTACCCCCTTTCTCTGCTCTTTATTTTACTCAGATGGCTGATTTTCCTTAAGGGAAATCTTGCAATTGAATTTAAAATATAACGTTGTTGTATCTACAGGCTACACCTGGTAATTGTTCCCATGTGCAGGTAATCCTAATGTCCAAGGGAAGAAGAGGGTCACAAGGACATGCAGTTGTTTCCCATTGCTTTCTGCATCAATCCAACATTAAATCCAACACTGGGAAAAATCCCATTCTTACCAATAAAAGCATGAGTGATGAATATTCCACTCGTCCAGATTTGTTAGACAGCCAACCCCGTGTGGCCCAAAGCCGGCATAAGCTAACTAATGATAGACTATTAGCCAGTATGAGGGTGCAGTCTACAACTATAATCTACCCTCCATTCTTGTCCCACTTACTTGTTGTATGTGAGAATTTAGACAAGGAGGGAGATAAAATATATCTAATTAAATATAGAATAATTATATAAATATCCAGCTGCCTCCAGTACGATGAAACGATTTTCCATCGACTTTATATCTTATCTACCAGGTGTGTAAATATGAATCTGGAGTTAGACAAAATCCACCTTAAAAGACGGTAGCATTCAATGTAGACACCAACTAAACTCCTCATCTAATCCATTTACATTTGATAAAGATTTCCAACTGAGATCTACTTTCATTTCATTCTACAACAATATGTTTAGCAATTCAAGGACAGCATTGATTTTATGAAAAAAACTGGTGCAAAATCACATCGGATGCTTATGGAAGCTTACTGTGTGCTATGCACTTGGCAAATAACAAAGTTTTGATTGGTTTAAAAAGTTTAAATCTAGAAATTTCAATGTCAGAAACGAAGAATGTGGAAGACCTCAAAAAACGCTAATTTGGAAGCTTTATTGGATGATGATGGCTCTCAAACACAACAACTTGCAGATAAATTAAATGGGAAAGCCATAGGAATTCCCCATAAGGTCATAAAATGGTTATCACTGCATGACAGGCAGCAGGAAGCTCGAAAAACCTCTTTCTAAATGCTGCTCGTCAGGTACAAAAGGAAGTCATTTCTTCATCGAAATGTGATTGTTGATGAAAAGTTGATTTACTTCACGAATCCTAAGCATAAAAAATCATAGGTACTTCCCGGTGAACAATCAGCATCGATTTGAATCAATCTTTACGCCAAAAATGACCAGAATGTCAAGAAAGGACACGCAAAGTGATCTTGTCCCATGATAATGCCCCATCAGACTCGGCAAAACAGACCAAGTAAATGATCGGCATACTCATCAAATTTGGCTCCATCCGATTACCACTTATTTGCATCGATGAGACACACTGGCTGAACAGCGCTTCACTTCTTACAAAGATGTATGAAAATGGCTTAGTGATTGGTTTCAATTAAAAGAGCAATTATTCTTTTGGTACGGAATCCACTAATCGCCAGAGAGATGGGAAACTTGCATAAATAGTGAAGGAGAGTGCTTCAAATGAAATACTATGTATCAGTTTTACACAATAAACGTCTAGTTTTGTATAAAACAATGGTTTCATATTTACACACCAGGTAAACATTCGTAATATTCCTTTTTAATGCCTATTCCAGAGTGAGTACACCGGATACTTGGTCAGAGCATTCGAATCGAGTGGTGACCCGGTCTAAGGCAGAGAGATCCCGCTCACAGCAGTTGAGGCTGGATGCAGACAATGCAATTAACTCAAGTGCTAACGAGATATGGAATCACTGGAACGATACCAATGCTGCTCTTTCCAGGAGGTCCACGGAGATATTAGAGGCAAAGAATAAAGCGCAAATGCATCTTCATAGGGTAAATATTTTTTTCAAAGTAGAACACTAGAGTATTTTAACAGGTTCAACCATTGAGATCGTACTTATGATGTGATTTTTGAAAAATTTCATTAAATGCCCATCAATCCTACCCAGGGTATTATGGAAATTAGATCTTTTCAAAATTATCCTTATTTTCAGCATCTCCTATGTAGGATCAAATCAATGGGTATTTGAAGATTTTTTTCAAAAATCACATCAGCACTTAAAAATCGCTCAGCAGTTGATATTACTTATATGACAGTCCATATGATGATGGCAGCCAGTATAGATAGTCTTGAAAATGCTGACATGTTATTAAAATAAATTGGTGAATTTCCTGTACTTAGAAAGGACTTGAAGAGTAATTTATTCAAAACAATATATATTATACAGATTGTAATTTTTACTTTTGAATATTCATACCATGAAGTTTCTGAAGTTCATACTTGGTCCATTAACAAAAATGACCTTCACTGTATGAGGAAACGACTAAATATCGAGTGTGGTATTGACCAAATAAATATTTTCAAACAGGAAACGTAAAATCGTAAATGAAGATGTCACAAATAAAATATTTTGATGTATCTCACATAAAGTTTTGTTGAAAAATAAAATATGTGTTCAAAACTTATCAATTATGCAACAAAAGGCTTCCCCTCCTTCCCAATAGGCTATCCCAGTTAAACAGTTGAAATTACATTATCTGTGTTCAATATTTTCCAATTATTTCCCCATTATTTGTAGCCTGAAATATCAAACAAAATTATCAATAATTTAATTTTTTACATTATTCATTTTTTTACCAGTTAAAATTTCAGTAAAAATCTATAAATGGGAAAATTGTTATTTCAAAAAATTGAAAATTTTGTTTTGACTACAAACTTTTTACAATTTCTTTATAGAGTATTGATAATTGCTCACTAATTTATATTTGTAGTCCTGAATGATTTTACAAAATTTCGAATACGATGCATGGTTGCATTATTATTACTATTATTTCAATGAAAAATTATTATAGTTTTTTTTTTTTAATTTTTGGATTATTTTTATTATAGTATAATGAATTGCTTTATTAGAAATACATTATTTCAAGAAGTTGAAAATATGTCAATATACTTTTTAGATTGAAAACTTTGATTTTAATTTTTAATGATTAAAAAGCTGTAATCCATAGCTACAGATACATAAAAGATGGTATGATGTGTTAAATAGGTGCAACAAGAGATTTTTGATATTGAGAAGAGTATTGAACTATTGAGAAAAGCAATAATGGACAAATCTCATCCGATGAAAGTCGCCCAGACGAGACTGGAAGCTCGCTCTCACCGAAAGGATATTGAGCTGTGCAAGGATGAAGCCCAAAGCAGGTAAAATATTCTTTCCATTAAGAAGGGAACACCTCAAAGAGATATGTTGTGGTCATAAATGTTTCACAAATTGTGTCCTGAGTACAACCTCAATAACTGATTTCCCTCAGAGAGAAATTTACTAATGACTAAATATGATTTTGCTGGTTGGCCAATTTGACTTATGTAAGTGGTCAAATAATTTTTGTGGTAATTCCAGTATATGCTAGTGTGCAAAGCTTCTAAAGGGATAATTTGAGATATTGCTGATCTCCATCATTGAAATCCAATGTTGAGATCAAAGGTTCATTATGGTTATTTGATTTGATTTGCACTAACAACTAATTCTGAACTTACCTACACAGTTTTACCAATCGATGCAGATATGTTTGTTCAATTATAATTTTTCCTTAATTATTTAGACTACACTTAATTAGGGATAATCAATATTTTTATTTCACGATCTATCGATCTAAATCAGCTGACTTGACCTGCCATACTTTGTGGAAGGTCCTATGTAACAATGTCGCAATTGTTTTATATACATTTTAGGACTAAATTTTCTCCTGATGGGACTACTGGGCGTAATAGAAATAAAATGTTATTAATAACCATAATAAAAATATTTTTTTCTTGACCTTCTGCCATCGATTAGTTAATTGAAGTTAAACAGGTCATATTTTCACTAGCTAGATTATGATTTGCTTATAAAACAACAGTGCAGCAAGTAGTCCATATATGATAACGAAACATTCTTTAATGCAGATGTTACTCCCTGAATGACTGAAACATTTTACATTCATTCATATAAAGCCTAAGTCGGTAGCCCTGCGAGAATTAGCACCATTTCAAGTATTAAATTTATACCAGAGAGAAATGGATCCTGAAAATATCTTTTAACCTTCAACTACTACCATGTTTTAAAGATATAAGTACTGCCATGGGTCTCTTATGACCCACACAAAAAAAGTTTATATTTTTTAATATAATGTTTTAATGGAATACATAACAAATGTGACACATTTTAAAATACCATTACAATAAAAATAACTTGTTTTTACACTTTCCAAAAAAACATATTTGAACTAGAAAAAAAAGTGCAAAAAAATCTTCAAATAGTATAAAAATCAATAGTGTAAAAATGAATTTTAAGAGGGCCATCTTCCTTCTTATCATATTTAAGTGTGTTCTGCATATTCTGAAACCGAAAGTAATTCAATATCTTAAATAATAAAGAAACTGTGAGGGGCTCTCTGCTTCACTAATAAATAAATTAAAATTTTATCTTCACAGTTCTGGCAGAGACATTTCAATTCAGAGTGATTCTTGCAACCTGTGTTATTACATTTATAGTATATTTTTGAATGTTTCTGTTCAGACTTTTTGCACAATTCATCCTCTTCAGCTGTATTTCTGAATTTGTACCATACTATCAGAACGAATGGACTGATTGTCACTGTAATTACTCATTAGGTGTTCATTATCATCAGACACAGAATTCTTATTTCCTATTATTATTATCATCGTCATTCATATATGCTAACCAATCCTTATAATGCCTAACATCCACAACAAAACCCTCATTAGTCATATCACTGTGAATACTTTAAACAACGTTTAAATAACATAATTACTACCATGGGGCAAAAATGACCCCAAAACGTTAATTAGACAGACATAAGTAATCACAGAAACAAGCCGAAGAGGTTAACAGTAACAGCTGTTACTAAGGGGAGAATACATGGTACCTGCTGGCGCTGCCTAGCAAACAACCAGAGAAACCTTAATTTTTATTTTATGCTCGGGTGGTTTTTGACCCATGGTAGTAGTTAAAGGTTAAAATAGATTATTACTGGTAGGTTACTACAAGAAAATAGTCAAGTCTGTTAACTCTAAATTGAATAAAATAAATTAAATAGGTCATATTTCACAATTTACTGTTTTGTATTGTAGGTTAGTGAGAGAGGTGAACGACATCAGTGAGACAGTGGAGTCGCTGCACAGGAAGTTGCAGGAAGCGGAAGCACAGCATCAACAGCTGCTTATGACTAGATCCAATCTCGAATCGGATCTCCATACCAAAGTTAACTCCCTCTTCATCGACAGGGAGAAATGCCTCGGGATGCGGAGATCCTTCCCCATCAATGCCAATGTTAAATTCTAACTCGGCAACCGACTCTGGGTCTAGATGACCCTATGTTATTTATTATAATCAAAAGTGAAAAAAATATATAAATATATATTTATAGACCTTTAACTGCCATTTGCATATAGTTTTCATTTGTATAGTTCTAATTCGAGATGAGGTCCAAAGATATAATGCTTGATTACTAGAAAATTAATGTTGTTTAATTTTTTCATTTATGTTATGGTATTAACGGTGTAAGAGTTGAATTTTGTTAATCTACACTTGATAAAATGGAGTTCTACTTGGATCTTTATATGAATCATGCAATATTATTTCTTGAACCACAGCTAAAATTATTTCTGACACACCAGAATTATCTGCAATTTTCTTACTGCATTAACCACTTTCAGTATTTTAAAGGAAATTAGCAATTAGCAATTTAGCTCCTAAACACATTTGAATCAAAATTGGTAGTTATTAAGAATAACAGTCTTTCTTTATAGAGATAAAGAAATTTGTCTGTCACAGTCATATTCGATAAGAGTCAAATTCATGTTCCAGTCGAGTTTAAGCTAAAATACATGTTCATTTTGGGCTGGAATTATATACCACATTATTGTTAATATGAGATGAGCAAAAGTTGGAGTTTACAAAAGACTAAGTTAAAAAACATGAATATCTCTATTAATATTTGAAATGAAAAAAAAAAAAAAATATAACAAGGGACATTTATAGGTAATTAAATTTGTAACAAGATTAGTTGTTTACTTTTTGAGTCATGTCGTAATGCCAGAGATATTTTGAAGTTTCAAAATTTACCCACTTTAACCCCCCCCCCGGTGTCAGGTCCATGGACATTTGAAGAAATGTTTTGAAAATTGCATTATGAGTATAAATTTAATAGCTTGGTTTCTTCAACCAATTCTCGGGTTCTGCTCAAATTTATAAATATGCACATTTGTATATTAACATGCTAGTTGGCCAGAATTTTTATTTGATCACTACCATAATTGATTTGTAAATGTTTTATGTAAATCTAAATATCTGGTTTATTTAAAGCCTAAATTGGTACCGGAAGGATTAGGGGTTTGAAGAAGGTGTAAAATGTAGTATTAAATAAGAATATCTCCATTATTATTTATAAAATAATGCCCTTCTATTGTTCTATACTACTGCCTCTAACTAGAATACCAATGAAGTTATTTGTGTTTTTATATTTCTGTTCTTCTATAAATTCGTAATCATTGACCTAAAGAATCTGTAACATATTTAAGTAGTTATTCATTAACGTCTTTATGCTAGTATAGCTAAATAGGACAGGTTATGCACATGTTCCCCACCCTTTTCTAGCCCCCTAAGGCCAGTGAGTTTGCCACTAAATAAATGGACATCTTAACTCACACGACTAACCTGATCCTCTGAAACATTTTAAAAGAAAACTCAGGAAACAGATGGTCTAAACATTAAAGCCCAGAACCAGTCATTTTGTAGAATTAATGTCAACTCTGTTTTCGTCTTCACAAACTGATAGGTCTCTGGATTGGGGTATATATTGAATTAAACATCCATATTTACAAAAACATATAACATGCGCCAAAAAGTGGTTCAGAAAATCTCCAAAAATTTGAAGTTTAAAAATTAGGACTGTGGAGGGGGAGGGGTTGGAATGGAGACCAATTTTACAGTGTATAATACCCAGAAAAAAAGCACTAATACTAAAAATGTCATAACAGGAATTCTATGGATAAACCTGTGGGAATTTTGTTATATGACACCTCATTGTTTGGAATATTCAAGAAAATTTAGTTTCTTTGTCTTGCTTGAGTTTTCAATTGGAAAAACTCTAAGCAAAGATGCAAAATTTAAAACCAAATAATAACACCTGCCCATAAGTTTATAAAAGCTGGGAAACTATTTAAGCTTTACATTTTTATCAACTATTCTCTTCTTCTAGAAGGGAAGCTAGTAATCTTTAAATATTTCACTGAATATATTGAATAAAGTTATCCATAAAATTGGCCAGTAGTTGGCTCAAAAAATATTAGATTAAGATAAATAAGAAGTGGTTTTATATGTATTTTTGCTAATAGTTTCAAAGCACCAAACCCTTTCGTATAACCTCTAATGTGACAGTTATCTCATCAGCCTTCAATGCCGTTTCTGTGACATTTTCAACTATGATTTCATATTTCATTCTTTAGTAACTCCAGAACTGTCTCCAGTACTGAGTGGTCAATTGAGTGATACAGATGGCCCACAATAAAACATATTTATCATTTAGCTAAAGAAAACAGCTTGCCATTTCCAAAATAGAAATTTCAAAACATCAAGTTACTTGTTGTCCTGTGCTAAAGCTATATAAGTACGGGGTCTAAGAAAGCTATAAGAAGATTTTATATGTGTATATATATATATTTTGGTTGGCATTGTAGACCTTTGAGATCATTAGCCGCCCTGAGGGGGATTTGCAATCAGTGTTTATGTAGAAGGTCATCAACTCTGCTTACGACCAAAGTTAACCAAGGAGGATCTTGAATGAATTGTCTCATTGTAGTTTGGAAGTGGGTTCAGTGTTCCATTCAGCAGTGGTCAGCATGCCTGTGTATGGGATCTAAGGAGAATTAAAGTCATTGTCACCCAGAGGGGCTACCACAAGTAGGTATATACTCTGAAAAACCTGCACCTGTATTTACAGAGCAGACATACCCCTGCCTTAACCCACATATCTATCAGTGCCCCTCATATTTTCATGGGGAACTGGTGACCATGCAGGCTAGAATATATAATTTAATTATCATTTGGATAAATATTTTTAGTCAATTTTTAGCATAAAAATAACCACTTAAAATATTTTGGATATAAGGCTTAGTTTTGGAGATATTAGATTTTGAAATTTTCAAGCTTCTAGACCAAATCCATAGAACATAAATTGCCTAACATCTTTAGTAGAATTGAATTGATTTGAGGAATTACCAGACAAGGAGCATTTTCTTTGGGATTTCAGGACAGCTGATACTGACAGGTATTACAACATGAGGCTAATGCTAATCAGTTTGATCCACTGATGCCCAATACAAAATTAACATCGGAAATATTCATAAAAATATGAATTCCAATGCAGTGCTTTGTTAAATTATAAACATTGTTCATTTGATTTGTACACTGATTTTCTAAAATATCTGGAATAAAGCAGTTTCTTCCATTATTCCTTCGAAAGAAGAAAGTTTGGACATTAAACGACTGTAAACGATTTTTAGCATTTTGTATTTGACATAAAATATTTATATGATTTTGAATGATGTTGTAAGAAATACTTTTTTTATCTTTAAATAGTTTTAATGAATGAATGAGAATTCTTAATGGCAGTATCTACCATCACTGCCAATGTCGTGTTCCTGTAGTTTCTTATTAGGTTTCTGTTTTATATTTGTTAAGTTTTATGATTAGAGTTATTATTGTTAAATTCATGTTATGGTATTGTATAGAAAATTTGAAATACATTTTATGTGAGTTGAATTACTTCAATGTTTAATTTATTAATTTACCAACGACTTTGAACACTTCTTCCCTGCTCACCTTTGTTAATTGATAAATTTTACTATTTGCACTCCACGGGCACCTAGTACGTGAACCTGGGATTTTTCTGGAATTATGAATCTCGAAGTAATGAGAATTTGTCTACTAAATAAATATTTAGAAAATCAAATCATGTTTGTATATAAATTGAGACAGTCATCAATTAACGTGAGATTAATTAAATATGCAAAACGACTAAACTAGCTAATCTAATTTATATATTAGAAGTAATAAGGTCCAATATAACTGTACTTATTATTTGATATATATGTTGATAGTGTGTACAGGCTACTGGTGACTTTGCTACTGGCTACTTCACACGAACAGGTAAATGTGATTTTTGTGGAAATGAAAAAGGGAATAAGAGGGTAACAAGGACAAGCAATAGTTTCTCATTGCTTTCTGCATCAAAGTATCCCGCAATAAACTAGAGAACAATTGCAGTTTCTTAAATTATCAACAAGATTGCTCATGTAGCATCTAACGGAAATGATTTTTGATCCGACCCATAATAAGAAAGATATTTACCCTTTTTCTAACCCTCCCCCCCTCCCCCCTTTGTAGTTTGATTCCACCAGTTATCGAACTCGACCTTTAGATTTGCTTGAGACTATTAAGTTTTGTAACAAGCAAAAAACACATTGCTGGCTGCCAGAGCACTGACAGACAACACACGCATGTGCGTACACACAAATTTGAATTTATCTAGGCTGGATCGATGGGTATTTAAGAAGTTTTAAGCGAAATCATCAATTGAGGTCTTACTCATTACGTAATGAGGTCCGTTCAAAATTATATATATAGATATAGACATATTTAAGATTCTCTTTGGGAATATACCTCAATATCAGATTCCATTAATAGGAATTAAGTATGGTGGGACTCAAGAAAGATAGCTATAAACTCTAGTATTCTAACAAGGGCCCTTACAGAATTAATTTTTTGATAGTAAAAAGAGTGAGATCGAAATTAAGGATATGACCAAGGAAGAAAGCAAATGTCATCTATGCTAAGTGGGAGAGGTAACAGAAAAATATTTATTAATTTTAAGAGATCTCATTTTCATCATCTCCTGGGTAGGATTCATGGACACTTGAAAATGAGTTTAATAGTTGCGCCATGAGAACTACCTCAATAGCTGGTTGCATTTTAGAAGATCTAATAAAAAATCCTTTCATTTCTTACCTTGAAGATATAGAAAAAGTTAAATCTTTAGAGTTCTGATTCGTAATAGTCCATTCGGTATATCATTTGGGCATCAGAAACAAATTATGAGTTGAAAGGGTTAACTAAAAATTGGATAGACAATTAGGTGATAGCAAAAAATTTTTTTTCCTTCGGAACTACTTTGGTTTTGCTTTTCTGCCTGAAGTCTTGGCTTGCTTCTTGGTCTTCGGAATCGCTCCTCCTTTGGCAGATGGTTTGGGCTTCTCTTTTGACTGCGAAGCATCCCAAACTTTGCTTCGACTATTAGAGCTCCCCTTGCTTTTGGAGCGGCGTCTGCTTTTTGACCTAGCTTTGCTTTTCGGCCTCGCTTCGCTAGTGGATCTCGCCCTGCTCTTGGACCTGCTTTTCGAGTGAGCTCTGGGTTTCGATTTTGACCTGACTCTCGACCGACTTTTCCTCACTTTGCTCTTCCCCCTTTTCTTTATCTTTGTACGGCTTCGGCCATCTTCTTCTTTTTTGCTGATTGTTTCTGCTATAGGAACTCTGAAACAGTAATTTCAAAATGTATTAGCTCGTTGAAGAAGTGTTTTATAATTAAAATATCTTAATACATTCGGATTACATTGGGTTGTGAGAAAAGCAAATTTATTTAAAATTTGAAAATATGTATAAGTCTTAATTAGGTGTAAGCTAAATGAGATTTAGGGCGAACTTTAAAAACAAAATTAAATTGTTTAAAAATTAAATATATTGTTACGTTTATTACAAAATCAGAAATAAACGTTGTTTATTAGAGATATTTTGAAGTGCAAAATTAAACACACAAATTTCAGTGTTTTAATCACTACACAATTTATTTAACAATGCACTACACACTTGATTAATTATTCTTAATTACTACTCACAGTATGCACTGATAGCTTCACTGGTCTTTTTATTACACAGCCCAATAACTCACTCAAGATCACTGAAGTTCACAAAAACACGGCACTGCACTGGTCTTTACATAAAATACTTTACTGCACTGCAACTAAAACGCACTGTCAACTAAAGCTGCAATAAACACACTGTTCACTAAAGCTGCACTGAACGCACTTTTGATCACTTGATTTGAGCTGAGAAAACTAAATTGACTCGGGGCGGGCTGGTTTCCTTTTACATCTTGTCGGAAAACATCAAACAGAATGCCTTAGAAGGCACACGTTGCCCAGAAAAGTCCCCGCCATTGTAGACACTTCGGGCGCCAATAGTCCTTCCATCAGTCGGTTCCTTTCATCTCCTTCGTACTTAAATATGAGATTAACCTTGTTTAATTTTTTATGCACTTAATTTTAGCAGCAATATATATATATATATATATATATATATATATATATATATATATAATATCCATATTCCTTAATGGCTGAAATCGGACCAGGAATGGGTGGGGGGGGGGGGTTGGAGCGGGAATTTCAAAATATCTCCTTTATTATGAGTCATAGAACCAAACTGAAAAATGTTATAGAACCAATCTTGTTAAAATCTTGATGCTGTGTTTTAGTCGTAACTCATAAGTCAAGAGAGGTATTAATATTAGCAGATTTTGCTTAAGGGAAATCAGCTTTTGAGGACGTTCTCATGACGCGATTTTCGAAACATTTCTTCAAATGTCCATCGATCCTACCCAGGAAATGACGAAAATGAGGTCTGTTCAAAACTATATATATATGTCTGTTAACGCTCTAGGGGTCGCAATTTTTGTTTGATCGTTACCAAACTCGATATTTAAACGTTTTATACATAAATACAGATTAAGTTCGTTAATGGCTGAAATCGGACAAGTGGGAGGGGGTGGGGGTTTAGAGGGGAGATTTTCGAAAATTCGAAATATCTCCCTTATTATGCATCGGATCGAAAAATTGTATAGAACCAATCTTATTGCAAATTAAATGTACTATAAATATTGTTATATACATTTATTCTCTAACTTGAATATTAACCGAGATATTTGCATTTTTATTAAATCTTGGCCGATAATGGACGAGTAAGTTTCCCGCCAAAAGCTAGTTCGGCCTTTTCCATAACTGTTCGGCTCTCTTATGGAGATTTCTCTATTGTATAACTTCACGTGGGAAATCTGCTTATTTTACGCAGCCTCCGCGTGACGGACTTTTTTATTATTTCTGTAATCCCCTAATTCTACACATCGGTTCTTAGAACTAGAAAATATATGCTTAGATGATATCACATGTGCGTTATACCAGCACATGGGAAATCTGCTTAGTTTACGCAGCTCCTGCGTGACTGACCTTTGAGTTTGAATAGCTACATATTATATTATTTTTAAAAATGATTAGCTTCCTTGACTTGAAGTTAGTAAAGCTAATTGGGACGAGTTGATTACGAAATTCGGACGATAAATGCACCAATGGTACAGTAACCATTGACGATAACAATTAATTTAGCATAATATGATTTTATAGTTGAACTGAAATGTGAAATTTAATTTATTTATAACCTCTTTATGTTTTGAAGGTCGAGGACTCCATAAACCATAAATCTGGGTATGTGATGATATTGATGATTCACTTCCAATATAATTTTTCGAATCATATTATCTGAAACTATAGAAAACAATATACCTAAGTGTTCCCTGTAACATATGAAATAAACTCTCCTATCGTAGGAAACTAAAATAATCTTAATGAATTAGGAAGTCGAAATAAAAAAAAACTTCAGAAAGGCCATTTGCAATGATTCGTCGAAGAATGAAACGTTGGAAATATCAAAAAGATAAGTGCCTACGCCTACCTCTCCACGAAGAAATACTGTCACATAAAACAGGTAATGAGTTCTAACGAAAATATGAAAAAATAATCGACTTGTGGGTGTTAGTAATCTGGTATTTGTAAGTAAAACGTAAACATTTCACAAAAAACATAGAGACTTAATTTTTTTCAGTAGTGGTTCTGATTCCCGTACGAGCAATAGGAGTTTATTTGGTGAAAGACTAACCAAATAAAATCTTAAGAACTGCCCTAATTAGAAAAAATCCGTAAAGCAGGGGTGCTTAAACTAAGCAGATTTCCCAAGTGCTGAAAAAACACGTTTCTTTCATTCTACGAATAATTAGATTTAGTTATAATTGGAGACGGACGTCTAAATATATTATTATTATTCATTAACTTTTAAGTTTTGCTACTAAGGCTAATTGGGACGAGATTCAATAAAGAGAGTAAATGTATATAATAATATTTATAGCACATTTAATTTGCAATAAGATTCATTCTGTATATTTTTTCGATCCGACTTATAGTAACAGAGATATTTCGAATTTTCAAAATTCTCCCCCTCTAAACCCCCCTGGTCCAATTTCAGCCGTTAACGAATGTGATCTTCATTTTTATATAAAACGACTATATATCGAGTTTGGTAACGATTAAACAATAATTGCGACCGCTAGAGCTGTAACAGACAAATATTTATATATATATATATATGTATACAGTTTTGAACGGACCTCATTTTCGTCATCTTCTGGTTAGGATCGATGGACCTTTGAAGAACAATTCCGAAAATCGCGTCATGAGAACGACCTCAACAGCTGATTTTCCTTAGGGGAAATCTGCCAAAAAGATTCGAACAGAGCTCCTTAGTGCTAATTACCGTTTGAAGTTGTCGTACTGCAAGAAGTGACAGACTTCGCCTTGACAGAAGTCTTCGCCGCACTCCGGACAAGAGATGAACCTAGTTTCGCCGACACCCGTCCTGCTCTTCATCTTCCGCATGTAGCTAGTCAGTGGGATCTTGTTCTCTTTCTCTCTCGTAGCCAGCTCCAGCTTACCGAGTTCGACAAGTCTGGGAGTAACAAGTGTTGGATTAATTAAAAGAAATCCGTCACGCAGGGGCTGCGTAAACTTAGCAAATTTCCCACGTGAAGTTTTACAATAGAGAAATCTGCATACTTCTAACACTTAACACCATCGTGAGTAAATACAAGCGGTAATAAGAAATCTTCAGTTAATTTTAATAAGCTCCCAATGGAAACGGCTTCTGAATTGTTAACAAATAGGTCTGCTAGCCACTCTGAGCTGAACAGATAGATAGACATATTCTTCACCGGAAAGAAAACAATTACTGATATATGTCTGAATATAACACATTAACTTTATTACAAACTGTTTACTATATATAGTACTGCAATTTATAATGAATCAGAATAATTTATATTTCAATAACTCAGATTTTGTAGTTCAAGAACTAAAGAAGGGGGGGGGGAGCATCACCAGAACGTATTCACATATATCTCACAGTAAAATCTTATAGGAGTCTAAACCAATTCTATGTATTTGTCTGTTACCGCTCTAGTGGTCGCAATTATTGTTTGATCGTCACCAAATTCGATGTGTAGTCCTTTTATGTAAAAAGAAAGATCATGTTCGTTAATGGCTGAAATCTGACTATGGGGAGGGGGGGTTTAGAGGGGGAGAGTATTGGATATTCGAGATATTTCCGTTACTGTAAGTCGGGTAGAAAAAATGTATAGAGTGAATCCTATTGCAAATTAAATATACTATAATTATTGTTATAAATATTTATTCTCTATCTTCAATATTAACCGAGATATTTGCATTTTTCAGTTTTCAGCCTTCAGTAAACCCACACTTCTACTCGTGTTACATAAACAACACTCTTATATAGTTAATAACCCCCTATCCCTCTTACATTCTTGGACAATTTAAATTTGATTGATTGAGATAAAAATTATTCTGATTCATTATAAATTAGAGTTCTAAATATAGTACATAGTTTTCAATAAAATGAATATGTTATATTCTGATATTTTTCAGGTATTGTTTTTCTTTCCTCTGAGCCGTTGGCAGACCTGTTCGTTTACATTTGATACGCTTCCCGCCGGCAGGGGAAGTATTTCTTATTACCGTTTGTATTTATTCACTTAATATCCAGGGTGGTGTTGTGTTAGCACTATGTAGGTTTATCTATTATTAATCTTCACGAGGGAAATCATCATCATAGATTACGTAGCCCCTGTGTGACGGACATTTTTATTTGACTTTGTACAATTTTTGAAGGCAAATCACCTTTGAAGTGACTTCCTTAAATACATAAATAAAATTAAAAACCTGCTTCTTCCCCTTTAGACCACAAAATTGGTTTATGTTTATCTATCATTTAATGCTCTTATTTTTGATGGAAGATAATGAGTAATATTTTGTTTAATTTTGATTAGGCCATTTTCGTTTATTCTTCAAGTTTCTAAGACACTTTATGATTTGCACGGTAAGGCTCCCTTCAAATACTAAACAATATTTACACAAATCACCCCATAGCCCAAAAAATAAAACATGAGCATATCAGTCTAGATAAACACAATACATTCTACTGGTTGCAAGGTCTTGAAAACTTAGGACTGAATGAGACTGCGGACTCAGAGGCCAAAAATGCAGCTGGAAAACTTGATTATGAACAAATAGATGTATTACATGAAGGCATTTCAAGGCAAAGAAAACACCTCATCTTAGATGCATTGCAAACCGACTGGACTAACGTAAGTACTGACAACAAACTACCAACAATTAAGAACACTATTTGCATGTGGAAATTTTGTTTCAGAAACTCTAGGAGAGAAGAAGTAGTTCTCTCGAGACTTAGAATCGACCACACTAAATTAACACGCTCATATTTAATGACAAAGACTGTCAGACCTACTTGCTCAACTTGCAACATTACCTTGACGATAAGGAATATACTGACAGAATGCCGTAAACGACAACACCCGGACTTCCCCTACGACTTACGAGAACATTTGACAGAAGGGAGCCCATACATTAAAACATATTCTCATACCTAACAAAATTCAGATGTAAAACAACAATATTTCAAATTATATGCCTTAATTGTATTAGCTGCGTTTGTACACATGTGTATGTATACCTTGAAGGAGGGAATTACGAGAATCATTAGCAAAAGTACCATTTTCAGCCATTCATTTCCTATTGATCATCCACCAACTATGCTCATCTCCAATATATTTTTTTTTTATAATATGTTCATCTATTTCACTTTTGTTACTTACCATTGCTTATTGCTGTTTATTATTGTTACTTTCGTTAAGGTATTTGTTATTCTTACTTGTTATCATCTCTTATCTATTTTACATTGTACAATTTCTGACTTTCGAAAGGGCAAATCATCTTTGATGTGATGTCCATAAATAAATAAAAAAAAAGTTTCTAAGAAAAACCTTTCTTTTCTGCTACCTTAGCTAATATAAATAGACATAAACCCATACCTTGAGAAGTATTCCTCGTCCAGTTTGCTCTTTGGCCTGAGAGTGGTTAGCATCGACCATTGTATAGGCACTGAGCAGAGGTCGTCCAGTCTGATGGAGCGCATTTCCACTGGAAGGGGATCAGCAAACTGGTAGGCCATCTTCTTAGGTCTCCAATTCCACCTCTTAGCTCTGTCCTGAACCTTTATGTCTTCTGCTTTTATCTAACGAAATAAGGGAAATAAGCTGTCATAACGCGATTACCGAAAAAAGTCTTCAAATGTCCATCGATCCTACCCAGGAGATAAATGAGGTCCGTTCAAAATTATATATACTAGCGGACCCGACAGATGTTGTCGTGCATGATATTTCAAGCGATTAAGATATTAAATATAATAATATTATGCTTAAAATAAAAGCTAATTTTAATTACACAAAAACAAATTTTGTTATGTTCACGTTTGCTTAAAAACAAATAGAAAATGAAATTCCGCGATTTTTTTATTTAGGCCTCCCTTATAACCCCCACTCTCTTTCGAACCTAAAACATCTAATATAGCTTATAATCAAGGATGAACTAATGCTAATTTACATACAGAGTTTTATGTTCGGTTCAATCGTTAGTGCCAAATAAAATCTCCCACTTTAATGTTTTAGTTTATATCACGTTTATAGTTTGTTATACGACATAAATTAAGTTAACAAAAATTACTCTAAATTACAAACAACTTTTATCCTGTGCATATTTGCCAAAAACCAATAGGAAACGAAATATCACTATTTTTAATTTCAGGCCTGCCTTACAACCCCCTGCTTTTGTAAATCTAAACTATCCAGGGCGTCACACAAACGCTCAAGCCGGTCAAAATCGGTCAAGCCGTTTAAGAGGAGTTCAGTGCCATACACAAGTACAGTAGAATTATATATATATATATATATATATATATCTGTTAACGCTCTAGCGGTCGTAATTTTTGTTTAATCGTTACCAAATTTGATATTTAATCGTTTTATGTAAAAAGAAAGGTCAAGTTCGTTAATGGCTGAAATCGGACTAGTGGGAGGGGAGGGATGGATTAGAGGGGGGAATTTCGATAATTCGAAATATCTCCGTTACTACACGTCGGATCGAAATCTTGTATAGAACCAATCTTATTGAAAAATACATTTACTATAAATATTGATATATACATTTATTCTTTAGCTCGAATATTAAGCGAGATATTTGCATTTTTATTAAGTGTGTGCTGATACGGGCGACATGAGATCGGCTAATGTCGGGTAAATTCGTGAGTATCCACCGAAAGCTAGTTCGGCCGTTTCCGCAACTATTCGGCTCTCGTGAAATTGGTTTAAAGACTCCTTACTACTACTGTTACTTGTATGCAGATTTCTCTGTTGTAAAGCTTCACGTGGGAAATCTGCTTAGTTTACGCGCTGGTACAGGTAGATGATCTACCTCCTCTGTGAGGACAGTCCCAACGTAATGTAAAAGGTAAAAGAGCACTTCAGAAATGGATAGCCCCCTGAAGAGGTGGCAAATAAGCCATGAAATATGTAGGGCTGGTTCAATAAAGTTTGCACTGGGAAATGTTTTTTATTGGAGACCCTTGCCATCACATTTGAAGAATATATAAATTATATTGGGTCCCGAATAAGAAGTATATATATATATATAGATATAATTTTGAACGGACTTCATTTTCGTCATCTCCTGGGTAGGATCGATGAACATTTAAAGAAATGTTTTGAAAATCGCATCATGAGAACGACCTCAATTGCTGATTTCCCGGGTAATCTGCTAAAAAAATCGATGTTGCAAGATGATCAGAAACGTCATGGAGCTAGTAATAGATTTTTAGAAGTTGAATAAGGTACACATGCAAAGAGGTATTCTGTGCTATCAAGAGATAGAAAATTAAGAATGCAATTTAGAATTTTAGTTATTATAAAACAAGCTAAATGCAATTATAAATTTAAAAAAATAATTAATATACCTTCTCAGGTTTAACCTTGAAATCCGGAACTTTTTCCATAACCCTCTTGAATTCATCAGGATTATTAGCTGTAGCCTTTGACAAATCAAGCACCTGGACAACCTCTTTCTTTTTCCCAATGAGATCATCAAGTTTTAAAGACATTTTAATAATATAAATAAACTATAAATTCGAAACTAGTTAGTGGAATTGTCTTTTCCTGAAACAAAATAGGCGTAAGATATTTTTAGTTTGGAAACTCGAAAAAATATAAAATAATAAGATAGATAGATTTTATTGGCTAATATATACATATTTTAGCCTGAGTCTGGCCCATTTAGTGTTAGTAATCTTACTAAGTGGGTGTGTGTGTGTGTGTGCGCGTGTGCGTGTTTGTATGTGTGATAGAGAGTGAGATCATATGATTGTACATATTTTAGATATTAGAAAATTTAATATGTCCATTTTATTAATGTACATACAATTTTTATTAATGTGATTTTAGTTGTATTTTTAACCATTGAAAGTATATAATTGTTTAGGTAATTTTATTAGTCTTTATAGTTTTTAATTATCCAGTTTCCTTACAAGATTTTTTGTTTTTGAATTTAATTTTTGTTTTTCTTTATTTTTTTTATTTGTTGATTCGAATTTTTTTGTCTCTTTGGTTGCGTTTTGTTATTTGGTTTCGTTCTGTTATTTAGTTGCGTTTTGTTATTTTGTTGCGTTCTGTTATTTAGTTGCGTTTTGTTATTTGTTTGCGTTCTTAGCTTGCTCTGTTCTAATTGTAATGTTTATTTTTTCTTGTTACTTTTTTTATTTTTGTATTTTGTTTATATACATTGTTTTTTTTTATGAGCAATATCGCCTCGCTGCGAAAGCTCCAAAATAAAATAAATAAATAATCTTACTAATAATATACAAAAAAAATATTTAGGAACTAATGACATAATATTAACCTAAAATAAATGTTTTCAAGTAGTACTTAAACGTCTAAAATTCTTATAAACTTAATCTGATTAGTACTATTTAAACATCATATGTATTTACATTTACTTATGTGTTTGCTGTGACGTGTAAATTGACTTCGTTGGACGTTTCTATATTATAGTGTTTAATTATCAAGATAATTGTATATACTATGTCGTTGCCTAGTTGCATACTGCTGAAAGGAATAAGTAAATCATGTTCAGTTTATGAATGTCCTCAATGTGAAGAATATTTTCCAGGGACATTAAGTCATCACTTGTGACTATAAACGTCTTCAAGTATTGCTCTCTATGATACCTGTATTCCGAGCATTGCAATAATAAATGTTTTAATCCGCCGATATAAATTCCTGGCAGCGTTCACAAATGTCTCCGGATTTTATTATTTCCATTTTTTTTTATTTTTCTTCAGCTTCAAGCAATCGTTACTCGAAATTCTCATTTGGATAACTAATCTTACTTTCTTCACTTTGAATTTCAGATAATCTTCGGGTTGGGGTCTGGTATAATGATAGACACTTCTATAAAAAGGGTTGTATGATGAACTATAATAAAAAATAATAATGATATTCCAAAAAAAAAATAAAGTTTGTGTGATTCACCTACCAATTTATTTTCCATTACCTGAGAGTTGTTAAATTAATATAATTAATTTAGTATTATCTTTTTCTCCGTCTTCAATTTTCTCTTGAAAGCTGAATCACTAGTCTCATAAGAATGGGACATGATTACTTAAGGGAAAGTTGTGAGGGTGGGATCTTATCTAAATGTTTTATTAACTCCCCCTAATTTAATGAATGATTACTCCAGGGTTCTTTGACTTAAACTGAACTCGAATATTAAGATCGATTTTAAATGAAATGAAGTAAATACAGCTGGAGGAAGCAGAATATAATTAATATAAATATATAGAATAATTTATAAAAATTTACACAAACATAGACGATAGCTCAACCCGAAAATTCAAAAAATTCTGAAACTCTGTGCAAGTAGAGTAGTTCATTCATAACACAAAGCTATATTTTGTTCGTGGAAAACTACGATTTGAAGGGGTAAAATCTTGAAAACATCGGATTTTTTTATTTTTATTTTATTTTACGTCCACTTTATGCTACTAAGCTAATCGGGACGGGTTATCTACAGGTTACCATCCTTTCCTAGCCAGGGTGGGCCTAAGGAGTTTATTTAATGAGTTCGTCATTAAATAAATTTCCACTGCACAGGGCTGGATTGGAACCCTCCACTCTAGGTCTGCCATGTGAGATTAGGACCAACGCTCTAACTCGCACGGCCAACCCGAGCCCATGGGCTTGGGTTTTGGTTAAGATTTTAACAAAATTCCGAGCGAATTTTGTTAAAATGTTAACCAAAACAGATATAAAAAGACTTTCAAACGATAGTTTCATGGGTTTAATGTAATTTAAAACTGTGAAATCATTTTTTTTTTAAATTTCATATATTTTTCAAAACGTTTCCTTCCCCTCTTCAGTTTTTAAGTTTGGTTTATAATGAAGTTTGTTTTAGCATATTTAACGACACATTCAACCACATATGATAAAGTTGTATTCCGATCACATCTTCAAAAATAAGCGGAAATTCCTTTATTGTATATCGCTTCACCTCATTCATCACTTCATGACGGCGATAGTTCATTCTTCCCAATCTCATAGAGACAGCTACAAATAAATTACATATTGAAATTTGATTGCACAGTTTTAAAGTACATTGAATATCATAAAACTGTTCCCTGAAACTTTTTTTATATCCATTACCGTTTTAACAATATTCGCTCAAAAATATGAAACCCGACTTTTCCAGATTTGACTTTACCCCTTCGAATTGTAGTTCCACAAGAACAATAAATAGTTTTATATTACGGATGAACTGCTGTCAGACTTTCAAAGGCTCAGACTTTTTTGAATTTTTGGATTCTCTATACCTCCTTGTAATTATTATTATTATTTATCAACGTCCACTTTTTGCAACTTAGGCTAATTGGGACGGGCTATCTACAGGTTACCACCCTTTTCTAGCCAGTGTGGGATTTTAGGATATTATTTAATGAATTTCGTCAACAAATAATTTCCTTTACCCAGGCAAGAATCGAACTCGCCACTCTAGGTTTACCATGTGAGATAAAGGTCAACGCTTTAACTCGCATGGCTAACCTGAGCCCCCTTGTAAAAATTTTAATGTGTGTGTGTGTGTGTGTGTGTGCGTATGTGTTTGTGTGTGTGAGTGTAAGTGTGACGTGTTTAAATTTGAATGATGCCTGTTTTTATGAATAGTTTTTGCTTCAAAGTCACCAAGTTTACTTTTCACCTATTTATTTACCACCTGTTTTTAGTTCTATGTTATGTTCGTGTTTCTTGTTTCTTTTGTGTTCCGTTCCTTTAGTTTTGTTCGTTATATTATTTCTTGTTCCATGTTTTGTTATTTTGTTTACTTGTTTTTTGTTTTTCCCACATGTTTAAGAAGTCGCCATAGTTGCGGAGCTCTATATAATAAATAAATATTAACAGATAATAGTTTAAATAACTTGACTAAAGTAAAGCATTACCTGCCTGCTGGTTGTAACCTTCCAGACTAGATAGAAGCAACCTGTTATGCTTGTTTGGTCGATAGCGTGTTGGGCTGGAGCTTCCGTGTTGATATGACGGATCTTGACTGGAGCAGCATTCCAAAGTTCACGGCCCCCCAAGAATGCAGTGCACGTCATATTTAAGGGAATATCTTTTAGCAGATTTCCCCAAACTGCTGTTTACGTTGATCTCATGACGTGATATTCTGAATGAACGTGAGATCCTGTTCTTCGCATTTGATGCCCATGCAGAACTAAGGGTCATTGTTGCCTAAAAATAGCACCTGAATGACTTTTTGAAACTTTCTTTAAATGTCACCGGTCCTAACTAATTGTCCATCAAAACGAGGAGTCACACACACACACACACATATATATATATATATATATATATATATATATATATAGTTTACATCCGCCCGCTGTAGCAGGTTTGAGGTACCAACTCGCCCGCTGATTGGTCTGAGCCGGGGTCGTCGCCTAGAAGGTTCTAGTTTCCGCCCTGTCTCCATCTTTGCAGAAATACTCTCATTTCCCCCGTACTTCTTAAAGCCTTGATTAAATAGAAGTGTTTGCATTTGAAATAGCAACAAAATCCCTCAAGTAGACCAATAGATTCATATTTCGCAGTAATATGCTACACTGTGAATATATATAGTCGTATTGAAACATGCAACGTACTTACCATGTTTATTAAATTATTGACTGTAAGAGTTTCAAACATTTAATGTTATTTGACATTAAAGAGATGAACACATCAAGTCATCTTTGTGTAATTCCAGTACATGAGAAATCTGCTTAATTTACCCAGCCAGAGTGAAAGACTGTTTAATATTTCTGTTACCATTTGCAGCTTTGCACTTCTTGAAGATGTGAAGGCGGTGACAGACATCAATAATTTTGGAGTCGTGAAAAAAGAGGTTTTAATTAAAAAAAAAACAAACAACAAATATATAAACAAAAGCTAAATCTGTTTAATAAAGCTAACGGTATAAATATCATAACAAATAATGAGGAAGCTTATCTAACGGAACACTTAATATAATAATAAACCATTCTTGAGGCACAAAATCACAATATCTCACTTTCTGTCACGATTGAAAGTTTATTACTGATAGGACATTTCGGAAAATGGCGTAGGACTCCTGGTGATCTCCCACTCCTTCTGCTTCATTTGAAGGCCCTGGCAACAACAAAATTATAAATATTAATCAGTAGATAGTCAAAACTATTTGACAGGCAATGAGGCACTATTCAAAACATCCTTAAAAAAATCTGATGTATGCACCAAATGACTTGCTTGTACTCCTATTAAATTAAATTTTGTGTGTGTTGTGTATTTGTGTGATAAAGTGGAAGCATATGATTGTGAATGTTTAAGATTTTAGAAAATTAAATCTGTTAATTTTATTTATGTACATACTAATTTTTATTTATTTGTAAGTTTTAATTTTAACTATTAGAAGTATATAAATGTTTACGTGAATTCATTTGTCTTTATAGTTTTTAGTTAATATGTAGTTTCTTAAAAAGATATTTTTTTTTGTTGTTGAATTTAATGTTTCGTTTTCGTTTATGTTGTTTTTAGTTTATTTGTTGTCTCGTGTTTTAGCAGATTTCCCTTAAGGGAAATCAGCTATTAAGGTTGTACTCATGACGGAATTTTCGAAATTTTTCTTCAAATGTCCATCGATCCTACCTAGTAGATTACGAAAATGGGGTCCGTTCAAAACTGTATATATATATATATATATATATATATATATATATATATGTCTATCTCTCTATCTATATATTTGTCTCTTCCCTCTCTCGCGGTCGCACTTTTTGTTTGATCGTTATCAAACTCAATATTTAGTAGTTTTATGTAAAAAGAAAGATCAAGTTCGTTAATGGCTGAAATCGGACCAGTGGGAAGAGGGGTTTAAAGGGGAGGATTTTCTAAAATTCGAAATATTTCCGTTACTATACGTCGGATCTAAAAATTGTATAGAATTAATCTTATTGCAAATTAAATTTACTATAAATATTGTTATATACATTAATTCTCTATCTTGAATATTAACCGAGATATTTGCATTTTTATGAAATCGGGGCGCGGATAACGGATGAGAGTGAGTTTCCCGCCAAAAGCTAGGTCGGCTGTTTTCTTAACTGTTCGGCTCTCGTGAAATTTCTCTATTGTAAAACTTCACGTGGGAAATCTCCTTAGTTTACGCAGCCAATGCGTGACGGACATTTTTTTGCCTCTTTGGTAGCGTTATCAGTTTGTTCTGTTCTAATTTTATTGCTTAATTCTTTTTATTAATGTTTTCATTTTTTATTTTGTTTATATTCATTGTTTTTTGATGAGCAATATCGCCTCGCAGCGAAAGCTCGACAATAAATAAATATAATAAATTTTAAATTAAATATACAAAATACTGCAATTCATTTACAAGTATTTACTTTAAAAGTTATGTGCATTATATCCTCAAGTTCAGGGGAAAATAATTTACGTTTAATATCTTTTTATTATTAATGAAACAATAAGTATTATGTATCTCTAGTACTTAAGCAGAAATATGAACTTTTTTTTTATTGTCGTCTTCCCCTAAACCACCCCCTCTGCCATAGTTGTTCAAAAGAGGAGGTGCACTAACTACTAGATGCTACCTAGAAAATGAATTGTCAACATGTTTTGGCTAAACTAGTGAAAATGGGTCCATGATTGGTGAAAACCGATAATTTCGTTCAAATCTGAAAACTGGAAATTTCGTTCAAGGAAGTAAACATGCTTCGAACGTTCGTACAATTAGGTTTTAAAGTATTTTTGATATTGCAATGAATTATGATAGTAATAATTTGTACTAGGTACATTTATTTCTCCAGGGGATTCCCAAACATTTCTTCAAATGTACTTCGACCCTAGGAGCTGACAAAAATGAGATCTGTTCAAACACTTTTTATATGTGTATAAAAGACAGGACCTCATTTTCGTCGTCTACTTGGGAGGACCTGCTAAATTTGACATTTTGGAAAAGGGAGGATTTCCTTGTGAGAAATCTTTTTAAATCAGAAACAACTCCTCTTCCCACGTGGAGACTGAATTATACATTTTCTTTTACACCTGTCTCTGGCCTACTGGCTAACTTAACTTAATTTGATATACTTTTTCTAAATAAGCAGAATAAAAATATTGTTCAAGTAGTGTTTCCTTTCTGGACGTCATTTTCAACTTATGGGACTTGTTGAATTTTGATTCGTTAGGCCAATTCGATCCCTTCTTATCGTGCCTTGTGAAGATTCAACAACTCAATCTTGATTAAAAATGTCTGAAATAACTTACTTGTTTTAAGTCCATTAGCTGGGTGAGGACTTGGTTTACTGTCAGAAACTCTGAAACTTCGAGTCTCTTTGGAAGTACGTTTGCCTGTTGAGGTCTGTTCAATCTGCGGGTGCCGTTCAAACCGATGCTACCTGAAAATGAAGTATTAGCTTTAGAAACAATCTAATAATTCAGAACTGATTAAGTTTTATTGGCCAAGTGTGTTGTGGTGTTGGTCGTTAGGAGTCTTGGTGTTAAGGTATTTGGATTCTGGATTAACTTGAAACTTGTAATTGGAAACTTAGGTTTTCCGGTTGTACAATTTTGGATTGGATAGAAGGGTTCATAAAATAAAATCCTTATGTTCTCCTTGGTCAGGTTAGTAAAGGGCGGTTAACCCAAACGTCCGTCACGCAGGGGCTGCATAAACTAAGCAGATTTCCCAAGCGAACGTTTCTAATAGACACATACACCAGTATTCATTCATGCAGGATCAAAACGAAATCAAGGGTATCTAATTCACATGAGTCTACATAGTTTTGGAAATGATTTTTGTCTATATTGGAAATTAATGAAACATCTTTCTGTCATTGTTTCGGGCATTAGTGTTTGTCTATGATAATCATCACATGTAAACCTTTGATTGATATAATCCTCCTTCCAGCCGATGACTTTCTGATGATGCCCCCAGCTGGTACCACCTGCATCACTCTTGGAGTACAGACCCCTCTCGTCACTCGGCCTCCTTTCGTCGAACCTAAAATATATACAAAAACATATTAAGTTCCAAATTATTTTAATGAAACAGGTGTTTTCCGCATTGAATGAAGCATTTTCAAGAATTGTCTATTATATTAAACTTTCAAGGCGTAGCAAGACAACTTAAATTAAGGTGTTTTTGTGCGCATGCACTTACATCTTCGTTGTAAGATACCCCTCCTATATAGCAGCCAACATAAGCTCAAGCGATTTCTTCAGTTTTCGTTGTTATTATTGACTTTTAAAAATACTGCTATTTCAGTAAAAATAAATTAATTATTTAAGTAAGTGTTGCCAATTCTGCATATTTTCTTCCGATTCAGTGGGCCACCATCACGATAGCAATGTGTACAGGCTCTGGCAAAGGGTTTTATCTACTATTATTCCTCGTGTATTCTTCCTATTTTCTATAGAGTTATTCAAGGCAAAGTATCATGATCAAGAAAAAGGAATTTACATATAAAAAAAAATATCCAAATAGGATTATAGCTTACCGCCAAGAGTGTAGGTAGCATTGCTCTTCCCGAGTGACCCCATACTCTTGAACGACGCCTTGGAGTCGTCTAATGGCGAAGGAGACCTGGAACTACAAATAATATTTTATTATATCCGTTTGTATTTGAAAGCAAGTTACCTGAACATTAATTAAGTCACAAAAACAAGTAATTCATTAAGCTGTTTGGACATGAACCAGCACAAACGCTTTTTTTTTTATTTTTAAATACCCCTAATTCCAATGTTTATTAGCAGATTTCCCTTAAGGGAAAACAGCTATTGAAGTCGTACTCATGACGCGAGTTTCGAAAAATTTCTTCGAATGTCCATCGATTCTGCAATCGCAATTTTTGTTTGATCGTTACCAAACTTCATATTTAATCGTTTTGTGTAAAAAGAAAGATCAAGTTCGTTAATGGCTGAAATCGAACCAGTGGGAGGGGGGGGTTAAGAGGAGGGATTTTTGAAAATTCAAAATAACTCCGTTATTATGCGTCGGATCGAAAAATTGTATTGAATCAATCTTATTGCAAATTAAATGTACTATAGATATTGTTCTATACATTTATTCTGCATCTTGAATATTAACAGAGATATTTGCATTCGTATTCTGTGTGTGGTCGGCAGGAGTCGGCTATGTTCGGGACTTTCCGGCGAGAGCTCTGGCGGCCGTTTCCGTAACTATTCGTCCCTCGCGAATAGATTTAGAGATCCCTTACTACTACAGTTGTTATTGGCCAGATTTCTCTATTGTAAAACTTCACGTGGGAAATCTGCTTAGCTTACCCAGCCCCTACGTGACGGACTTTTTAAATTGTCCATAGGCTTACTCTAATTAATAGAATTGTTTTCAGTATTTATTCAAATAGTTTGTCTATAAAAATAATATATAAAAAAAATAAAAATCGGCCTAGCGTGCATGTGTCTGCGATTTCCCATGGTCGGGGAACTCATATACGGTTCTGCGATCGTTGGGCATTGATGACCCAGATGTTTTTGCCCAATATCCAACGAACAAACTAAATCGTGTGCAGATCGTTAACCTGTACCATAACAGAGCTACCGTAAACTTCATATACTCGTAGAAAACACTAAGCCTATGGACGTTTTTAGAAGAAATGAATACAGAAATAAAGCCAAATGTCATTAGGTCAACTACATGAACCAATTCGGAGAAAATACCATTCCGTGATAAGTGAGTTAGTCACAACCTTTTTAGACAAATCCTTCACGCTAAATCCCCATTTAAATGTAACAAATTATATGGCATGTTATTTTTTATCGCCCAGTTTATTTTATTTTAAACTAACACTAATTGGATTAAATATTTTAATAAAAAACTAGCTCACGCCAGCAAGGGGGCTACGCCCCCTTGACCCCCTAACAAAGCGCTGCCTTCGGCAGCGCCACAACTGGTACAGCGATCCCTTCGGGATCGCCGTAACTCGACTCGGGCTTCACCCTCATGATTTCTAAATTTTAATTATACATGTATTTTCCAAATTCGTAATTCTTATCGTTACATCTGTAAAGTTCATCTGAAAGAAATGACCCCCATTCAGTTGGGAAGTAATTTATTTCGTGTCATTCAAGAAGAAAGAAGATGAAAAAAGTTGCACTATTTACCTGACGAAAAATAAATGACTATTATATTCACGAAAACCTTAATAATAAGAGAAAAAAATTGATTTAAATTGTATAATTAAATTTACATATTATGAAATCGTTACCAAGTACATTATTTAAAAATATCCATTACAATAAACCGTTTAATTTACTTTTGTAAAAAGGGGAAGTAGGAAAATACTATTTAAATGTCAACAATTGCCTTAAGTAAACATAAGTACAGTTCCATTTCTGGTTTTTGTTTTCCACTTTGTTTTTGATTTCCATTTCTGTGTTTTGTTTTTCCATTTGGTATTGTGGTCCATTCCAGTCTTGTTTTTCGTTTCAGTTCTGTTTATCTGTTTCTGTTTTCTGTTCCATTCCTGTTTTTTGTGTTCCATTTCTGTTTCGTGTTACTTTTCTATTTATTTCTGTTATGTTGTTTTATGTTCGTTTAAATTAATTTTGTTTCGTTTCGTTTTTTTTTTTTTAATTTTTATTTTATACAGTTTTTTTTCCCCGACCAACATCGCCATAGCTGCGAAGCTCCAAATAAATAAATATAACAAAAGTGAAATAAGGAATTAAAAGTTTTTGCAAATAATAAACATTGAAAGTTATGAAATGAAAAGGAAAAATAAGAGAATGAAAAGAAGTCGTTTTAGTTCTTTGATTATCTGGTAGGCTGCGCATTACACGTCTTTACAAAACTAATAGTTCTAGACTAATAATAGAAAAAAGTCAAAACAAATCAACAATAATAATGCAAATACATAACTATAAATGAAAAAATAAAACAATTTTGAAAGTCAATTAGCTTAAAATAAATTTTGATAGTAAAAAAGTGTCTGAAAGTGAAATACCTCTCGCTACTGCAAGCAGCTTTATTTAGACGACATACTTAAACTCTAACGACATACATTACTTAAACATATTAACATTTCATTACATTTCCATTAACCTCGCCCTTCGCCCTTCGACCGGAGACCGAGGTGGTCTTTGGGCGTCGGTAGCGGAGCGATAGCCGGAGAAGGGGCCGAAATCGGCGTGGGCGTAGGCCCAACGGGAGAGGAGGGAGAGCGGCGGAAAGAGAGGAGTTTTAGGAGGGTCGATTTCGGAGGGTCCGTACAGGGCGGCGGAGTGCGGTAGGGGAAATCGGCTCGGTGGCTACCTAGAGCGTACGCTCGAGCTGAAAAATGACGCTTCGAAAAGAAAAAATGAGGCGATAGAAGGGGAGTTTGGCGGGTCGGGAGAAAAAGTATACTTTCGAGTTCGATCGTCATTTGTCGGGACGGGAGTGGGCGGTTATTCGCGTTTGAGGCGTCGAACGAAAGGGTATCTATCCGAGAGTTTTTCCCCCGGTCGGTAAAGCGATACTCGGAACGGGCAGAGAAATAGCGAATTTAAGGCGTCGCGGGGGAGGCTGGGAATAAAAAATTTCGGAGGGGCTTATCTCGCCGGGAGAGGGAGCTACCTCGAATCCGACAATTTTTCAAAGCAAAAAGCGACCATGACGAACAAAACGGTACCCGGATCTCGAAAATCCACCGAGCGGTTCTGCCCGATTAATTCAGGTGTAAAACGGGCTTGTGGCTTTAAATTATAGAATAGTTGGAATTATCAAGGAACTGTGTTTAATTGACCTCTGGAGTTCTGTTAAAGGATTGACATTTCAATATGAACAACAAAATAAAAATAAAAAATATCGAAATACTATGGGTCTTTTTTATTTATTACATTCAGAATATTTAAATAGGTGTTTAGGGTTTTTTGGAGTAGATGTTAAATAATCTCAAACATTAAATTTGTCAAATCTGTCCCTAGAGTAACTACACTAAGCTTGCTAGGAATCCATCTTCAATCTTCAAGACTGTAGATGTATTGAGTAGTTGTTGGATAACCACTGGTTTTTTAGTCCAATTATCAGCTACGGGTATTTTCTTTTCTCATTGCCTAGCAGTGTTGACAATTTCATTTCTGGGCAGTTGTTAATGGTCGATACAAAATAAATTTCTAATTTATATTTGGAAACCCCACATCACATTAAAAAGACAAGAAGTGAGTCGACGGTACAAACTTCTACTTGACAACAGTTCTAAACTATCACTACACAACAAACGACTGATTTATACGACAGTACTCCGACCAATATGGACGTACGGACTTGAACTTTGGGGTTCCACCAAACCTTCAAATTCCTACAAAATCCAAACCCTCCAATCCAGAATACTCCGCAAAATTACCGATTCCCCATTTTACGTATCCAATTTAACTCTCCATAATGACCTCAACATTCCTTTTGTCCATACCCTCGCCAAATCCCGATATCAGAAATTCCACTCTCTCCTTCCCGCACATCCTAATCCTTTAGTCGAATCACTTTCATCTACTCATATTCCAGAAAACCCAAGACGGCGTCTGAAGCGTAAGTGGCCAAGAGATCTTCTCGTGTAGTGTTTCAGTTTAACTCCATAAAACAACCCAATGTTCCCTCCATTGTGGGTATTGTCAATGGACAACTTCCCACCTCAAGACAATAGTCAAGCCACTTTTTCTAACATATCATTTGCTTGTAATATTTAATTATGTTGTTGCAAATAAACAAATAAATATATAAAAAAAATAAATTTTTCCACCTTTCTATTTTAAAAAAAAATATTACAAATCTATTATTTGTTTTATGATATACCTGCTGTCCCTAGGAGATGTTCTCGATGGCCTGGACCTCCTGAAGGGATCTCTGTCGCTGGCCTTGATGTACTGATTTATTGGTCTGTTCACGCCCCATTTCGGCCGCTCTTCAGTTCTCATGTACCTCTTAGTGGGCTTCGACCTGTAATGAAAAATGCCACTGAAGTTTTAGATATCTCTAACAATAGTTTTTAGTTTAATAGAGGATATGTTTGAAATGAATATGTTTGGACGTTTGTTATTCCAATGAACAGCATGAACAGCTGAGGGTTATATCGTACCATAAATCTACCATTTCCCATATACAAAGTTATACTCCAGCTCTTGTAAGAACATCGAGTAATAACATATTAAAATTTAGTATTAAGAACATAATATAAACCATTGACCTAAAAGAAAATTTCTCAAAGCACTCCAAAGTAATAACAAACACGCATTAACAATGTTCTTAGTATAAAGGGTGAGTCACGGGAACCAAGTGATTTTGAAATAATAATAAAATCTCTGTTTCATATCTAAGTTAAATTTTATTACTATAATATCGTACATAAGAACATAGCATTTTAGTTTTAATAAATTTCTTCATGAACGGAAAATTACCTCTGGCATGTGTTGGCCGTTTTCATTGATGCATTGTTGAAGCCGGTAAATAAAATTAGCTTGAACTGGCCCCTATTTCTTTGAAGAAAATGGTGCTACAGTTACAGTAACTTCTCAGCGTTACATTAATATGGTGAACACCTTTTTCATTCCGCAGTTACGAAGAAGAGGTATAGATCATGAACATTTATGGTTTCAACAAGATGGGGCTACCGCACACACCGTCAGAGCGTCCATCCTTCGCAGTCTGTTTCCTAACCATCTCATTTCAAGACATGGCGACGTTTTATGGCCTCCACGCTCACCTGAACTGTCCACATGCGATTTTTTCTGTGAGAATTTCTTAAGTCACGTGTCTACGAAAGCAATCCTCGTACTTTAGAAGAATTAAAGGAAGCGACCCGTCAAAAAATCACTCAAATCAATGCAGACCTGCTGGAAAGAGTTCAGGCTAATTTTATTTACCGACTTCAACAATGCATCAATGAAAACGGCCAACACATGCCAGAGGTAATTTTCCGTTCATGAAAAAATTTATTAAAACTAAAATGCTATGTTCTTAGGTACGATATTATATTAATAAAATTTAACTTAGATATGAAACAGAGATTTTATTATTATTTCAAAATCACTTGGTTCCCTTGACTCACCCCATATCTGATGAAAATATTGAAATTTCGTTCATTTGTTCTTATTGAATAATTGTACATTATATATTTTTTTTTATTTATAACGTATTTTATAATTGCCGTTTGTTCGTTTTTTGTCATTGTATATAGAATATCTTATTTATTTTTGAAGTGATATAATTTTATTAGAAACACTTTTTTATATTAAAGGGCTCATATTAAATTTACTATTGAAATTTCTTTGTTATTTATTTGTTTTATACTTGTAATACTTTGTTTTGTATTATTTTATTTATTTATTATGTTATAGAAGTGTTATTATTTATGTTTATAAGTATAAATTCATTTATTATTATTTATTCTCAACTAACCTTATAATTAACAAATATTTCTTAAGCTGAATTGCTAAGGGGAAATCCTGTTAAACAAATAAAGTATCTATTTATCTATTAAATTGATAGATTTTATAAAATGTATACATGAATTTAAGCTATTTTTTAAAATAATGTATTATATAAGTATTAATACTATATAATAATATGTAAAAAAAATAATTGGCATTACTTTATTAAATTTTTTATGGAAAACAAAATTATTTGACGGATTCTAATATGTTATGTTAACATTTAATGTAAATAAATGCATTTCATTTCATGGCAGGCTTTATATCGGTGTATTGATCTAGAACACTTCTTTCGCCAGCCCACTAACCTAACCTACATAAGGTGTTATTGACCTAAACTCATTCATCTTATCAAAAATTCATTCCCTCGCAACGCCAGTCAGCTCTCAACTATGTTCCAGCTTTACAACAAGCTAGATTTATTCAGAAGTGTAAAAAAATAAAAATATCGTATGAAACGAAATAATAATTTAACCCACACTAGAAGAAAATATTATTACTGCTTTTCTGCACATTCATTTGATGTTCTTCAGTATTCTTTAAGTGCTTAAATTTATAATAAACATTACACCTTTATCAGATTTCATTTTCCACTCCATGGATAATATAATATATATTTAGAAAAAAAAGATGGAATAAAAATTAACTAATGTTACACCTGAAAAAAATAGCGAATACTATTTATTCATTTAATTTTCTTTCCTAAATACTATTTATGTTATTCTATTAATTAATTCAAATCTACAACTACTTCTATTATTAGCAGGTTTTCCTGTAGGTTAATCAGCTAATGAGGTTGATACGATTTTCACAAAATTCCCATAGATACCCTACAAAGGCTGTGACAAAAATGTGAACCTTTTTTCGTGGGCAGAACGTTCAGACAATTAAGGAAAAGGTGCATGGAGCATTTATATACGATGGATTCAACTTTCTTCCAGCATTAAAATAAAAACACACACACAAATGCCCCTTACAAGGTAGGTCTATTGGCTATTGAACCTGACCATAAAATAATTCAGAAACTGGAACCCCTTTACATTGAGCTGGAGGGGTGTCTGCCTAAATGTTCAACTGGAAATGCAGAGTTCTGTCCTGCTGAGTAGGCCTGGCTGTCTCTCTGCTAGTCTTCCGAGGCCCAAATCTGTAGCCCTTATATCAAATGTACTATGTCCTTCATGTTCATAGTATGTATGTATATTTATTTATTTTTCATCTGATTTTACCTATATTTTTATTTAATTAAATTATAATATATTAGTTCTATATGGTTGGCTTCGATTATAATGATTTTAAGCTAGGAAAATTTATAAGACTGATATTCGATGTGTTTGTATTTAGGTGAAGTCATTTTAAAAAAAAGTTCGTCACGCAGGGGCTGCGTAAACTAATCAGATTTCCCACATGAAGTTATGCAATAGCGAAATTACACGAGAGCCAAGCAGTTAAGGAAACGGCCGAACTAGCTTTTTATATGACAATATTTATAGTAAATTTAATTTGCAATAAGATTGATTTTGTACAATTTTTCGATCCGACGTATAGTAATGGAGATATTTCGAATTTTCGAAAATCCTCCCCTCTTAACCCCCCGTCCCACTGGTCCGATTTCAGCTGTTAACGAACTTGATCTTTCTTTTTGCATAAAATGACTAAATATCGAGCTTGGTAACGATAAAACAAAAATTGCGACCGCTAGAGTGGTAACAGACAAATCTCTCTCTCTCTCTCTCTCTCTCTCTCTCTCTCTCTCCCTCTCATATACATATATATATACATACACTGATGGACAAAATTAACGCACCACCTACATTTCTTCAAAGGTACCCACTATATTTTAATTTTAACACTAAAAAAAATTTATATAGATAAAATTAGTCATTTAAAAACAAAATTTTATTTTACATTCAGAAAATATGGTACACATTTTAAAAGAAAAAAGAAAGAAAAATATTCTTCCAAAAATGAAAATTAAAACTCACTTTTTCGTAAAGTAATAACGGGTATTGCCACCCCTGGGACGAATAACATGCCTTAAACGCCTTTCCATTGATTTAAACAGAGTCACTATCAAGTCCTGAGGAATGTTGTCCCATTCTTCAAGAACAGCTGTTTCCAGTTCCACAAGGGTGCTAGGACTCGGATTCAGACTTCGTACCCGTTTCTTAAGGTGGTCCCAGACATGTTCGATCGGGTTTAAGTCAGGACTCCGCGGTGGCCACACCATGCGCTCAATCCCAACCTCTCTCAGGTAATCATCCACCATTTGTGATCTGTGTGTCTGGCATTGTCGTCCATAAACAGGAATCCCTCTCCAATGTACGGTGCAAATGGCACAACTTGCTCTTCAATTATGACGTACAAGTACCTCTGTGACGTCAGTGACCTTCCTCGCACCACAACCAACTCTGTGTGCGCATCGAACGAAATGCCTCCCCAGAACATAAGTGAGCCACCACGAAATGCCACCTGGGGAGCCATGCAGCATGGGGCGTACCTTTCTCCTGGGCGTCTCCATGTGTATACACGACCATCTGAAGATTTGAGACCTACTCTCACTTCATCTGAGAAGAGAACTCTCTTGCAATCTTCCGAAGTCCAATTCACATGGTCTTGAGCGAAACGAAGTCTGGCCATTTTGTGAGCTGTGGTAAGCAGAGGGACACGGGCAGGATGTCGAGCCCTCAGGTTACCTTCATTGAGCCTTCTCCTAACAGTCCTGCTGGAGATCGTCAAATTTCGGGTTTGCCTAATGAGATTTCCAATTTCATTTCCAGTAATACTGCGGTTTCGTAGAGCCTGTAGCCTGATGTACCTATCGACTATTGCTTCTGTGCACCTAGGCCGACCCTGGCCTTCTCTTCTAGCATGTTGTCCAGTTTCTCTAAAACGCTTTAGAGCTCTTCCGATTGTTGTATGATGAACTCCCAGCCTTCTTGCAACTTCACGCTGGCTGTATCCTTCCTCTATCAATGTCACTGCCCTAACACAGTCAAACTCACTTAAATGACTTACTCCGGCCATTAAGGGGGGTGGGAAAGTGAATAGCAACCTAGGTTGTTGAGAAAGAACTAACGAGAACAAGTTTATGAAGGGAAGATATTATCAGTCTAAACCTACTGTCTGTAGAAATCAGGATTAAAATAATCCTCAAGAGTAAACAAAGCATTATTTATGGTTTATATTCACTCTGTAATCCCCTATATACCAATAGATAAAGAACACAGAAGCTGGACACAGTCCGAAACAGGTGCTGGGTAAACTAAGCAGATTTCCCATGCAATGGAATATCATATCTGATGATCTCATCTCTTTGGCTATTCTCTATTTCTCCCGTAGTAAGAAGTATATGTATACAGGCTAAACCGTTAGGTGGTCTTGATAAATTTAGTGACTGAGGTTTTTAAACTGGAAAAAGTTCGATGTATGAAGTTCGTATGTGTATAGGTAGGTACAAAGTTTTATACATAAGTCTAAAACCAAAAGAAATAACTTCATTAATATTTGAGTCCGAGAAAACATGTATAAAGCATTACTTTTTGTACATTAAAATTCCAACGATATTTGTAATACGACATTTTTTGATCCAACTTGCAGAAACCAAGATTCTAGGAATTTTTCAATTATTCCCCACTTTTAATCGTCCCCCCACGTTCTGCAAATAAGTAATGCAACTTTTACTGTTAATATACTAATTTACAATGTAAGGAAGGGCATTTGGGGATGATTCGAGCTAGAAAAATTGTTTTTTTGACAATTTGGCGGTATTTGAGCTTACCTGGTCTTGAGTTCGGTCTGCGTAGACCTCTCGACTGCCCTGTTAGGCCTGTATTTGCTAGGGGTGAGTATCCTCCCAGGTTCTGCTATCACCATCAAGTTCTGGGCCTCTATCTCCAGCTGTTCCAGTCTCACTGACAGCTCTACTTCTTCAGCTAGGGTCCTTTCCATGTCTGGCAAGTCCTCCGCGCCTCCCTGAATACGCAGAATGTAAAAACGTTAAAACATAAACTGATAATAAAGAGATGAATATGAGGAACTATATCACATCAAGTGGGAATTGGCTGGCAAAACTGAAGGATATACGGAGCCTTGAAATTGAAAGTCAATAATGATCTGGAACTCAACTCAGGATTTTACTTCAAGTGCCAGAACAAGAAGCTCTATGGTCGTTATTATAGTCGGCTCATGGATTCGGACGTACATAAAAAAACGTTTGTCACGCAGGGACTGCGTAAACTCAGCAGTTTTACATCTGCATACTAGTAACAGTAGTAGTAACGAATCTCTAAACCAATTTCAAAAAAGCCAAACAGTTACCGAAATGGACAAACTCACGTATCCGTTATCCACACACTCTTAATAAAAATGCTAATATCTCCGTTAATATTCAATATAGAGAATAATTGTGCACAACAATATTTATAGTAAATTTAATTTTCAATAGGATTGATTCTATACAAATTTTCGATCCGACGTATACTAACGGAGATAATTAGAAAATCCCCTCTCTTAATCCCCACCCCTCCCAGTGGTTTTCTGCCATTGGCGAACTTGTTCTTTCTTTTTACATAAAACGACTAAATATCGAGATTGGTAGCAATCAAACAAAAACTACGACCGCTAGACCATTAACAGACACACACACACACACACATATATATAGATATATATATATATATATATATATATATATATATATAATTTTGAATGGACCTCATTTTCGTCATCTACTATGTACAATCGATGGACATTTGAAGAAATAGTCCGAAAATTGCATCATGAGTACAACCTCAATAGCTGACTTCCCTTAAGGGCCTGTGACATGACTTAATTCGGGGACTCTTCTCAGAAACGGGAAGCTTTGTAATAGCAACGCAGGAGGAAGTTGTTTCTACACTAGCTTATAGACGCCACAAACTTAAAGACTATAGTGTTTCCGTTAAGTGAAAGAAATGCAATTGATCCACCATATTGCTGCAGATTGCGAGATATTGACAGGAAGTGTATATTTTCAGAGACAAATAATGTGCCAGGCAATATCTACTAAATCCGCCATGCTGGATAGTGAGGTCCTTATTATTATTTCATCCCTCAAAAGATAATGTAAAAATGTTATGGGATGAAGTAATGATGACAGATAATACTGGTCACAATACTAAAACTTATAATTGTAATTCATTCGTAAAAAAAAAAAGCAAACGTATTTATCTTATCAAATTAATTATGATAGTTGTCTAAAGGGGATGTAACGCTTTATTTAAAAAATATTGTTGGATTTAATGTATGGTATAATCAATCTAAGGATTTAATTTATTGTTTATACACATTGGGGGTCAGGGTGGTTAAGTGGTTTGAGACCAGTACTGTAAACTCATTTGTAGTGAGATATCACCAGAGGGCTGGTCCCTACGGGAAGTTTGACTCGGGGTTTGATACATTTAGGTAACGTTAAGTCGTGGGTACGATTCTCGAGTGAGCTATAAGACTTTATATAGTGGTGATCTCACTAAGTAAAATTTTCTTGCCAGTGTATCTCTAACCTTAAGGGGAAGGGGTGTCAACCTGTAGATAACCCGTTCCGACTAACCATAGCGGCATAAATCAATAAACTGCGCAAAAACATTTCTACGTTATAAGGAATATCCTTTAATGCGTTTGAAATATCAATTTGTTCAATTATTTTATTGATATGTTTTCTTTTAATTCAGCAGAAGGTGGTTAAACCATAACCATACAGATGTATATGTGCCTATCATCCGTTTGTTGATTGTCCTTTACTTCCAACTTATACGTTCAAATTGTTTATTTTTTGTTTTATTATTAAAAATATGGATTTAAATTCAACAAAAGATTTTTTACATGCCTGACGGATCCTACACAATTTAGTCTCCATTGTTTCTGTCATAAGAAGCCGGAAAATAGGCTTATTATTATAGTGGATAATCATTTAGGACTATTGTGTATGATGTACTCAATCGGAGTTTCAATGTTTGTGAAAATTTGTTTGGTTTTAGAAATTAAGGTTTGTTTGAGGAACGTTCCTCAAATTCGGTTACCTTGAACGGAGGAGTGTTCTCCTGATTGCTGTCTATCTTCGGCAGTGGGATTACTGGAGTCTGGATCTTGAGTTCAGCAGGAGGCTCTTTAATCCTTGGCGTCCTGGTTCGAGCCTGCTGTTCGCTGCCCAGGATATCGTCTATCCTTGGAGTACTCGCCTTCCCAGGAGGTTCCTCTTTGGCAGGAGTGGCTTGTCTCCTAGGGGATTCCTCTCTGACCGGGGTCGGTTCTCGTCTGACAGGTTCTTCTGCCACTGACTCCTCTGCCTTCTGCTGACCTGGGGTCGTTGGAGTCGGAGGGCGGAAGTGTTTCCTCCGGGCCTTCGCTTTCTCCTCCCTCGCTGCCCTTTCAGCCGCTTCCAATGCTTCCCGCATAGCCTGCGCTATCCTTTCGTCCTTTTCCTGCTCAGAAAGATATACATTACTCTGTGTAAACATGTTTAGCATTTATATTCTTATATTTAGAAGTAACTATAATCCTATACAGTTGGTCGACCAACATCAGTTCGAACTCAGACCAGAAGGCTAGGCGCACCACTTACTTAACTACGCCACGGTTACGAGCAGCGTTTGACAAATTCTTCTTTGGGAGCCAACTACCAAAACCAAGGGAAGCACGTTTGGGGAGGTTAACCTTAAGATACCCATCAAGTACTACCTTCACGACTTCTACTGGGACATAATACTATGCCGAGTTTAATAGGTTACTTTTCTTAAATAACCCTCCAAGACAATCTATTTGTTTGGTGCAATTACGAGCAAGGTTTCTGGTTTCCCTGGCAGGTTATGCCAGCTTGGTTTCAATACAGAAACAAGTACTGCCTTGAGAAGGGGCATTGTTAGAGGGCGCAAAACTAATATTTCTGACAATATGATTGATTGCCAAGTGAAGTGTAGAGCTTGTAATTTGACAGGCATTGCCAACAATCGGTGATAAGTACTGTTTTGAGTTAGTAAGAAAATGAGTTACATCTCAGAAGCAACTCACCAATGAACCTACTTGCCTGGCATCTCTGGCAGATTGTGTGCGCAAGATTACCAAATTCAGGTTACCTTCCTGGCTACTTCCATCGTGCAAGCGGGACTTAAAAGCAACCCCTCCCTTCTTCTTCTGATTCCTCATATCTCCTTCTTACCTGCACTGGAGCACCTACAGCAGCAAGTCGCCTTCTTAGATACTTGCATTGTGTAAGCCCAACTAAATCCACTCCGCCCATTTGCCTTAGCCTTACTTTCTTCTATCCTACTGCAGATTGCCTCAATAAATTCGCGTTCCTAGCTACTTCCATCGTGTTAACGGAACTTAAAAGCAATCCTTCCCTCCTTCTGCTTCCTCATATCCCCATCAAGCCTGCTCTGGAGTGCCTACAGCAACAAGTCGCCTTCTTAGATACTTGCATTGTTTAAGCCCAACTTGATCTTCTCTCTCTCCCTTTGCCAACGCGTTTTCCTAAATTCTACAGCAGATTGCCCCAATCAGCTTGCCTTCCTAGCTACTTCCATCGTGTAAACGGGACTTAAACGGAACCCCTCCCTTACCTCTTTTTCTCTTTGCCTCCTACTTTCTTAGCTACTATTATCTCATAAACGTACCTTCTTTCATATACCTATATCTTACCTCTTTTTCTCTCTGCCTCCTTCTCTCCTCGTCCAACCTCTGCCTCTCGAGCTCCTGCTGCCTCCTCAGCCTTTCCTCCGCTAGTCTCTCCTCTCTCTCCAGCCTCTCCTGCTCTTCCCTCTTCTTCCGCTCTTTCTCTTCAAGCTTAATAAGAATACGAACACACACCATATACATAATCTATTACTTTAGTAGATACAAACTGTAATTTTCATTGTGGCTACTCTTATAGTTACCCATTGAAATAGCGAGTACCTGTTTCTTTATTGCGTTCTGGTGTTCCAAGGCTTTTTGTCTCTTTCGTTCTCTCTCTTCTATTTCGGATGGTTCCAAAGGGATGTTTTGTCCCCTGATAAATGACCTACAAAAATGTAATCATTGAAATTGAGACTCCGGACAAAATCATTCATAAGTATGGTTTAGGGAGGATATGGATGGTGATATATGAAAATGAAGATATTTAGTCATAAATATATATCTAGAGGAATCCACAAATCCTTTGAGAAGTGAATAATTTTCTATTTAATTTGAATGAATAACCAATTAAGACTAATTTACATGATGTGTAGTTCAAACGCAAAATAATCATTTCAATGAACTAGTTCGGAAAAAGGATCGATTCGGTTGTGTCTTCTTTAAGTAAATTGCTATAACTCCCCTTTTCTGATCAGCTGAACTAATCATTAATGACTTTGATGAATGATAGACATGTTAAATACATATGGCGGGTACTGTCAATTGTCGTTTTAGCAGATTTCCCTTAAGGGAAATCAGCTATTGAGGTCGTACTCATGACGCGAGTTTTGAAAAATTTCCTCAAATGTCCATCGATCCTACCCAGGAGATGACGAAAATGAGGTCCGTTCAAAATTATATATATATATATATATATTTGTCTGTTAACGCTCTAGCGGTCGCAATTTTTGTTTAATCGTTACCAAACTTCAAATTTAAGCGTTTTACGTAAAAAGAGAGATCAAGTTCGTTAATGGCTGAAATCGGACCAGTGGGAGGGGGGGTTTAGAGGGGGGGATTTTTGAAAATTCAAAATATCTCCGTTACTATACGTCGGATCGAAAAATATTATAGAATCAATCTTATTGCAAATTAAATTTACTATAAATATTGTTATATACATTTATTCTCTATCTTGAATATTAACTGAGATATTTGCATTTGTATTCTGCATGTGCTCGGCATCAGTGGCTATGTTCGGACTTTCCGCCGTGAGCTCTGGCGGCCGTTTTTGTAATTATTCGTCCCTCTCGTGAATAGGTTTAGAGGTTACTTACTACTACAGCTGTTATTAGGCAGATTTCTCTATTGTAAAACTTCACGTGGGAAATCTGCTTAGTTTACGCAGCCCCTGCGTGACGGACTTTTAGCTATTACTGAAGTACATACTTCCATTCATAATGGCAAGCCATAATACACTTTACTCTCATAGGAGTAGGTCGCCATGTTGCCTTCCTTAAATCAAATTTTTCCAGATATGCAATGCAGTTCCAATATATCCATGAGCTGAATCTAATTTGTCGGCGAGTAACATCTCAATGGACGTGTTGTCCCGAATGTACTAAGCTAAAAGCAAACTAAAAAAAAGTCCGCCACGCAGGGACTGCGTAAACTAAGCAGATTTCCCACGTAAAGTTATACAGTAGAGAAATCTCCATACGAGCGCCCATCAGTTACGGAAACGGCCGAACTAGCTTTCGGCGGGAACCATAGCACGTCCGTTACACTTATTAAAAATGCAAATATCTCGGTTAATATTCAAGATAGAGAATAACTGTATTTATATTTATATTTATAGTAAATTTAATTTGCAATAAAATTGGTTCTATACAATTTTTCAATCCGACGTATAGTAACGGAGATATTTTGAATTTTCGAAAATCCCCCCTCTAAACCCCCCCCCTCCCATTGGTCCGATTTCAGCAGTTAACGAAATTGTTCTTCCTTTTTACATAAAACGATTAAATGCCGAGTTTGGTAACGATTAAACAAAAATTGCGACCGCTAGAGCGGTAACAGACAAATATATATATATATATATATATATATATATATATATATATATAGTTTTGAACTGACCTCATTTTCGTCTCCTGGGTAGGATTGATGAACATTTGAAGAAAGTTTTCAAAAATCGCGTCATGAGTACGATCTCAACAGCAGATTTCCCCTAAGGGAAAATTGAGGTCGTACCCATGACGCGGTTTTTGAAAAATTTCCTCAAATGTCATCCGACCAGTGGGAGGGGAGTTTAGAGGAGGGGAATTTTGAAAATTCTACAATATTAAGTTATTATAGGTAATGGAGATTGTATTGGCTGATGTTATAATTATTCCATTATTTAGGTCTAACACCTTTGACCGGTTATTCCATCAAACAATCAATGTTTTCCAAAGCCTCAAATCCACCTAGGAAAAAATAGAAATTTTCTATTGATTCTTTCACCAAGTCCCTGAGTTAATGTAATGGTAGTAAAATAAAAAATATTTACCAAATTTTATACTAAAAGTCCGTCACGCAGCAGCTGCGTAAACTAAGAATATTTCCATCGTTCTGTTATGAGACACTACTGATATCATATCATCATACCATTCTTTATTTCCAAATGAACATCCGATGAGTAGAAATAGGCGGTCTATAAAATATTAATTGACTACATCTGATTGATCTCAGAACCTCAGAACGTATTTGCGTGTATTACATCTAGTATAGCCCTGTCGAAAACAATATTGGGTATTTAAGCTTGAAATGAGACGTTTCATGATAAATTCGATTATTCATAAAGTACTATGACTAAAATTCTGGATTAACTGAATGCTGAAAATTGAAAAATGCAAAAATATCTGTTAATACTCAAGATAGAGAAAATGTATATTAGAAGACATTTTCAGAAAATTAAATTTACAACATGATTGGTTCTGTGTAAATTTCAATCCAATTCAATTAATCGGAGATATTTTGATTTTTCAACATTTTCGCCCTTTACCCCCCCCCCTCCCCCTTCCCAATTTCAGTCTATAAAGGCTATAATCTTTAACTCTACATGTTTTATGAGTTTGGTAACTATCAAACGAAAATTGTGACCGCTAGATCGGTAAATGACAAGTGTATTAATATATATCATTTCGTATGGCCCTGATTTTCGACTCCAAATAGATAAGATCGATGAAGAATTTTTTTCGAAAATCGCGTCACGAGTACAACCTATATAGCTGATTTCCCTCAAAAGAAACCATGAGAAGAATTTGTAATATTTATATAATAGTCAAACGGCCCATTTTATTCTTAAATTGCAGTGAGTAAGTTCGTATAAAATTCCAACCAAATCATCAATAAAAATTTCGAGTTTTTGTTCATTTTGTGAATACTGTTCGTACCTTTGTGATCCTTCAGATGAAAGCGGTGTGTCACAACTCCTTGTAGTTCCTTGACTTGACGAAGGAGTCCTTGACATCTGGTCGTCGTTGTGAGAGATAACTAATACTTGAGGAGGCTCTCTGAAACATAAGATAAGTCCCTAAATATTAAAAGTGTTAGATTAACTAGATGTATTAATTATTAAAAAGACTAACACAAATAATGGTCATCATTTATATAGGTTTTTAGGTAATGCAGAACAAAAAAAATATTAAAAGAAATCAATAATAGAATAACTCAATTACTGACTGGATATGGACCGACTAGAAGTTATTTACATAGATTTAAAATGATTGAATTCGCAGCTAAAGCATATATGACGGACGAACAGGACAGATATACTACCAAATAACATTTCACTGTGAACTATTGGAAAGACCAAGTCAAGAACTTATAAAAAGAAAAATGATTGGTGGACAAATTTTGGCCCATTGAAAAGTACGACCTACTTATTGCTTTTTTATAGGTGACCTGCTTTTCTATGTCATTTATAGGTGACCTGCTTTTCTATGTCATTTATAGGTGACCTGCGTTTCTATGTCATTTATAGGTGATACAAATTATAAAAAATTATGAAGGTAAATGTTGTAAAAAATTAAAGTAGAACTAATCTTTTATTTTTGTTTTTTGATGATGATGACATGTTAAAAATATCTTACACTCCCGTTATTTTTTATTTTAGTTTATTATTAATTTGTATTGGCTCTGTTATTGACTATTCTTCACATTATTACAAATATTTTTCATACCACCCTGGCTAGAAAAAGGTGGTAACTTGTAGATAACCCGTCCTAATTAGCCTGAGTTCCAAAAAGTGGACGTTAATAAATAATAATAATAACAAATATTTTTCTTATATTTAGTTACTTGTTAGATGGATTTTATATTTATATGGCATTTGTGTATAAGAAAATCTATTTCGTATTTTATGTAAAATTATTATTGTAAATTACTCACTCCAATGTATGTAGTATTAAAATATAATAAGTATATATGAAGAGAATTATATACATATACTCGTATTCCCTCATTTCAGGGATACTGAACTGAAGGGGAAAACAAAATGTTAGATTTACTAAATGAGATAACCTAAACCTTAAGATAACTTTACCGATATCAGCTGGTCTTGTCAGTTCTAAAGTAGCTTGACTCTCCCTTTATCGTCCACCCGAAGACTGAATAGTGAAAGTGACTTATGTTGGTGTGGCACGATAAAGCCAGAAATTCTAATTCAAGGACGCGCAAAAACTTGCATGAAACTGTAATTTACATAATGGCATTGTTGGAATGAGAAGTCTCATATTATATCAATCATAAAAAAATATTCAGGAAACAGGTTCGGCACCAGAATACAAAAAAAAATGTAATAACACTCCGAAATAAATTTAAAAAGAGGAGAGATAATGTTTTTCAAACTAATACCAGCAAACGAAGTATATGTCTTCATTAATCAATCCCATTAAAAGAAATCTTTAGTTGACAAAATGCTACCTGGTTGACGTACCAAGGTTACACCCAACATTTTATTTTATGCATCGTCTCACCCATTGATTGACTTCGTTAATTCAAGACAACCAGTTAAAGCAACATTTCTAGTTATATTGATTTTTAGCAAGATTTTTATTTTAACTTTGTACTTACTTCGATTTTGATTGAATGATGTTATTTTGTGTATTTATTTATTAACGTCCACTTTATGAATGATAGTAGTACGTTTTTCGTTCTAAATTCCATATTAGAATTAAATAAATATTACGTGATTATATCTTAATAAATCAATCATTGAGTTATTTTAACCGCATAATATTATCATTGCTTTTAAAATTCTTAGCATGGTCATTAAAAAAATTCATTCACTCCTGCCATTAGTTAGTTACAATCTGAAAATCACATAGAAATATAATTCATTTCATGAGACTGGCTAATTGTACATAGTACATCTGAAATGTGAATGCTTATGGTCCTGAAAATGTGACAACTATAAGGCACGGAACATGAGGGGCGGTGCCTCAACTATCCGAATTCTAAAAATTCTAGAAAATCTGTTGTTAAACCTGCAAACACCCACGAATTTATAAACAAAGCATTTGGAGTGAAAATATTTTTTCTAAGTTTATCGAATATTTTATCAGATTTAGGAATTCTTACATAATGGGCGCAGGTGACCGTGCGCGTTGAAGCATAGGTAGATCTTTCACAAAAAGCTGAAGGTAAAAGTAGGTGAAAGTTCGATCTCCGTCAAGGGAGAACATTAGTTCATGAGTTCTCTACCAGAACGCGCTAATGTCTCAGTGCTTTGGATCAGCGGAAGTCTAACAAGTATATACGGTTGATAGCTCTTCGGGATAGCTAAAGAAAAGGAGACAAAGACGTACGACCGGTCACTTAATGTCCGTGGGAATACACGAGATATCCTGCTAGGAATCGGCAAAGCCTACGTCATCCGTAAGATGCCCGTTAAGTAATACCTACTAGACTATTACTGGGACTAATATGATATCAATGTTGACGAGGACTGGCTTATTTCAAAGTACCCTACAAAAATTGCCCATGGAAAATCTGGTACACCTTACTTAATGTTCAGTATATGCCTAAATGGAGTCAAGACAAGACATGTTTTGAGGGGTTGAGAGATTATTTTACACAACTCTTCAAGACAATCTACTCTACTATTACTCAACTAGCCTGGCGAAATTAAGAGGAACTTGAATGGGGTCCATGAAAGTTTATTCCAACACGGCATCGCAACAGAAACTAGTAGTGCGTTGAGAGGTCAAGATATTCAGAAAAACTTGAGTCATGGACTAATGAACCACACCAAATGAGAACCTCCCCCCCCCCCAAAAAAAACGCTTAATTGGAATATGACCGTATTCTCCGTTATGGTAGTCTACCAACGGACACTTGATTTCTCAAGTTATTTTTTGAAAGGATACTCACTGCATACTCCTCTGTATCCAGACCGGCGTGGCCGGTTGGATCCTGGGTAAAGGTGGTGGAGGCAGCGTGGCAGAAGGTTCCCAAAGATGGCCGACACCGACTCCTCGGTCACCCCACTTGGCTCGCTCTTCCCGACCGCTGCCGCTCGAGATGGAGTCTGGCGTTCTTCTAGAATGTAAAAACAGAAAACGTATTTGGAAGTTAATTTACAGTCAGCCTTAGACGTAAGAAGTGACCCGAGTATCCATTCATTCCAAACCTTTTTGTCATTCCTAAACCATTTTGGAAAGAAGACTTTTATTTTGGTCGAAACTAGCTTCGAGAAAGATGTCCACGCAGGACTGAATCATTAAGGCTTCATAAGGTAGCCACAGGATGTGTGCTTCTCTAGCCCTTTGGTGGCTATGGACTGATATATTAGCGTGTTTAGAGATGGATTCCAAAGGACTATTTTATCAGTACTTCCTCTATAACCATCTGTTGACTTTTTATAGAACCTGCAGTGCCCTTCGAAGCCGACGGATGGCATAAAGCATTTATAGCTTCCCTGTACTGGGATCCCTACACCAACTTCGGCCTTTTTCAATTCATCACCGGTTTGCATAACCTGCAATTTGCCATTGAATATTTAGTTTGTATATTTTCTGCTTTTCAAAGGAATAGTCGAGTGCTTCAAAATGTCTAGACAAACCGATTTGTAGAAGTTGTAATGAAGCTCTGACAGTTAAACATATACTGACTGACTGCAGGCAACGCAATTACTTACAGATACCACATAATTTACACGAACTACTGACAAAGGGGAGTCCATACATAAATACAATTCTCAAACATTTAAAGACTATACACATCTATTCAAAAATCTGATACATTTTAAATTTGTTTCACATTTTTATTTTTACAACATTTTTGGATGCAAAAATAAACATTTTATCTAAACCTCAATTTTTTTGTTTTCAAGTTTTCACTCACTTGAGTGTGTATTAAGGAGTTACAGAGTTTTATGTAAATAGTCACCTAAACCAACTTATATTTTATCAAAACCTTAATAATTTTAAACTTCTTTTATTCATTTTATATGCCAATTTAATTTTAACTATCGATTTACTTATTTATTTATTGAATATTTAAATATTTTATTAATGATTTCCCTATTGCCCAATATCATTAGTTTCGATTTTCAGTTTTGTACCTAGTTTAGAATTTTGTCTTTATTTGTTCCCTCGTTCATTTATTTTGTTCTTTGTTGTGTTCCATTTTTATTTTTTGATTTCCAATCTTTTATGTTTTTTGATTCTCCATGTTTTATGTTCCTTTTGTGTTCTATGTTCCTTTTATGTTTTGTGTTCCTTTGTGTTCTATGTTCCTTTTATGTTTTGTATTCCTTTTGTGTTCTATGTTCCTTTTATGTTTTGTTTTCCTTTTGTGTTCTATGTTCCTTTTATGTTTTGTGTTCTATGTCCCTTTTATGTTTTGTGTTTTATGTTCCTTTTATGTTTTGTGTTCCTTTTGTGTTCTATGTTCCTTTTATGTTTTGTGTTCTATGTCCCTTTTATGTTTTGTGTTCTATGTTACTTTTATGTTTTGTGTTTTATGTTCCTTTTATGTTTTGTGTTCCTTTTGAGTTCTATGTGCCTTTTATGTGTTGTGTTCCTTTTGTGTTCTATGTTCTACGTATTTATGTTTTGTTAATTTTGTTTTTTTTTTGTATTGTTTTGTTTTTATTTGAGTTTTGTTTTGTTTTTTAAGTTTTATTTTAGAGCAACATCGCCAAAGCTGCGAAGCTGAAATAAATTAATAAATAAATCAAAATGTCTGGTAAAAGAATTTTGGTTTGCGATTATGAGTGAAAGTTAATGTGATTCGTTTTCAGATTACGATGAGGATCCTGAAGATAGATACCGAAATGTGTCTGATGGTGAAATGACTGGAACTAGTTAAAAAGAACATAATTAAAACAACTGGAATTGAAATAATACTATTAGCACTGGAACGTAAAACGTTATCACAAAACTCCACAAAGACTCCGGCACCGCCCGAGTACTACGCAGCCTAAAGGCTAGACAGCTAATCCATCACAAATGGGTTTCTTGTCTACTAACAATTATCACTTACAAAGGGAACGTGCATAAATGAATCGAATAAAACCATGTATAAAGATGAAATTACACCCATAAAATAGTGAATTTGTGGAGGCCTTAGCTGCACTGATACGGCGCTGGTGGCAACGGGTCTGTGACACATTTCCCAAGGCTACAATAACTGAAACCATTTACAACTCCACCCAAGACTTAACATGGACCAAGACTATTTCTTGTGTCCAGCACATGCACCAATCAGTAGGGCGATTTCGGTCCAAGAACACAGGCCTCTTGAAGTCAATAAGAACATCCTTGGAAAACCTAGAACATTCGATCTTGCACACGCGGATCGTGGTTTGGCAACTTCCTTCACATACATTTTGTATACAATCTGGTATTTTCAGGCCCTTCCATTAGAATGCTGATGATATCCTCACAGTAGGTCCCAAACGCATTTTGTAGAATCTGTCATCTAGTAAAGTTTACTCTTGAGACAAGTCGGTCCTTTCTCTTTCACGTAAGTGTCAATGATCAACTAACGATTTGGCTGTGCTTTGCACTCCGTTTACGTTTGAATCTAGGAAGTTCTATTCCAAGTGTAAATCATATAATTTTTGAAACATGGCTGTATAAAAACCTTATTTACAAATTCAATATTGAGTAACAATAATCGGGCTTAGATGTGGTAGGATATTTTATAGTCTTCTATTTGAGTAGAGACGCAACACATGTGTGCGTGAGAGCGAACTTACCTACGAAAGTGCGGTAGAGGCCAGCCCGGAGACTTGGGCCAAGGCTCGCTAGCATTGTAGTCAAGACCGGCCGAGTCGCTAGCGTAGCCAGAGGTGTCGCCTCCCCCGGCCTCCTCTTCCCCCTGAAAAGTAAAATTTAATGTTTGTAAACACAACAAAAATTTTGGCTCCTGATGGGGTGCTGAGAAACGTACATTAATTGAATTAGGCTCAGACAATATCTGCTTTTGTGTCAACTATATCTAGGATAAGTCCAAAGCATTATCAAACTTGACAAAATTGTACACTCTTTAATCTGGATATAAATATTTTATGACATTAGGTACTTATTGTTAAGTATTCAAACAGCAAGGTTATTACGTCGATCTAAATCAGCTGACTTGTCCCACCGTCCTTTGTATGCACTTTAACACAGCTAGTGGAAAATCCTATGAAAGGATATAACGGTGTATATTACCTCAGAGTAATTTATTTTCTCTTGATGAGGCTTCACGCGTATCCGAAACCAGTTGAAAATGATTTTAATAATCATTTGATCTTTTTCTTACCTTGCCTCTTATCTCCAATTCCATTTTTGCTTCACCATTCCTCATCATCTTAAGATGAAATTATACAAAGGATCTCTGTCATCATTTCTTCATATGATAACAATTTTAAAACTAACTTTTATTATCGGTGCAAGATCAATTTGATATACTTTAATTTATTACAAAGTCAAAGTTTAACTATTATAAATAACTCTAGTTCTTTAAATTGTTTGCTATAAATAAAACTACTTAAAATCGTATTTCAATATCTTCTGCAGTGTCTTGAAAAGGAAAAAGAAATCTCTCTCCTCTTAGAATGTATTACTGAGTGTGAGTCACGAAAGGTAACGAAATCTATATTCTGCATAATATAACACAATTGGGTTATGTTGTTTACAGCTATTTAATTAATAAAGTAGAGATAATCCAATGTCATCAGAATACATCCAAAGAATATTGATATACTATATATATTTGTACCTCGTAGCTGTTTCCGATCGGAGGGAGGCTGGGAGTTCTTCTTTTGGCTTGTGGTTCCTCTTCCCTGTAAATAGGAAGGTCAACGCTTGACTTGAATTGACTTCTGTAATAAAAAATAATTTATATTTTAAATATAATATTTATATGTATTTTATGCAAATATTCGTTGAATATTATTAATTTATTATATTCATATATAATATAAAAATATTTTATTAAATGTATTTTTAATTTATTATATTTACAATTTTTTATTTATAAATAATAACTTATTTTGTTCATTTATTTGGAGCATTCGTTACTAGGCGAAATTTAAAATTTAATATTGAACAAAAACAAAAACGTCAAGAAAACCATCAACAGCGATAAAAAAAAAAATAACAACAATATTACATACAAAAACATCAACAAAAATAACAAACAACTTCAACAACAGCAACAAAAAACATCAACAACAATAACGAAAAAAAATCAACAATAATATCCAATGAAACAAATGGAACAATAACTTTAGCGAAAAAAAGTAGAGCTAAAAAGAAAAATGTATAGTTGAACAAAAAAAGGTCCGATCAAAATTATATATATATATATATATATATATATATTTGTTATGTAATATAGGTACCGCTGTTTGAATGTTACCAAAGTCGATATTTAAAAGTTTTATGTAAAAAAAGAAGGATCAAGTTCTTTAATGGCTTAAATTGGACAAGTGGCTGGGAGGATTAGGAGGGAGAGAATTTCGAAAATTTGAATGGAAATTAAATTACCTGTAAATGTTGTTATATACATATTTTCATTATTATGAATATTAACCGAGTTTTGGATTTTTTTTTTAGCGTTCAGCCTTCAGAAAACCCCACTCGTACTGATGTCATGACAACAATAAGCTGTTATATCATGAATCTCTTTATTCTAAATTTAAAGACCAAATATTGTTTTTATAAGACTTTTATTATTTGAGATGATTGCAAAATCGTAGTGCGGTTACGTCATCAATTATGGTTTTACGTTCTTGTCTCTAAAATGTTCATTTGATCTATACCATGTCCGATATTTAACTTTTTCAGTCAACTCGAAAGATCATACTTGTTATTGGCAGAAATCACACCAGGAATAGAGGGCTGATTCGAAAATTCAAAATATCTGAATTTCAATGGTGGCAAAGTTGGACTGAATAGATAGCTACAAACCTCCTAGGACTATAGATCTGGAACGTAACTAAAGAATGTAAACAATATAGCAAATTTTATGGTTTTTTGTAATCTAGGAAGCATCAATAGTACTAACATCACTGACAATGATATTGATGCTCTACAATTGTTGCTCTATCTAGTTTTTTTCTAAATTCAAATATTAAGAGACTACAATAATTCATACTTTCTAGTTTTCAATCCGAATATGTGGTGAGATGAGGTCACTAGTGTATCACACCAGCAAGTGGGAAATCTGCTTAGTTTACGCAGCCCCTGTGTGAAGGACTAGACTGTTTATCGAAAAATCGGCAATTCCAACTGTTACCAAGATTTTCGACTTAATTATTCTACCCTATATGATCTATTTATTTATTAAAGTCCACTTTATGCTACTATGACTAATTGGGGCGGGTTATCTACAGGTTACCACCCTTTTCTAGCCAAGGAGAGAGATGGTTCTATAAATGTTACTCTCCTAGGACCCCTTTTTGGTTAGCTTATGAGTGAGACCTTGCACGACTCAAAAAGAACCATACAATTTTGAAATTTCATATTTTGAATTTTTGTAATTTCTAATTGAGCACATCCCCTTTTGATTGAAATCATCAGGGGATTGCGAGGGTTATGTGGGGGGGAAATAAGAATTTCCGAATTTCTCCATACGTGTTAGAGGCACAAAGATAGTCTTTATTGTTTTTCATATAACTATCTATGAATTATGTTCTAAGGTATTTTTCTGTCCTTCTAAATCATTTTCAAGTCTAATAATTTTAAATGAAATGAAATCAAACATTTCTTTTTTAAATTTTATTTAACCGAAAGACAAGGAAGTCATCTGGTGCCAACATCAGATTTTTTCCATTTTAAATTAAATTATTTATTACCGTCCACATTTTGCAACTAAGGCTAATTGGAACGGGTTATCTACAGGTTACTGCCATTTTCCTACCTGGTTGTGACTAAGGGTTTTATTTAATGAGTTCGTCACTAAATAAATTTCTATTTGCCCAGGCGAGAATCGAACTCGCCAGTCTAGGTTTACAATGTGAGATTAAAGCCAACGTTTTAACTCACATGGCTAACCTGAGCCCTCCTATATGATTTAACTTCTTGAAGATAACGGTCAAACTTAATATTTAGCAGTTTACTTACCCAAGAACTGGAAGTACCATTTTGACAGGACCTTAGTACTGTCCTACTGGGGCATGACTGACAATAGACCGGAAGAGAAGCAGTCCCGGAAATGAGGTAAGCCCCTGCACAAAAGCAAACTCTAGCGTCCACTTAGAGAGATGAAAGAGTTGGTCAATCAATGAACTAATAAAGAATTCATTAAGGTGTCTCCAACATGTCAAATCATAAACGAAATAAGGAAATGATTATTCATGACCTAGTTGCTAGCGATTGAATTGACAGATAGGCTTTCTGTAAACATTTATACGTCAACTTAGGCATTTATGTGGGTCATAATAAGGAAGCTTTTACAGCGAAGTTTCAAAAAAGAAGTGGGGCATCTCTAATCTTGTGTTTGTTGCCACTTGAAAGGTGGTCATTATTGTTTGATCGTTAACAAACTCGATGTTTACGCGAATCGTGCAGAATTTGAGATGGGGCCAGGAAGTGGGGGGGAGGGGTTCACAGAGGGGGGATACAACAATTCAAACCGTCTCCGNTTATTATGGGTCGAACGAATTTTTAATTTTCCTCCCCTCTAACACCACACCTCCCCACGGTCTCTGATTTCAGCCGTTGGCGAATTTAATTTTTACTTTTTGCACGAAGTGTGGTATTGACTAGGAATGAAGCATATATATTATGTCGTAAAATCATAAATGATGGCATTTCCCCTGCCATCTTTGAACGAACCTAACGAATCAAAAGTCGGTCACGCTGGGGTTGCGCTAACTAAGCAGATTTCCAGCAGCTTTTCAAGCAGATGTGCTGGTAGAGCACACTTGTGATCTCATATCAACAAATATTCTCTATTCCTAAGAAAAAAACCGATAAGTCGAAGGGGGAAGGGTAACTAAAGGCCGAAAATAAGAAAGTACTAATAACTCGGTTAGTTGAGTTACAAAAAAATGAGCAGAACCAAAATTTTAGAGATTTTCTAGTTTAAAAAGATAGTTTTTGATTTTATAACATTTTACTATCCGATTCATAATATTGGATATATTTTGAATTTTCGGAATCCGCTTCATCTCTTAATTCCCCCTACTCCTTGTCCGATCTCAGTCAATCACAAATATGATCTTTAGTGTTGAAGGAAACGGTTAAATATTTATGGATCAAATAAATATTTTCGTGACATGAATGTAAAACCTTAATTGATGGCGTAACCGCACAACGAATTTGCATGTATTTCGCATAAAAAAGGTCTTTTGATTACAATATTTAGTTTTTAAGCTTAGAATGATTTGGTTCACAATATAACAGCTTAGTGTTAATATGGCATGAGTAGAAGTGGGGCTTTACTGATGGCTGGAAACTAAGAAATCCAAATATCTGTGTTAATAATCTTCACAACGAAATACGTATACAGCAAATTTTATAGAACTCAACATTTTTAATGATATTGCATATACATACTTTTTACGACCCGACGTTTAACAACGGAGATATTAAAATTTTGTTTAAATCCCTTATACATTTATTACACGCCTGAAACATTGTTCTTTCATATTACAATAAGATGCGTGAACGAAATTGTATATTATATCTTCTCCGGATGCTAATATTGTAAAATCATTTTATTTTTACAGGAAACTAGATTTACTTGACCCCAAAAACTATAAAAAATTCGTCAATATTCTCTCAAGAGTCATTTCTCGTTTCATGCTCAAAACTGTAAATATGGCTAAACCGGCAAGACATGGATTATTCGATGCTTCAGTTATCGACTGATTTCGACAGAAAATCATTATAACATCAATTATTTTCCGGACAACAGCAATTATAATCACAAATTTGTCTAAATGCTTTTATCTTGGGTAAAGCAATTAAATGGAAGTAATTTTACTGATCATGATACATACAAAAACCTTCATGTACCCCACGATATAACAGAACTATTAACTGACAGCAGCCAATATATTCCACAAATACTAACATATCTAAAACACATCAACATTTACAAATACTAGGTAGGATCGATGGACATTTGAACAAAAATTTCGAAAATTCCGTCATGAGTACAACCTCAATAGCTGATTTCCCTTAAGGGAAGTCTGCTAAAACATATAATACAAAATAGAATAGATCTACAGCATTCATGTAAAGATTCAAAAGGTTTAACTTTTATTATATTCTTTAGACAAAGCACGGATATGAGAAAGAATCAGATATTAAAGAAATATTTTCCATAATATAAAAGTACAAAAAAGGTAAGCTCATGAAGGAGTAAATATATCATTCTAATAAAGCCAACCACCATCGCTGTGGGGCACGAAACTAAATAAATAAAAAAAGAAATAATAATACAAACGTACTAGTATATAATAGAATAACATAATTTTTTTTTAAAACCATTTTAAATTGTTCTCTTTATTACTAGTATTAAATGATTATTTGTTGAATTTAATTCTTTATTTGTCGTTTCAGTTTTTGTTATTTTTCAATAATTTTGTTTTCACTTTACATTGTGAAACATTGAGCCAAATCGCCAAGATACGGGTCCTCCTGTATAAATAAATAAAAAAAAATATCTTGGATAAAATAGGTTGACATTTGAAGAAAATGCTCGAATATGGCATCATGAGTACAACCTTAATGGCTGATTTCCTGTGTACCTTTCTTATCTAACCATGGAACCACATCATATTTAACCAAGGATTTATTATTTATGTTTTTTATGGTGTTATGAGATGAGCTTACCGGTTGTCAACGCAGGTAAGTGAGGAACATCCGCCCTGGCCCATGACAGGGCAATGTAGCTCTCGTGTTGGACCACTGTAGGGCACTACCTGCTCTGGAGGAACCTTCTCCAGATATACACCCTATTATGCAAGTATTACATCGAGATAAGAAGGTGAATGCCCTCTCACTGGTCAGTATCGACCTCTTTGGCTCAAGAAGGTGGAAACACCACAAGATCTTATAGTTCACTAGGTCATTTTTTTATTCATATACTTTACTGACATTATGACCCCATAATTTTACCTACGAATCATTTCCCTTCAAGAAAAAGAAATATATATATATATATATATATATAATTTTGAACGGATCTCATTTTCGTCATCTCCTGGGTAGGATCGATGGGCATTTGAAGAAAATTTTCGAAATTCGCGTCATGAGTACGACCTCAATAGCTGATTTCCCTGCTAAAAAAATGGTCGTCGTATTCTAAGAGAAAACTTTTATAAATCGTCATAAACGCTAATAAATAAAAAAACCATGATATTTGCATTTTTATTAAATGTGTGTGGATAGGGGGCGAGATCGGCTGATGCCGGTTCTCGACGTGACTTTCCACTCGACATCAGCCGATCTCGCCCCCTATCCACACACACTTAATAAAAATGCAAATATCATGGTTAATATTCAAGATAGAGAATAAATGCACATAACAATATTTATAGTAACTTTAATTACCAATAAGATTGGTTCTATACAAGTTTTCGATCCGACTTATAGTAGGGAAGATATTTCGAATTTGCGAAATCCTCCCCCCTTGCACTGGTCCGATTTCAGCCATTAACGTACTTGATCTTTATTTTTACATAAAACGATTAAATACCGAGTGTGTTAAAGATAAAACAAAAATTGCGGGCGATAGAGTGTTAACAGACAAATATATATATATATATATATATATATATATATATATATATGGTGAACGAACCTTATTTTCGTCATCTTCTGGGTAGGATTGATGGACATTTGAAGAAATTTTTCGAAAATCGCGTCATGAGTACGATCTCAATAGCTGATTTCCCTTAGGGGGGATCTGCTAAAAAGAAACTAATGCTTATCTTTTATTTATTATTGTTTTTTAAATATTCCTTTGAATGGGATTTGATAAATAAATTCTTAGGTGGCTTCCAGGGGGTTTTATATATATAGATATATACATATATATATATATATATATATATATATATATATATATATATATGTATATATATACACATACATACATACAAATATTTAAAAAGGGTGTCTCATGATACCCGCCCCTCCACATAACGTCTTTTATAATTTGGGATAGAGAATTGATTCTAACTGAGACAATTGATACATTTCACTTAAACATACTTATTAATTATACTAAAACGAGGTTTTTAAGACTAACTAATAATCTATATACTTTTTATTATTCAATAGGTTTTTTGTCAGCTGGACCCCATACTGGAACCTGTATCAAATAATTTTCGGGCGGCAAGCATGAAAAATAAAATTAACTTAGGGGTTTGTCCGGTTGTAATAAAAGCCTCTTTTGAGGCTAGTTATTATGTTTATTTTATTCTGCTTAAAATTTCCAGTTAATTGTTTTTCTATACGCGATTTTGTGTAGAATCAAAATACGAAATAAAATAAGTCCGTCTCGCAGGGAATGCGTAAACTAAGCAGATTTCCCACGTGCGCCACGTATTTGCATTTATCTCAAATTGTAAAAATACAAATAAAGTACTTCACAATATAACAACTTATTGTTAATATGAAAAGAGTGGAAATAAAGTTTTACTGGAGGGCAAAAACTAAAAAATGCAAATATCTCGCTAATAATCAAAATATTGAAAAAATGTGCATATCACCATTTATAAAATATTAAATTTGAAATAAGATTGGCTCTATACAATTTTTATATCAGACGCATAACGGAGATCTTTCGAATTTTCAAAATCTTACTCTCTAAACCTCCTTCCGGCCCAATTTCAGCCGTTGACGATCTTTATTTTTACATAAAACGTTTAGATATCCAGGTTGGTAACGATCAAACAAAACTTACACCCGCTAGAGCGATAACAGACAAATATATAAATATATATTTATATTAATTTAGATCGGACCTCATTTTAGTCAAGGGAAATCTGCTAAAAGATTTTCTATTTGAAATAGGGAAGATATAGTCAAGATATCATAGTCAACATAGATCAAAATTTGACTTTGTATGTTAACAAATATTTTGTAGGAAATACATTTTAGTAATTTGCTGAGTCATCGTCTTTTACAGCGGTCAAACGCAACCGTTAATTAATTAATAAATATAGGAACAGGCATGTTTATCAGAGTTAATTCAAATTGTAAGGCCGCCATGATTCGAACAGCTGACAAAGCTAGAGGGAGAATCTAGCCATAGTTGTCATTCCCACCCCTGGCCTCTGTTCGCGTGTTATTTATTATTGATGAATTTTAATGTTTCCATGCAAATTTCCCTCTCCACTTCACCCCCTTCACTAATAAGGGCAAGCTCTCGTTGTGGGGATCAATAAAGAAAGTTCTTTAAGCAACTTACCCAGTTATGACTCACTAACAAGAACCTTGATGGAGATATCAAGGAATTAATGTATACATAGTCAAAAGCTGACAGTGAAATATCATCACCGAGTTAACTGAATGTCAAACATTTGTTAAATTTAAAAAAAAAAACAATAAAAAAAAAAACAATGCAATGTAGAGTAGTAATTATAGAACGATTTTTCTTTAGTTCCATACCCCTAAAGTAGTTATTATTATGTATGACAACAAATACAATTTTAATCGTTGCTAAGACGAATTTCGGTTTCGACTCTCAAGAACAAATAGGCGGTATTCATAATTTGACATTATTTCAATTAGATTTCAGTTTAATTGGGATTTTTAACTTCATCAGTTACACTAAGAAACAATGAGATAGGTACATGAATCAAATAAACCTCTCGTTGCATTTCTCGATTTAGAACACCCTTTCGTTACCGCTGACTGGAAATTGATGTTTGGCTGTGTGGAGGAAATAAGTATTAGTTTTTGAAAGAAAAATGTTTATTAAATAATAGCCATAAATAAAAGTTTCCGAGAGTAGAACTAAGACATGTATAAAAAAGTCCGTCACGCAGGGGCTGCGTAAACTAAGCAGATTTCCCACGAGAAGTTTTACAATAGAGAAATCTGCCTAATAACAACTGTAGTAGTAAGAAACCTCTAAACCTAAAACATTATTTAGGGCGTAATAACCCAGTAGTTTCTAGCCCCAAAAAACAATTAACCTAACCTCTAAACCTATTCACGAGGGACGAATAGTTATGGAAACGGCTGCCAGAGCTCTCGGTGGAAAGTCCGAACATAGCCTACTGGTGACCACACGCAGAATACAAATGCAAATATCTCGGTTAATATTCAAGATAGAGAATAAATGTGTAAAACAATATTTATAGTACATTTAATTTGCAATAAGATTTTATTCCATACAATTTTTCGATCCGACGCATAATAACGGAGATATTTAGAATTTTCAAAATTCCCTCCTCTAACACCCCCCCCCCCCATACCACTGGTCCGATTTCAGCCATTTATTAACTTGATCTTTCTTTTTACATAAAACGATTAAATTCCGAGTTTGGTAAAGATCAAACAAAAATTTTGACCGCTAGAGCGTTAACAGACAAATATATATATAGATATATATCTTTATATATATATATATATATAATTTTGAAAGGACCTCATTTTCGTCATCTCCTAGGTAGGATCGATGGACATTTGAAGAAATTTTTTCGAAACTCGCATCATGAGTACGACCTCAATAGCTGATTTCCCTTAAGGGAAATCTGCTAACATAAGACCTCACTGTCGCCTGGTCTGTCCAATATGTTTATTGTAGAGATGTTATATAAAACGAAAAATGGGGCTCAGGTTAGCCAGTGAGTTAAACCTGTAGACCTATCTCACATGGTAAAACTAGCCGCCTGGGCAAAGGAATTTATTTAATGATGGATTTCATTTATTAAAATCCTTTGTCCCAACCTGGTAAGAAAATGGTGGTAACCTGTATATAATCCGTCCCAATTAGCCTTAGTTGCAAATTTTGAAATAATTTTTCTATTAAATCAAATATAAAAAAGAAATATTTGATTTCATTTCATTTGAAACTATTGGACTTAAAAATGATATTGATGGATAGAAAAATACCATTGAACATAATTTATAGATAGTTGTATGATAAACAATAAAAACTCTATTCTAAAATTCGGAAATTCTTATTTTCCTCTCATCTAACCCTTCAATCCCCCGACGATTTCGATAAAAAGGGGATGTGCCCAACAAGTCAATCCCAAATATTAAATTTCAAAATTATAAGTTGATTTTTGAGTTATGCAAATTTTGCTCAGATGTCACTCAAAAACTAATCAAAAAGGGATTCAAGGTGTGTAATATTTATAGAAACGTCTCTCTTCTGCCTCAACGTATTAAAATATAAAAAAAGCACAGACTTATAAATAAAATCGAAAATTATTTTCATGTTGACCCTTTGGACTTTCGATCCTGAAGAAGAACCATCCAAGCAATTCCATAAAATTATTTCCTTTTTATAGAATTTAGTTTAAACGGTATATTAAGCGTTAACAGTGCACCACCAAGAGATACGTACATCAAATGAAACATAGTTCTTTCTTTGATCCACCAGTAAAAATGTTGAGCGAGTTAAGATTGTCTGTATTATAAAAGCTGTTCAATGAAATTTGAAATGAAAGAGGATCCTTTTTAGTAAACTTTGAAAATGCTAAATTTATTATAAAATGATTTACTGTCTCAGGGGATAAGGTAAATACCTGTTTCTGTAGAAAAGAATCCTCAAGATATTTGCAAAAATAGTGTTATCTAATATACGAATTAGTAGCTATTACTGATGTATAGAACTAGAATATATATGTAACACTCTATATATGATTATTAATATTTCAACCAATAAATTTATTAAATAACAATCATCTATAAAAATGATAATATATTCCGTTGATATACTCATTACAAAGAACAATTGTTATTTGGTTTATTTAAAATCAATTCTGTGGGACATGAGATTGTAATATGTGCCTAGAGCTATGTCATCAATTTCCAACTATTTTTTCAAATATTCATCGATAAACGTTCGAAAAAATATCACTTCCGAATACACAATCCTTTTTTTTCATCAAATAAAAAAAAATATTCATTTGAATCATGCAATTATGTCTATTTTAGGTTTATTTACTGCTCTAAAATATTCAAGGTGTTTACCAAGGCAGAATTTTCTCAAGGTCCTTCGCGGTAATACAATAAAGATTTGTTCTTCTATAGTTTATTAAATTTCATGACGCTAGAGGAGATGTTCTTTGACATTCAAGAAGAATTTATTTATTCATGATCACCCGCAACTAGGAAATTTCCTCAACATCAACTATATATTGGGTATGGGAATAAGTTTTAATTGTTTTTCCATACACAGTATTGATGGCACCACATACATTTCATCTAACTTTTCGATACATGAATTTAAAAGGTGGTGAGCATGTATGCTGCTAAACACAGTTTCAGACTTTTGTTTGGAGTCAATCAGCAGCTATTCATATCACATCGAAATACAGCGTTCGCGGGAAGTTCTCCTCTACAATCCTTCAAAGAAAAGTGCTGCGAAAATGGGCCATTTGCTTGGCAATATTTATAGCAACCACGCTTCATCAGAGACAACTTGCAGATAATTTGTTTTTTCTTCGAAGGATTGTAGAGGAGAACTTCCCGCGAACGCTGTATTTCGATGTGATATGAATAGCTGCTGTTTGACTCCTAACAAAAGTCTGAAACTGTGTTTACCAGCATACATACACACCACCCTTTAAATTCATGTATCGAAAGGTTAGATGAAATGTATGAGATGCCATCAATACTGTGTATGGAAAAACAATTAAAACTTATTCCCATACCCAATAAAATAAAAACAAAATTGTGCGGAAAATAAACTAAAAATGGAACGTAACAAATAAAAATTAAAAACAAGTAATAAACAAAACAAATAAAATTAAACACAATAAATAAACATTAAATATAAGTCATAAAGATAACGAATGCTAATACTAATTAATAGAAAGTAATAAAGACAATAATTTGGGTAAAAAAAAAAAAATAGTATTAGATTTTCTGTGAAATAGGGAAATAAAAATCATTAAAAGAAAGAGTCAAAAGGTGTTTCCTTTTTATGGAACAAAAATATAAGAGGTAAAACTCACCTTATGCAAGGTTTGTACCTTTTCTCTTGAGTTGTCCAAACTCCTCCCCAGAGGCCACCGAAATTCTTAAGCTCTTCTGCAAAAGTATAATAATTAATTAATTCAGTTTAATGAATAATATCTTTATTATCAAAATAAATATTACAGGCTGTCTAAAAAAAAATACATCCCACAGTAAGTAAATACATTGGAATAACCGATCTCCAAAATAATTACCCAGCTACGTTATAATAACTTTGTCTCCTTGTTCAATGAAAGTCAATTATAATTCTCACCTAAACACATATAATAACATTATTATAAAATTTGGAGTTAAGTTTAACTAATCTTTGATAATACACTCAAAAAGTAAAGGTTCCAAAAACATAACGAATTTTACTTTTGAACCAGAATAAAAATTCCTAAGAAATATTATATAGTAAGCTAATAAATATATTACTTTATAATAAAATCATTGGCATATATTTTTTCCCCCTGAAATTAAGTCTAGATATCGTTATTAGTTAATCAGTCACAAATCAAAAATAAATCTCCCTGCTTTGTTCATTTTTGCCTTCATCTTTTTCTGACATCAAAAATAACTTTTTATAATGAAGCATTTTTTGTTTAGGAAAATATTGTCTAGATGTCGCTGCAGTATTTAGTAACTAGAATTTAAATTATATTCCGTACATTGATTTTTATCACTAAAGTAATGGTTTTTAATTTTTTTGCTTAGTTATTTGTGATTATGTATTGGTTTTAGTTTTTAATATATATATATATATATATATATATATATATATATATATATATATATATATATATATATATAGATATCTGTATATTTAAACGTTGGCAGTGTAAATTTGCTTTGCAGCCCAAAATATATACAAGAATATACTTTAAACCCCCAACCTAAATATTTTTAGCGTATTATTTCAGGAGTAAAATAAATTTAAGAAGTTCATTTCTGAAGGAGGTTTTATATTCAAGATGAATGCTATCAAACATTCTCAATTCAACTACAAAACATTTGCCATAAAAATCAGTTAACAAATAATTTATGATCACCTACATTGCCTCTTTAAAGTAGGATAGATTTGTCATCTTTTAAAATGCTGAATGATAAATTTGGATGTCAATAAATTAAAAAAAAAAACAATGTATTTTATATATTAAGATTGGTATTCAAATTGTTACGAAATTCATTTTTTATATATGATGATTTAAATTGATGGATTTTATAAAATGTATTCATGGAAATTGGGCAAATTTTACAACGAAGATATTATATGAGTGAATAAGTGCCGTTCAATAATATGTAAAGAATTTATTTACATTATGTTAGTTAATATTTTATTGGAAACAAAAATATTTGATGTATTCTAGAAGAGAACAAGTAGTTTTGCTCGTTTGTGACATGGCCATTCACTGATAACACAACAACACCTCATGACTAGGACTAAACCACCTTTTTGTACACTGTGCAATACACAACTATCAAACACTTACTTACAGAGTGCAGACTAATAATCGACAAGACCTTACCTACCAACTTTTCAGAACTACTACAAGACAACAGCCCCATCAATTGTGACAATCCCGAAATTTCTTCAAGAGACAATTTTACAATCAAAATTAAAACTAAAAGATTGACTAGACTTTAAGAATTGGATTTGTGCTCCTAATAATATCCACTGGAGAAAACGTAACCGTGCTTTTACGTAGGACTGTAGACATTCTAACATACATTTCAGTAATAAGGTGGCTTTACCTAAACTATTTATTATTTATTAACGTCCACTTTTTGCAACTAAGGCTAATTAGGATAAACTATTTAACTCTTATAATAAGAAGAAGTGTGAATCGCTCAAATTGCGACACCCCTAAAAAATAAAGGACATATCTTATTATGTTTTGTTAACATTTAATAGAAATAAATACATTTTAATTCAATGAATTAAATGTTGATCAAAATCCACAAAAAAAGAGATTGTTTGATGCTGTAGAATATTTAACGTCTACAGAAAAAAAAAATTGCCATTACTTCAACGCAATTATTTTTAAAAACAATTGCATTTCTACATATCTTTAGTCAACTAAGCAAGAGGCATATATATTTGATTTTAGGAAACTAATTTTCAGTGAATTTGAAAAAAAAAACATTTTTGAACAGTTTTGAACATTACCTGGTGAAGGGTTGGATGGGGAAGACGATACCATAGCAGTGAGAATATTGGCAACACTGGACTTCACACGAAATATTACTGACCCATTGGGGGGGGGGCGACCTGCTGACCTTATTCGTAAATGTTGCCCCACCTTTGCAAACCCTCCAATGAGCATCGCTCTAGTTATACAGAGGTTTTTCATAGATTTGTAACTCTTTTATTTATTTCAGTTCTTTTAACTACAATAATCATTTAAACGATTTAAGAATCAATAAAAACAATTGTTGGATATAGAAGTGTTGGAGAACTAGAGGATGACTTTCTCATTTTTACAAAATAAAACGTGATTTGTATCCTATTTGCCATATTGGTCCCATTGTCTCTCCAGGAAGTCAGAAGTGGAAACATACGAAATAGTTATTATCACCAGCAAACGTATATGACAGTTAACCTTCGTCTCTCGCCAAACTATGGGAGAGCAGCATAGATGGTAAAGCTGAGTAACAATATATATAATATATATTAAGAAATATATACTTCCTGAAATAACCCTAAATGAAAAAAAGTTACGTTACTTTACCCACCTGTCCAGTACAACCTTTGTCATAAAACATGTGACTGTAATTAACAATTTCTTTTAGAAGATTTCCTTAAGGGAAATCTGCAGGAATATTTATATCAACCTATTCAGCTCAGCGAGGTTGCCTGACCTGTTTGTTTATAATTCAGACGCTTTCCATTGTAGAGATTATTAACTTGTAAATTGACTGAGAGATTTCTCATTACCGTGTTAGTTGTACACTTAATATTCACGGTGGTGTTACCAGTATGTAGATTTATCAATTGTAAACCTTCTCGTGGAAAATTTGCTTAGTTTACTCAGCCTCTGCGTGACGGACTTTTTGTTTTAATATAAATTATAAAATTAATTTAAATAAATACACAATGAAATATTACATAATATAAATGAAATAATTACGTATATAATATTCATTTATTTAATACAATCTACTTTATCTGTTATTGTCTTTAGCGGTAGATGGATCTATATTTCCTGGAACAATTGAGTTTCTATTAAGAATGCCAAAAGAAGGTGCGAAACAAAAAGTGGAACATTACAACAATCGCAGTTGGGAAGAAGGCTTCAATAAATAACTGTGTGTTGATTTTGTATAATTCGGATACGGGCAAGAACATGGACTCTTTTCGGATTATTTGCTTGTAGTATTCCATCGGCCAGTAATTTCTTTAATTTGTCGCAGCTTGTTTTCATGTTTCTTCTACCAAACGGGATTTTTGGAGTTTCTAATCTCCTATTCTCTGGGGAGATAAAGGTTACTATTGTTTTATCTTCTCGAGTGCTTCGAGTTTCCAAATCCGCCATTTCATTGCATAGCAAAACCAATATTTGAGGGATCCCAAACAAGCGATGTATCTGTCTCTGAGGTTTACATGCAAGCACGTAGTGTGATGACGTTATCAATTAAAATGTTTCCGGTGACCTCGAAAATTTATATTTTATCTACTCCATACTCAATATTTAACCAATTCAGTCAACTCATGCTTGATATTTGTTAATGGCTGAAATGAGATCTGGAATAGAGGGGATTTAGGGAGGAGGGTTTCCAATTTACAAATATCTCTGATATTATGTGCTGGTTCAAAAATGTCACGAAACCAATCTTGTTATGATGATCTACAGTTGTTACCCTATAAATTTTTTTCGTAACTCAGATATTAAGCGATCATCCTCCACTTCTACACATCGGCTTCCACATAGAAATAGAGATTATGTAGTGAGATAAGATCACAAATGTGTTATTCCAGCACTTGGGAAATCTGCTTAGCTCTTTAGTGCTAAATTTAGTTGAATTGTTATAATTGCTTACTAAACAGCTTCTGAATTGAGTAGCTTATATACCATCTGCAATAAAGACTTCTTAAATATTATTGATAGTTTTCATCACGGGATGGTCCTTGAGATTCCTTCAAATATCAAAAACCATACATTTATTTACAACTACTTTATTAGAATATGCACTGTACTATTAGCAATTATTTGCCATAGTTTCGTGTCGCCTTTACTCACGTGCGAGCCCTGCTATGGCATTTTCTTCCGTGCAAATAATGAGGAAGAAAATCAAAACTTCATGTTAGTGAACCGCTAAAAGTTCCACTTCATTAAATATAGAGAAACGCTCCTTCACCTTGTGACATGAAACTGATTCAATCTCTAATAGGAAAGTAGGAGAATGTTAAAAAGCACCGTCACTCGCGGACTGCGTAAACTTAGCAGATTTCCCGTGAGCTCGTTGAACGCTCCGAAGATTTTAACTCGCCAACTGCACTAGATTTACCCCTTTGTACAATGTTTTTGAAGGTGGCTTTCACAATAATATGCGCGTGTTCAAACAAAATTTTATTTAAACAATTTATAATAAACATATATCATCTTTAACACAATTAAATATGTTGAATGCTTGTCAACTTTGATAAATTGGATCTAAGTATATTCCGTTGCTTCACTTCAGGGGAGGTAAGTTTATCACTCCACCTCAAGTTACTACGAGTATTTTCGGCAAAAATGTCTAAAATTGTATTTACCCTACCCAGGAATTGCCCTAGACGGCGTGTTCCGCTACCAGGTGACTTCCAGGACGTCTAGGGCAAATGTAGCAAGGCTGGATGCACTGTGAGTCAGTGAGAAAGTTGTAGCGTAAGGAGCTGCGTCCTTAGCGGAGAGATGCACTGGACTGACTGCTCCTAGCGGGAGAAACAGCCCAACCCATGAGGTTCAAGAAGTGACTTATATCCGATGGGGTGACTTGATCGGATTCTAAGTCCCGCAACAATGCAAACAGGAATCGAAATACAAGCTGGATATGATATGAGGTGACTAGTGACCCATTAATTCAAAGTGAAAATCGTATTTAGAAAGGCACGGCCTTCCCCCGACCGATTTGAACGAAAATTATTTAGTGTTTAGTACCTAATGAAAAACCAACTCTGTTAAAGCGAGAGAACGTACCTCTCAAACGTTCGTCTAAGAAAAAAAAAAGAAAGTTTGACAGAAAGTCTTGAGTTGTTCCCAAGGCATCTATTTCACGGAGTCCCCCGTGGCTCAGTTGATGGTGCTTTCTTTTTGTGAACGGAAATCTCGGGATCGAATCTGGCCGGATCAGCTATTTTTTTTTCTCTGGATTTTATTTTTTGCTTTCAGGGCGTTTATTTAATATTAGTAATAAAACATAAAGTTAAATTATAAATATTTTCTTATAACAATTACATTTTTGTTAATGTACGCTGAATTGGACGCTTAATGCATGAAATCGAACAACTGCTAAGGATAAGGGAAAATTCAAAATATCTTCGTTTTTATGAGTCGGCTCAAAAATTCACACATAGTCAATATAATTGAAAATTTAATTTTCTATAAATTATGTCCTATACACATTTTTTCTAACTCGGATATTAACAGAGATATATGTACTTTTTAATTTCCAGTTTTCACAAAACACCAACTTTTAATCATCGCAAGGTAGCAATCAGCGAATATAACACGTTTCCCACTACATATGAAGAGGGCAAGAGAGAAGATAAGTTTATTTACAAATAATATTATTAGGAAATTACAGTCCTCAATCTTGTGAGAATGTTACATACATTTGATGAATTTATCATTCATGTGCATGATGTTTATTTTTCCATCATATATTAGGTAAGGCAATATAATTCTAACCTTTCATCTTTCGCTTATTGACCAAGGGCATAGTTTATCGTCCATTGCCCTTCCGCAAACATTATTTAGTAAAACGTTGCGTAGTTTTTTCCCTAATCGGTCGTAACGATTCATCAGAGGCAGGCAAATTATTTTGCGTCGAATTTAATATTTTATGAGAAAAAGTCAATGACTCCGGAATTGCGGAAGTGACTGGGAGTAAATCGATAGCTGGACATTGGAGGAGATGAGCAAAGGTCAGCGCCCCCTGGCGGTCACTACCTCCGCATCGAATAGCCTTGCTACTATCGATTCTACTCTTATCACTACAATACTATCGATTGTTCACTTATCTCGGCATCGCTGTACCCTCTAAAAATACCCAAAGCCAAATGAATATGTCGATAGAACCCCTAGCTAAGGTCTTCCTTTAATGACCAATTATAGTAAAGGCCATTCTGTCCTCAGTTTTCAAAGTCATTTTTAACAGAACAGAGGTGGAGGAGGGGAAAATCGAAATTTCTTCGTTATTTGTCAAAGTCCCTTCCTAGGAGATGTCGGAAAAGTATCTTTATTGTTAAAATTAGGTTTATATTTTGTCTTTTTCACTCTAGTTTCTCCGTTGGTAGCATTCCAGGTGATTTCTACCCCTTGTGGTATAGTAAAAATAGTTTTTTTTTTTGTCTAGAACTAGTCCTTAAGGGATTCAGCTATTGAGGTTGTACTCATGACGCGATTTCCGAAATATTTCTTCAAAAGTCCATCGATCCTACCCAGGAGATGACGAAAATGAGGTCCGTTCAAAGCTATATATATATATATATATATATATATATATATATATATATATATATTTGTCTGTTAGCACTCTAGCGGCCGCATTTTTTTTTTGATTAATCGTCACCAAACTCGGTATTTAATTGTTTTATGTAAAAATAATGATCAATTTAGTTAAAGGCTGAAATCTGACCAGTGAGAGGGGGGTTTAGAGGGGGGAGATCGAAAATTCGAAATATCTCCGTTACTATACGTCTGATCGAACAATTGTATAGAATCAATCTTATAGCAAATTAAATTTACTATAAATAATGTTGTATTCATTTATTCTCTATCTTGAATATTAACCAAGAGATTTGGATTTTTTTAAAGTGTGGGGGGGGGGGTAACGGACAAGATGATCGAGTATGGTCGGTTCTATTTTTTTCTTCCGAAAGCTAGTTCGGTCGTTTCCGTAACTGTTCGGCTCTAGTATGGAGATTTCTCTATTGTATAACTTCACCGTGGGAAATCTGCTTAGTTTACGCTGCCCCTGCGTGACAGCCTTTTGTCTTCTTCACTCTAGTTTTTCCGTTGGTAGCATTAATGGTGATTTCCACCCCATTGTGGCTTAGTAAAAATAGTTTCTTCTTTTCATCTAGTACCTAGTTTGTTTTTATTCTGATCGTTCTGTTGTTTTTATCTTTATGACGTCGCTCAGGGATTTTTATATTTGTTGGATGATAATTAGTTATTTTTTTATGGTTTTCTGTTTCGTCAGCAGTAACTGATTATGAAGCTTGGTCTCTGAAAGTGAACTTGGCGTATATTAAAGTATTTGTAGAGGAAAAAACGATTTCATTGATCCTGGTCAATTTGGTTCCTCTACCGTCCAGCATCTCGGGAGAAAATTAATCCGTTCAAAGTTTTATATATATATATATAATTTTGGCTGGCTTTACATGCCTTGGAGATCTTTAGCCGCCATTACCATTCTCCTCCACCTCTGGCTTTCCAGTGAAGCTCTGTAGTGTCTTTCTTCACTCCGTCAAACCATCTCACCTTTTTTCCCCCACTACACTCGCATTCATTGTCTTGTATAAGGACTCAGTAGAGTTGCTTCTTGCCCCGCCCTTGTAACCTCTTGGCTTTTATTCCATGTGAAATCTATAGTTTCAGATGCAATCTCTTCTAATGTCTTTCTTCTCCAGGTTCAAAAGACACCACCCCACTTTGAACCTATTGTGGCTGTATTGTATTGTGGACGCTGAAGCCTTTCCAATCTGTCCTCACAACGATATATGAGTACAGGATTGATAATGGGCTTCTAGTTTCAGGGCTTGTATGATTTCCCTTGATCTTAAGACTCGAGAAAGCGCGGTTGGCAGTAGTTATCCTTTGGTTGATTACAGTAAACTGGTCTTTGATAGAGTTTACTGTAGCTCGAAGGTATTTGAAGCTTTCTACTTTTGACAAGGATAGTTCATCTACACTCAAGCTGCTTTCTAGATGAAGGTTACGGCTCACTATCATGTACTTTGGTTTATTTGCAAGCCTACCTCATTTGCCGCTGATATCAACGAACCGGTGAGAGACAGGATATCCCCTTTCTTGCTCCCAAGGACAGCTACATCAACGGCGAGGAATTTGTGCATCTTGCCTACACGTGCTTCCTCATTTTCCGTGGAAGCTTCACGTATTACCTTCTCCAAGGCTAGGTTGAACAGCATTGGAGATAAGGAGTCACCTTGTCTCAATCCTGACTTAACATCGAATGCATCAGTCTTCTCCGTTTGAACCGACACCCGACAGCTGAAGCCATTGTGCCAATGTGATGCACGCCCTTGTCAATCTGACATGTTTCCCTGGAAATGCCAGTTCCTTCATTATTTTCCAAAGACAGATTTCATCAACTGAATCAAAATCTGCTTTGAAGTCTATGTGTGTGTGTGTATATATATATATATATATACTCGTCTGTTGCCGTTCTAGCGGTCGCAATTTTTGTTTAATCATTACCAAACGTCGACGTCGGTGTTTTATGTAAAAAGAAAGACCAAGAAATCGGGCTAGGGAGAGAGGCGGTTCAGATGGGAGGACTTTGAAATATCTTTGTTAGAAATTGTTGCTATTGCACATTCAATTGATTATATACGTTGTTGTATACATATTTTTTTCTATCATGAATATTAGCAGAGAGTTTTGAATTTTTTAGTTTTCAGCCTTTAGTAAACACCCAGTCCTGCTAATAACATATTAACAAGCTGTTATATCATGAAACACTTTATTCTAATCTTAAATACCAAGTATTCTTTACAGGAGACCTACATTATCCGAGATACCTTCAAATTCGTTGCGTAATGACGTCATCGATTAAGATTTTAGACTTGATCTATACCATACTCGGTATTTGACTTTTTCAGACAAAACTGAAGATGCTATTTGTTATTGACTGAAGTAGGTCCAGGAATAGAGATGGTTTATTTTGGTTTGCAGCCTTTAGTAAACCCCACCCCCTCCACTTTTGGTCATCTCACGTTAACAATATGCACATACATCATGAAAGGTCTTATCCAAAGATTAAATACCAAATATTGTTTTCAGAATACCTCTTTCAAGTCGCCATCAATCACCACGTCGGAAATATACTTAGTTTTCAAATAGTTGAAATTTATCGAAATGGTTTTATATGTAAGGAAACATAATTCCATCCAGAGGAAAAAGAAATAGCTTAATAAACTGAAATTGTTATCAGCAATTGGCACCAAGAGTGCAAATTATAAGCTATTATTTCAATATCTTGCGTGTCTGCCATTTTATCAGATTGATCAATAAGTCCTTTATTGAATCAGAGGTCAATGTTTGAAATAAATGTATTTAACATTTTTTTCCCTCGCCTTATTTGAACTGTGAATTTAACAAGCTTTAATATGGATAATATTTAATAATTTATAGTTGTTAGAATATAAAATCTGAAAATATAAATCTCCTTGTATTTTATGTATTTTCAAGAAAAGTGGTGCAAGTCGAGGTTCATTTAATTTAATTTTTAAGTCCGTCAGTCTGGTTCAGCAAAAATTAGGTTGATTTTTCTAAGTTCTGGAATGGCGATGTTCAAATTCGAATTTATAATTATACACTAATAAGAAGCCTACGTGACCTCAACATCAAATTTAGGAGTTCGTCGTGAGATGGTTAGTGATAGCAATTGCTGATAAGTGAAAATCGAATGAATATAAGTTGGTTGATTAACAGGAGGTTGAAAATACAAAATACAAATTCTCTGATTCACCTCAAATTGTAATCAGAAAAAGGATACAATACAAAAGTTTTAAGGGCATTAAATGCTTAAAGTGATCAATTATTTAACATTTTACATCCAAATTCAAAATTTCGGAGACTGAATTTTTAAATTGTCTTGTAACCTCCACGTGGTCAAATTTCAGTGGTTAATGAACTTGTTCTTTAGTTTAATGTAGAACTTTTAAATATCGTTTTAGGAATTTCAAACAAAAATTGACATTAACAGATATATATATATATATATATATATATATATATATATATATATATATATATATATATAAAATAGTAACCTCTGTCTGTACATTGATTTTTTCTCGAAATTTCAAGAAACATTTTCGTTTCACATGTCATAAACACCATAACTGCATTTTGTTTCTTTCGTGTATGTTTGTTTGATTGTTTGCTACCCTTTCACGCATATACGGCTGAGCCGAGTTTCATAAAACTTGGTATGTATATTACTACTAACTCAACTTAGACTTTAGGCTATATTAATTTTCTCTGAGACAAACAAAGAGTGGGGGTTATAAGGGAGGCCTGAAATTAAAAATAGCGGTATTTCGTTTTCTACTGGTTTTTCAGCAAATATGCACATAACAAAAGTGGTTTATTTTGTTATTTAGATTAACTTTTGTTATATACACTTTCGTCGTATACCGAAGTATACATGTGTTAAGCGCTAAAAATGATAGCGGAAGTGCTCAATTTTATTTGGCACAAAAGACTCAACCGAACTAAATAAAACTAGGTATGCATATTAGCACTAACGCCTTCATTATAATAAGCCATAACAACATTTCTAGGGACGGGCAGGAGTGGGGGTTGTAAGAAGGCCTGAATTTAAAAATAGCGGTATTTCGTTTTCTATTCGTTTTTCTCCAAATATGCACCTGACAAAAGTAGTTTATTTTGTTATTTAGAGTAAGTTTGTTATATTCAATTTTGTCGGAGAACAAAGTATAAATGAGATATACACTAAAAACTAAAACGGGGGCAAACAATTTTATTGGGCACTAACGACGGAACCGAACTTAACAACACTCGGAATATGAATTAGTTTTAATTCTTCCATGACTATAAGCTATATTACAAATTCTAGGTTCGAACGGGAGTGGGGGTTATAAACGAGGCTTCAAATGAAAATTCGCGGTATTTCATTTTATATTTGTTTTTCGGCAAACGTGCACTTTACAAAAGTTGTTTACTTTGTTATTTAGAGTACCTTTGGTGTTATACACTTTTTTGGTAACAAGTAATTTACGTAGAAATTTTGATATGCTCAAAAATCATTTTTAATATGAACTATAGGTTTTTTATATTTATTTACGTCCAATTTATGCTACTATGGCTAATTGGGACGGGCTATCTACAGGGAACCACCCTTTACTAGCCAGGATGGAACTAAGGACTGTAGGTATTTAAGTAAAGATATGTTGATAACACTCAAGCGTGAGCGGAAGTTGTCGGTAGGTTATCACAGTTAATTGTATTAACTAATTTCCTGTGAAATGTATTTTTTTCCTACTCTCATTTACTATTATACATATTATGTTATGCTCGGATTGGTTTTTGACAGGAAATATGTATATGTTAGATGAATTTAATTATATTTAATGCCAATGAATTATTCATGGTTTGTCAAAGAGTGGAGAGGGATTGTTTAGGGACTAATTTTCATTTATTCTTCAAAATTAAAATTTATATTCTATGTCCACTACCAGACCCTTACGGGAAAACCATTATCCCAGGCGGGAAGTGTAGTTGTACACATTTTAGCCTTGCCAAATAAAAAATACCATCAACATTCAGACTCTAATGATTCCCGAGCGAAGCCGGGTACCTTGGCTAGTGTATATATATATATATATATATATATATATATATATATATATGTTAATAGTGTAGAGGTCGCAATTTTTGTTTGAAGGTTACCAAAGTCAATATTTAAACGTGCAATGTAATTTTGAAGAACATTCATTTTTGCCATCTCCTAAGTAGTACCGATGGACATTTGAAGAAATTGTTATGAAACTCGCTTGTCGATGAACCTCGAAATCTGATTTCGCTTCAGGGGGAAGGAAGTGTTTGCCTTTTCCAGAAAGTAATTCGAGTCTTCATTGGTTGATTTGGAAAATGCTAAATTAATACCATTGACACTATGAACATTTTATAAAAAGATTTATATATATATATATATATATATATATATATATATATATATATATATATATATATATATATATATAGATGTATATATTAGCATTTTCCCTACAACCTATGCATCGAGAAGAAAAAAACGAAAATGAGGAGGTACGTTGTCTTATTGTGGAAGCATAAACTAAGGGTCTGTAGTTCCGGTAGGGATGGGGAGAAGTGTTCTTCATTATTCATGAATTTTTATGAAACACATTATATTCTAATTGACTTTCATTTTGGAGATACAAGCTACAATTTATGAATATCTTCTCGACACGCTGCCTTTTGAAGTACTATCATCAACTTTCTTTTAGCAGAAGTCCATAAAGGAAAAAATCTGTTTGTGTGCGTATGTGTGTGTGTGTGTGTGTGTGTGTGTGTGTGTGTGTGTGTGTGTGTGTGTGTGTGTGTGTGTGTGTGTATGTGTGTGTGTGTGTGTGTGTGTGTGTGTATATATATAATTGTAACATCTGCCTTTACATTGATTTTTTTCTTTCAACACGTCAGGATACTGTATCGTATCACATGGAATTGAAACGATATGAACAATGTTTGGCTTTGGTGTCTGTTTATTTGTTTGTTTTTGATTACATTTTCAAGCCTAAACTACTGAACCAAATTTCATTAAACTTGATAATTGTGTTACTATTAACCCATCAGAGACTTCAGGATACACTAATATTTTCAGAAACGAACAAGAGTGGGGATTATAAGGGAGTGGTGATATGAAACACCCCCAAAATATCGTTTGCTATTTGCTTTTCTGCAAATAGGGGAGTTTAAATAAAGAGATTTAATCGAAGATATGATTTTTAAAAAAAAAATTATATTTTCTGGTTACAACCTAACAACAGTAGTGGGGATGACCAGCCTGAAGAAGGGAACCAAAGAGTTGCCGAAAATTAGTTTTTATAAGACCGCTGGTACAGAAAGCCAGTCCAAGTCAGAAGAACAGGTCTCCCAGCCAGAAAATCTATGAAATTATATAAATCTAATAACCTTTTGTATGCTCCATAGTTCTCTACATCAATCCTCCGATTGGGCAACATTTTCTAGAGTAATGGCGAACGAAATTAATATATATACATATAAATATATATATATATATATATATAAATATATATAAATATATATATAATATATATATATATATATATATATATATATAAAATATATATATATATATTTATATATATATATATATTCTACATTCCACAATTTGTAACAGGACATGGTACACTAAATTCTGACTACCAACGATTCGACATAAAAGACAACAATACTTGCCCCTGTGATTACACAACTCCACAAACATGTCATCACAATATACGATTGCATTCTATTGACCAACGAACGACAAAAACTAAAACAAGAGATTGAATTGGAAGAAGACGAATAAGTTAGAATTACGATATATATACACACACACACACATATATATATATATATATATATATATATATATATATATATATATATATATATATGAACAAACAAACAAAATAAGCTGCCCTCTTTTGGAGGGTACCTGTATGGTCAGCCTCCTAATCTGCCAATTTCTTGGTAATAATGTTTTGTTTTTTAATTCCTTTTAAATTGTAAATGTAAATTTGGAATAAATTGAATGTGGGCAAATTAAGAGGGTATCTCAGGTGAGAGTGCAGCTTAACCTTTTCATCTTTATTTTTTATATAAATAGTGATTGACGATTCATATAGATAATTTTAGTATAAGCGTTGATAACTCCTTCAAATCATCTTTTGTCAGCCCGTGCTCCATCAATGTCTTCACCGTTTTTTGATGGAGGACTCCGTCCTGTCTTGTATTTGGTATTTTTTTGAGAAATAGGGGCAGCATGGTTCATATATAGATTTCTTCACTTGGTCCACCTCGTCTGCTTGATTTATATATATATATATATATATATATATATATATATATATATATATATATCCAAACTATATACGGGACCAACACGCTTAATCAATTTAATCATAATTTTGTAAATGCCAAAATAAGGCTAGTATTGGTTAAAATCTAAACTCAGCTGTAAGCTAAGTCACAGGTCAAAAATTACAAAATTTATTCAAAAGACAATTGTGGGTTTTTATTCAATGTTGGTTCTTATATATCTGCTACACCATAACATAGAAACTCTTTTAAATAAATGTATATATTACAGAATCCTAAATATTTTTTTTCTGCTCGAGAAAATTTAATAATGGCGAATATAGGTTCCAATGTCCTTGGAAATGTCATTGTTCCTAATCTTTATTATCTAAATATAGATATTTGGCATCCCGTTATTACGGCGGCTGACTGTCTAATCAATTACACGATTCACTATTTATCTTATCGTTTATTCATAATTTAATAAAATATGTATGTGGCTCATAGCAAACAAGGAGGTATGAAAAGATATATCTTAACCTATGAGACTCCATCTGGCTAATGGGTTATTTTAAAACGTCATACGACCCTGTAATATTTATATATGCTGCTCTTAGCAGACTACCCTTATAGGAAATCGCTATTGAGGTTAAACTTAAGACTAGATTTTCGAATATGTTCTTCAAATATCCATCGATTCTACCCAGGAGGTGAAGACAATGAGGTCGAAATATCTCCGTTATTACGTTGGATCGAAATAATGTATAGAACCAGTCTTATAGAAAATTTAATTTCTTAAAAACGTTTTATTTGCAGTTAGAATATTAACCGAGGTATTTTATTTTTCAGCCTTTGTTAAACCCCCCACCTACTATAACTCATCACATGTTAGCAATTTATCATGAAACGTCTTATTTCTAGCTTAAATGCCAAATAGGATGTGGAAAAGTAGGTATGTGATAACATTTTTTTTTATTTTTTTTTAAATTTAAGATCTGGGATGGATAGGCTCTCGAAGATTTGTGAAATTCAAGCTGACATGAGATGCTTATTGACACAGTTGCTTTCATTGAATATCGCAAGAGTAGACGTGGATTTAAAATGTCCGTCACGCCGCACACTGGAGCGAGTGATAGGGTAAGCCGGACATTCATTAATATCTCCGTTTCTACTGGTCCTAGAATATTGATTCTGGTGTCAATTTAAAGCACATCCAATACTCTATTGAACTACCTCATCAGCAATTTTGCCAGTTGCGATATAACGGTAGGATGAATTTTAAATGTGTACATACAGATTATGTATCGCTTACTAAGTAGAGAATTGTGATTTGTACACACATAATATCAACACATATGTTTTATAAATTTTTATTTTTTTAATAAATTGAAGTTCACAAACGCAATACTAAAATTGTAAACAGAAATATATCTAGAATAAAAATTTAAAAAAAAATCGATGATGTTCAGTCGTCAGTTTGAATTTAAACTTCCCGCGCTCGCAGTGTTCCTAGACCCGCCACACACACACATGCATATCGCCAAGGCCGTGGCTACAGCGGAAAAACACATGCAGTTCAAGAAGGCATCGGCCTACAACAAGGATAGAGTCAGTTGCTTTTAGACGCCCGCTACAGTTAGTTGCTCTCAGACGCTGGGGTCGTTCATACGGCCAGGGGCGTAGCCCCTCTTCATCCACTACAGATCACCGCTTCATAGCTAACCACTTCATGGACAACCGCAGTTGGAAGTCACCCGTGACAGTCTATGATCACCTCTCCGAGAATCAACAGGTTTTGCTGCTCCCGCCTTTCTCCTTCTTGGCCACGTGCTCATCCAGATTTATCACCGCTACCAGACTGCATCATCTCTAGGAAGTGCATGATTCCCGCTAATAAACACCTAAATAATGCTAGCATTATGTTCGCAAGTATCGCATGAGTACTCATATATATTATAAGATACACCGCTAATTTTATATATATAGTTATGGCCGCCATCTTAGATCATAAAGTTTGTTTAATGATTACATTTCATGTTTTGTTATAGAGATATCTTTAACTATTCAATATACCTAATTCTTACGAGAACTCACATAGTTGTTTTGTCTTCTTTATTTATCTTTTCCCTCATCTCTCCATGAGAAATAACAAAGGTTTCAGTCTAAATTCTCTCCCAACCTTTTCTTGCCTTTAACACAAGATTTCCGCCATTACATTTTGGTGCCGACATTTTCTATTACATCTAAAGCTTACCGCACGCCCCTACATTTTGGTGCCGAGTAACCCGGGAAGTGCTTATCAACCGGGAAGTGTTCATTAACCGGAAGTGTTTATCCGGAAAAGTAAAAGATTCCCCGCTTTAGAATAATAAAAGTTTACCGCTAATCAAGACTAATTGATTTATCAAAAGTAAAAGATTCCCTGCTTTAGAATAATAAAAAATTTACCGCTAAACAAGACTAATTGAATTATAAAAGTTCACCGCAAAACCAACTATTTGAGTTCTAACCTAGTTGTAAGTGTACATTTCATTTCTTTATTTCTTATCCTTGTATAATTGATGTTCTTTATTTCTTATATTTTTGTATAAAAGGTTTATCTTCAATATGGATCCTAAAGCTAAACAATCAGACACTGCTTTCATCAAAGTTTATAAAGGAATACGTAGAAAAGGAAGATACGCTTCCCAGTGATTTAGCCGCCATTGGCGAGACAGTTGTCTCATCCCCTCCACCCTGCTCTTCAAATGCCCGCGCAAATTTAAATGCTCACCACCTGTCTCATGTTCCTGGCTCATCCCCTCCACCCTGCTCTTCAAATGCCCGCGCAAATTTAAATGCTCACCACCTACTTCATGTTCCGGGCTCATCCCCTCCACCCTGCTCTTCAAATGCCCGCGCAAATTTAAATGCTAACCACTTATATCATGTTCCTGGCTTCATCCCCTCCACCCTGCTCTTCAAATGCCCGCGCAAATTTAAATGCTCACACCACCTACTTCATGTTCTTCTTCCCGCATTTTGCGGAATTTCAAACCTCGATACCAACTAGCAGCTCGCATGAACCACTCTTTGAAAAAATATGATAACCGCGTCGCTTTGGCTTCATCAACTCTCAAGAAATGCTGGACTGTGTCAACCAATTTCACATGCTTCCTCTTCACAATTGAAAAGGTTTTCTTAAAGTGTTTTCGGAACAAGCACAGCAGTTAGAAAATTTAAATGTTCCCGCTCTAGCTGACTTCATCACTTTCTTTATTGCATTCAGGGGCTTAGATGCCCATTCTCAAAAGGAATTCAGTTTTCTTTACCTTGAAGATTTTCCCGCTCTCTCAGACTTGGTGAACTATGTAAACAAAACACTGAGTGCCATAGCTAATTTATCTACACCATAGAGAAATCTTTAAAAAGTTCCCGCTCCTCGCAAGGATACATTCTCTCCCCGCTTCCGGCCTACCGCTTCGAACCCACCAAGCTCTCCACCGCCCCGCGGCAACCGCTTTTTGAAGGCGTTCGCTACTATTACCAAATGTTTTTATTGCCGCCAAGCCCATAGCATTTATGAATGTCCAGAATTCCAGGGGCTGTCTGCTGCCTCGCACTACAGTGCTATTACAAAAGTTGTAGTTATGCTATAACTGCTTGGGGAACCACGGAGTTCGACACTGCAAATCTTCAAGCCGCAGCCGGATATGTCACCGCTCTCATCACACCCTCACCCATGAGGGCGTTAATCTCAATGCTACCCGCTCTTCTAACAGTTTCGCCTCCCCTTTTTCAAAGCCTATTCCGGAACCTTCCCCGTCGTTCCTGCATCTCTCTTCTAGGCAAAGGCATCTTTCCACCACACACAAGAAATCACCCTCTTCACCGGCAAGGCACTCCCCACCTCCCAGGCATGATCAAGAATTATCATCTCAGGCTTCCCGCAGCTCACGATTCTCAGCAAACATCTGTCTATTATGCGGAGAGCAACGTGTATAAGCCCCACCACACTAATGATCCTTAGCTTTCCCGCCATCATCACTCCCCGGACTTGTCTCCTCTATGACTCCCGCAATACGGACCCTCTGACCCCTCTCTGCCACAACTCTTGCCTCCTCTAAAGTTATTTCCCGCATCATCTAGTCTTGCTGAGAGCTACCGATTAGACCTTCATGCTTTTCTACTGCACCGCTAATGGATTCTCCACTTCATCAACGCTCACAGGATGTTCCCGCTTCAATGGTTTCCGTCCAAATCTAAGCCCATTATACTCCGGTCTCTTCCTTCTGTCTCGTTGGCCGGTTCATCGAAGCATTGCCCGCTTTCTATTCTTCCCACAGCACAGATCTCTCTCAAATGTTCTTCCCGATCCGCACATGTTTAGAGCCCTTGTTGATTCTTACAGCCAAGTCAGTGTCTTCACTCAAGGCGCCGCTTCCCGCTTGGTCTCGGCCATCATTCCGTCCCAAGTGGATGTTCACGGATTGGGTGACCCTGTGGGAGTTCGCTGCCCTGGCTACATTGCTGTTTTCTTTCCAGTATCGCCAGATGAAATGATCACCGCACAGTTCTTCGTTATTGAGTCCATCTGCTCCGCTATGCCTGCTGAACCGCTTGACATTTGGCCTTGGAATTATCTGCATGACCTCTCTCTCTCCTTCGCTGATCCAAAGTATGACCGCTCGGCTCCCATTTGACATGTTGTTTGGAGTCGATCTTGTTGCACATATCCTTCTAGGCCCGCTATCATTCATCCCTCTAAAGGTGACCCTCTTGCTTTCATGACCAATTTGGGTTGGTGTCTCCTGGAGCAGTGTTGTATCCCATCTTATCCGCGCCGCATCAGTTGGGCCCCAGAAGTCCAGGATAACGAGGGCAAGACCATCCGCAAGAAGAACAGTCGTCGTCGCCGCACGGAGAATAATCCTCAAAGGCAAAATCCGCCTTACAATCCGCCTTAGAAAACATGCCCGCTCAAGTTTCACTGCAACGCATACTTGACTCACCGCCTGAGGAATCCATCGAAGCTCCCTCACAATCTTTTGTGGAAACGTTGTCCGCTGTCTCAAATGCGCAACTGAATAAAGATCATCAGAGATTCTGGGAATTAGTACCTGTCACCTCCGCCGCACCCATATATTCAAAAGAGGAGCTTCTAAAAGAAGAAATGTTCACCCGCACAGTTTCCAGCAGAAATCCATCGAAGCTGCCTCACAATCTTTTGTGAAAACGTTCTCCGCTGCATGAAATGTTAACTAAATAAAGATCTTCAGAGGTTTTGGGAATTAGATCCTGTCACTTCCGCCGCACCCAAACATTCAAAGGAGGGGCTTCTCAAAGAAGAAATGTTCACCCGCAAAGTTTCCCGCCAAGGTTCTCTCCCTTGAAACGTTTACCACGTTACTGGTCAGCATTGAGGGCATCCTCAGTAGTTGCCCCGCTGCCCCCTCTCTGCTGACCTCCATGATTTGGATGTGCTGACGCCTGGACGTTTTCTGATTCACCGCCCTCTCCACGCTCTTCATGCAAAGGAACGTCCTCTTCAAGCTGTGTCCTCTTCTTACTCAATAATGCCGCTAATCGCGCCATGGGCGGGGGGATGTTCAGTCGTCAGTTTGAATTTAAACTTCCCGCGCTCGCAGTGTTCCTAGACCCGCCACACACACACATGCATATCGCCAAGGCCGTGGCTACAGCGGAAAAACACATGCAGTTCAAGAAGGCATCGGCCTACAACAAGGATAGAGTCAGTTGCTTTTAGACGCCCGCTACAGTTAGTTGCTCTCAGACGCTGGGGTCGTTCATACGGCCAGGGGCGTAGCCCCTCTTCATCCACTACAGATCACCGCTTCATAGCTAACCACTTCATGGACAACCGCAGTTGGAAGTCACCCGTGACAGTCTATGATCACCTCTCCGAGAATCAACAGGTTTTGCTGCTCCCGCCTTTCTCCTTCTTGGCCACGTGCTCATCCAGATTTATCACCGCTACCAGACTGCATCATCTCTAGGAAGTGCATGATTCCCGCTAATAAACACCTAAATAATGCTAGCATTATGTTCGCAAGTATCGCATGAGTACTCATATATATTATAAGATACACCGCTAATTTTATATATATAGTTATGGCCGCCATCTTAGATCATAAAGTTTGTTTAATGATTACATTTCATGTTTTGTTATAGAGATACCTTTAACTATTCAATATACCTAATTCTTACGAGAACTCACATAGTTGTTTTGTCTTCTTTATTTATCTTTTCCCTCATCTCTCCATGAGAAATAACAAAGGTTTCAGTCTAAATTCTCTCCCAACCTTTTCTTGCCTTTAACACAAGATTTCCGCCATTACATTTTGGTGCCGACATTTTCTATTACATCTAAAGCTTACCGCACGCCCCTACAGATGCATTTAATTTAATAATGAGAATTTGTAAGCGGAAGAATATCTAACATTTCTAAAATTTCAAATGTTTTTTTTATTTTTCAATTAGAAGTTCATTTACTTCCGACGATATTGTTTCTAAGCGATCGCTATCGTTGTTAAGTGTTGGCCTTAAATGTGATACACCGCACATAGTTGGGAAAGGTCCGCGGGAGGTATAATACGTCTTCCGCACCGAAAGTGTTAAGACTAAAAGTAAAATATTTAATGATTAGGCAAGTTTAGGCAAGATCTGACGACGTTGTAAATAAGACAGTATACTCCTAAAAGCAAGCCAAGTGGTATTTTTTGGAGCAAATACAAGCGATTTGCGAATTCAATTAAATAAAATTATTTTCAGCTCGATGTAAATAAAAAAAATAATTAGAGGAATTTTAAAAACCTTTTGTGCCAGTTTTTGATTTGTTATAATACCCTTAATGTGTACTGGAAGCAACAATAATTAATAAAATGAAATAAGAGTTCACGACAAATTTAATAAGCCAAGGCTTTTTTTAACATTGCAATTATAACCAGGCATTATGTAAAAACCATTGCAATAATATGGCTAAAAATCAATACGCTCAATTGAAAAGGGTTTATGTGGTACTAACAATACAATCAAAATCCCAAATTAAAAATATTATTTTTTCCCCCCAATGCCCAACATTACTGAAGGATCGCTCCAGTGTGCGCCGGTGCTGCGTTAACTAAGCAAATTTCCCACAAATTTGCATTTGTCTTATAAATTAAAATTTCAATGAGAACAATATTTGGTGTTTAACTTTCAAATAAAGTAAAGTTCATTATATAAATGAGTATTGTTCATGTGACATGAGTAAGCTCCCACTCCTACTCGTGTCACATAAACAATACTCTCTTATATAATGTACTTTACTTTCTTTGAAAGTTAAATACCAAATATTGTTCTCATTGAAATTTTATTAAAGTTTATGTGACATGAGTAGGATTGGGGGTTTTTGAAGGCTGAAAAATAAAAAAAATGCTAATATCTCGGTTAATGTTAAAGATAGAGAATGAATGTTTATATCAACATTTATAGTACATTTAATTTGCAATAAGATTGGTTCTATACAATTTTTTGATCCTACCGATAACAACGAATATATTTTAAATTCTCCCCCTCTAAACCCCCCCCCCCTTCAACCTGGTCCGATTTCAGTCCACAACGAACTCGACCTTTAGTTTTAAACGAAACGCTTATATATCGAATTTGGTTTCGATGAAATAAAAATTGCTACCATTAGAGCGGTAACAGACAAGTATATATAGATTTATGTATAATTTTGGAAGCACCTCATTTTCGTCATCTATTAAGTAGGATCGATGGACATTTGAGGAAATTTTTCGACCTAAATAGCTAAAAGGTACAAAGATCTTGTTAGAGATCAAATGTATAGAACATCAATTGAAGGGACCACATTTCCAAAAAGAATGATAATTTCAGTCTGTGTCTTGATAACAGATATATTTCGATTTTTAACTGATTTCCCTCTGGGAGAAAGGGGGGGGGGGTTCGAAATATCAAAATATATCCTTTATTATGAATTGGATGGAAAACTGTTATAGAACCAATCTTTTTAAGCTGCTGATGTTCTACAGTTATTACTCTATTCATTTAGTCGGAACTCATATATTAAGAACTCCATGTCATCGGATTATTACTTAGAAATAGAGAATGTGAGATTAGATTACCCGCACGTGGAAAATCTGCTTAGTTTACGCAGCACTTGCTTGACAAACTTTTTTAGTTTGTCCCTTCTCTAATTCTCCTTTCCTGCAGGGCTGATGATAACAATACGTTGTATTAATGTTTGAAATGACTAATGTTTATGATATACTGGCATATTTTAATGTGAAATGAATACGAGTGGGACGTCACTGATGCCTGAAAACTAAAAAAATGTAAATATCTCGGTTAATATTAGTGCTAGAGAAATGATTCGTAGGACAACAATTGTTGAAAATTGATTTTGCAATAAGATTGGTTATATAATACTCGATCCGACGCATACTAACGAAGATAATTTGAATCTTTGATTCCAACACCCCTTCAAACTCCCCCCCCCTACTGGTCCAGCAAAATTGTTGGCATACATTACAAAATCTATAGTTTATTTCCCTAAAGAGAAATCAACTAAAAGTTGATTATACCTTACTAGAGATGCCATAAAACTCTGTAGAATTAACCCGCAATACTCTTAGGTCTTGAGAGTTTAGCATTTAGTAACTATTATAGATATTCTAAACATAGTTTCATATTTTATTGAATGCAGAATTAAATCCCATTTAACAAGTTTAAATTACCTTAAAGGAAATCAATCAGTAAGCTCAGCATACATCAACCACGCCCTAGGATATACTAAACCGGTACACCAAATTCAAGTTCACTTTCAAGTTTATTTATCATCACTTATAAAAGATATATAAAAAAAAAAGTTAAAACCCAACTATTTTAAATTATATATTTATTTAGTTATATATTTACAATGTGTGTAGGTAGTTTATATTTTACTGTGCCATAATTAAAGGGCTTTAGAATATCCTTAAAATCGTTTTTATATTCTAAAACTCGATTCATTTAGCATAGCTATTAAAAGGGTTAACCGTTTAATACGTGCAAATGAAATTATTTTTGCTATGTTGCATTCTTTTTTTTTTTATTAATAGTGCTACTCCAAATTACTAAAATAGAGTAATTAATACTGAGTGTGAGACCAGTCCAAAAATGTTTTCGGAGACTTTCCATTCTGGTTGCCTTTTTAGAAGAATGTTTCCAAATACCCGTCGATAATTACGTAAGTAGATGACAAAGATAGGGAAGATCCTTTCAAATTTAAATAAAGACATAAATAGAATCCATTAAAGAAGGCCTCACTGGAAGAGTTTGTTCATTAAAAAAATGGCAGGCTGTGAAAGTTAAAGAGAAATTAAAATTTAAAAAACCTCACAATTTCAGTTGCTGAGTATTTGACAAGGGTAAAAGTCAGACTCATTTTGCGAGTTTATCGTCTGTTTCTTGGCTTTCGACATATATCAATATCCCATTTTATTAATATAAACTGTTATCAAGCTTTTAGCAGATTTTCCTTAAGGAAAATCAGCTAAATATTGTACTCTCGAGATTTTCGAAAATTTTCAAATGTCAAATGTGTTCCATCCGTAAATGAGGTCCGTTTAAAATTGTATATATATATATATATATATATATATATATATATATATATATATATATATTTGCCAGTTACCTTCTCTAGCAGTCGCAATTTTCGTTTAATCGTTACGAAACTTGTTATATAAGTGTTTTATGCAAAAAGAAAGATCAAATTCGTGTATCTATTAGATACACAAACAATTTGAAAATTTGAATAGGGCATTTATTGTTTAGCAAGATCTATGAAGTATGCCATACGATACTTTTTGACTAGACTTATTTAATGGTGTAAAATGAAATCATTTTAAATAGGCATACAAGAAAATCATGTGGGGTCCATATTAGATTTCTTTTGCAGTTAAACATTTCATTTGATTTATTATTATTATTTATTAACGTTCAATTTTGCGACAGTGGATATTTGGGACTGGTCATCTTCATAGTACCATCCTTTTCCAGCCAGAGATGGACTAAGGATTTTATTCAATGAGTTCATCACTAAATAAATTCCTTAAGAATCGAACTCACCACTCTAGATTTACCATGTGAAAGCAAACTCATAAACTAATATGGCTAACCTGAGTACTATTTGATTTAAAAATTAATAGAATGTCAAGTTCTTTAATAACCGAAAAAAAAGTAGTATTAGGGAAGGGTTAAGTATAAATTGTAAACATTTACGTTTCAATGCATCGGAGCAAAAATTGTTATATTTTGTTAATAAAGCAAAGTCTTTGAATTTCTGTCCAATTTATTTGAAAATTAAATTATTTATTAACGTCTACTTTTTGAAACTAAGGCTCTTTGTGACGGGTTATCTACAGGTTACCACCCTTTTCTAGCCAGGGTGGTACTAAGGATTTTAAGGATATTTAGTGGACGTTAATAAATAATTTAATTTAATTTATTTGAGTTTAGCTTCGTTTTAAGCACCAAGAAACCAAAAAAAAAAAAAAAAACGTCTAGAACCTACTTTCACATCAAGGTATTATATCATTGAATATTTCAGGTGCATTTATGAGACGTTGTAATCTTTCGAAAATTTTGACTTCGATGAGACTGACTTTTAACGTAATTACCTTAAAGGAAGTCTGCTTTTGTGGTTGGGAAATATTATCTGAAAAGAAACTGTCAAATTTGTATGTACGTTTATTAAAAGAGATATAACAATAGTTTTTAAATATATATTTTTTAATGTGAATACTAACGGAGTTAGTAGTATTTTGGTGTTTTTAGGTTTGAGTAAATTCCACCTTACTCACGTGATTCTCACTTCAACCTGTTATATCACTTGATATCTGAGGTAACGTATATCATTAATTTTCCAGTCTTGTTCTCATTATGGCGGAATAGAGAACAGAAATTAAAAAGATGCCACTTGCGGGACAACTCCAGCTGTTCGCAAAATCCGCTTGCTTAACGCGAGTCGGAGTTTCGTTTCATATTGACAAGTGTGACACGTGCCTGGGTCGCGGGTAGGATCGATTTGGATTGGCGGCTAACATCAAAAGAAACCGAAATGCATTTATGCAGACAAGTCAAGTGCATATTGTGGTCTGGGTACCTACCCCGCTCCTTCTGCCACTGCAACTGCTTCCTCTCTAGTAGAGACAGCCTGGAGACCATGCCTGCACAGGGGGGACTCCCCGTATACCCGCCTCGCTCTCTGCCCGCCCAGGTTACCAGGGCGTAGTCAACAACACAAGTACGCCCCTAGCTTTCTCTCTCTCTCTCTCTCTCTCTCTCTCTCTCTCTCTCTCTCTCTCTTTCTCTAAATTCTCTTTATCCCTCTCTTTCTCTAACTTCTCTCTCCCTCTCTCGTATCCCTTGCATAATCTCCGCTCTCATTTCACTATCACTCTCGCTATCACTTTCTCTCTCTTTCACTACCTCGTAACGTATTCCATTTACGCGGCTGTTTTTGTTAGAAGATTCCACATAAAAGAATCAAACTGCTGCCGCCAATACGTCGACGGTGTCCAAATAAATTATGCATGCGACTTTATGACAACCTCGTTATTTTGTCACTTAAAGTGGGGATCAACAGATTCTTAAAATAATAAAAAATATATAAAATTAAATACTTTTTTAGTGGCTCCCGTCACTAGTTGTCTCTTTGCCTCTTTCATCATTTGGGGTATAAATCATTATTCATTTTTATTTTTATGTTCAGCTGGGGGTGAGGGTGATGAATCAGGTTAATCCGAAACACTTTTGTGGCTCCTCACAATTTATGTTTATAAACGCTTAGCGCTTTCGGGAATTAAATTCCCATCCTCAGAGCATGCAGTGCATCCCAGTAGCATCTCTATAGGCACGCCTTACGTTCTGGCTCTCTGAGGATGGGAATTTAATTCCCGAAAGTGCTAAGCGTTTATAAAAATAAATTGTGAGAAGCCACAAAAGTGTTTCGGATTAATCTTATCTTAATTCGATTTTATTAACTTATTTTCAACTTCTCCATTACTAATATCATCGAGACATATTCTTCCAGTGTCGTATGAATGCATTGGTGTCATCCAGAGAGCAAAGTGGTGTCACCACTTCTGGGAATTTCATCCACCCGTCGCCAATTCTTATTCTAAGAGGGTGTCTATTATCGAAGTTACTCCTCATAATGAAGGATTTTCTTTGGCTATTGATAGTCTAGCCTCTTTCAACCAGTCTGTTGTCACCCTAATCACACCATTTCCTTGCTCTTGAGTTCATCTTATTGTTATTGCAACGTCATCAGTATGTGCGATTGTTAGGAAACCATGTGCCGACAACATTCTCAGTAGTTCAGCTGGTTTAATTAACCACAACGGGTTTCCTAATACTGAGCCTTGAGGGCATCTTTTGCATACTTCTATCTCTGCTTTTGGTCATCCACCATCTGTAAGGTAAGCCGTCCTGTACTCGTATTGTAGAAAGCTGCTGACGAGTGCATGGGTGTTACTAGGCAGCTCCAGCTCTTGGACTGCTCCCATAACTCGCGGCCACCATGTGTTAGATAGAGATTCCTTATTTTAGCTCTCCATCTTGTCAGTCTTCTAGCAGCTTCCGAATTGAATTTATCATTTTGGGAGCCATTCGTTCCTTTAACAGTATCTCCAGCACCTTACAAAGTACCGGCAGCAAGCATATCGGCCTATAGTTCCCTACAATACTTAGGTCACGAGGCCCCTTCTTCATGAACACTAAAACACCAGCTTTCTTCCAAATGTCGGGGAAATGTCCGATAGCAAGGAAGTCCTTCACTATTTTGGTCAGTTGTTTCCCTATTACTGGCATTGTCTCTTGTACCAGCTTCACGCAGATTCCGTCCCCTCCAGGTGCCCCACTTTTATTCAATGCACCGACATCCATCTCTACATCTAGCTCATCACAGTCCGGTGCTAAGTCCGTATCTTGTGGCAATCTGGCCTGAATTCTTAATTTCTTGTGTTCCTCTGAGTCTTCTTCTCCCAGTATTTCCTTGAAGAAGTTTACGGGTATACTCGTATTCCTCAACTCTGTGGGATATAGGCCACTGCATATTATTGCGGGCGTGGCCCGAATGCCAGGCGCGTTTAATTGTCCTCTATGCAAGGCCCCATTCTCTGTTGATCCACTCACGAAACTTCGCCACGATGCTTATTTGAAATTCCAAATCGTGAAATCATATCTAAATGGTAACACTGGCGCCAAATCGTGTAGTTGACTCTGACATCACATCTAGTTGGTAACACTGGCGCCGAATCCGGATGCTACTAGTAGACTCAGGCATAAAATGTTAATGGATACACTGTAGCAGAATGCGGATCTAAGAAGCGATATCCGGCAGTCCAGTCGGATATGGAACCCGGGTGCATACTCTGCTGGTGAATCATGTCATGGGTAAACGAATAGACAAAAAAATCGTCATTCTCATTTTCAGTACAGAAACTAAAGATTAGCAAAACTGTAATAGAAATATAATGTCACTGCCAATACGCAAAAGCTGGGACTATCAAGTCTGGATTCGTTAAAACTCTTCTCAATGTTCTTCTCCACAGCTTTTGAAATAAGATATGAACAAACTATTCCCTTCATTATACTCCAAACTGAAGAAGTGACTTCAAGATCCCGTAGGTGCATTAAAATGAGATACTGATGTAGGGCTTTAACCTATCTCACATCCAGGACAGACTCTGTGATCACAAGACTGGGAACAAACAAAGCCAAGCACGCGAGCCTGTTTCCGTCCACCAGGGGTCGATGTGCTCGGGGCTCTAATGCCTCCATTATAACCTACCGATCTCTAAGCACCCGAATCAGATCTATCTCGATGATAAGGCCTCACATAAAATCAGCTGATTATTTTATAATCTGGATATCTTGGTTCTTTCATGTTCTTATCGATACTCACGACTACTGAGCATTTCTTGATCATGCCTTAAGATATAATGAACGGCCTAGTTGAATGAACTCTGCAACACGTATTTTGTTGGGCGTTAAGAAACGCAAGGAAAGATTATGGGTGCTCGTGTAAAGAGCACTAACCAAAAGATGGATGAAAACGAAGTCTGTCAATCCTTCCCTAATTTTATTACATAAGCTGCTTTCAGTGGACACACTGCCATCTTCAGAGTCATCAAACATAATCAATAGAAATGAATATAAAAAACATAGATTTAAAGCAATGTTAAAACATTAAAATTTCTTATAGTCTAAAAGTCAAACAGTCCAAAAAAAAACATTAGTATTGTGTGTAGAAGTAAGTTTCGAGGGATTTATCAAAGCTTATATAACAAGTATTAAATCGTATTGGATCATCTTGTGTTTATATTTAATTTGAAGTCCCATTAATTCCCTCTAGAAATCAATACTTATCTTATCACTTAACGGTAAGCAATAGCCTTTATTTTTGCTCTAACCATGTCAGACTTTTTGCTAACAAACACAATTTACGGGAAGCCCGGCTTTTTTTGTTTTAATGTGAAGAAACGTGTAGCTGATGGCATCAATTTCTGTGTGAAGCATATGGGGAACATGCTCCATCAATAAAAGCATATGAGTACCTCGTTCCGACGTTTTAAAAGTGCCAAAGAACGTGAAGGGAGGCCAGTAAAGTACGAAGACTTTGAGTTGGAGGCATTGTTGAACCAAGATTCATGTCAGTCTCAATGGAAGCTCGCTGAAACCTTGGGAGTGATTCAAGAATCGATTTCAAATCTTCCGAAGACCATGGGTATGGCGCAAAAACAAGGAAGTTGGGTTCTGTAAGAACACAATCCACGAAATGCTGAATGACATCTTTTCACGTGCTATCGGCTGCTCCAAATGCAAAAGAGGAAAGGGTTTTTGCATTGCGACGGTGGACCAAAATTAGATCCACTACCCAAAGTACAGAAAATAGTGGGATAACCCCGGCCAACGGGAAAGCCGAATATTCATGGCTAGAAAATAATGCTGTTTATCTGGTGGGATCAGCTCTGAGTTATCTACCGTCTGCCTTAAATATTTATTATTTGAGACTTTTTTTAAATTATAAATAAATCTATATTTATTTATATTTGGCGGACAGCCGATTGTTGGTGAATTCCTTTCTATACTCTTTGTAAGTGATTTGGTTGTTGGAATTTTATATGTTTTGCTCCCTTCCACTGCCTATTGCCACATTACCATTCAAGGCCTCCGGAGTAGCTGAAAATAGCTCACTCAATAGTGGTACTAGAGGCAAGCCACTTTGGTGGCGGGTGGTGGCCAGAGCAGGAAATTGCTCCTGTCTGCTGGTCGTACGTTGAACTCACGGAGACGACAGGCCAGTTACCTGTTGTGGTACTTGATGTCTGTTTGCCGAACCCTGATAACTAGGTTTGTCCCTTCCCGAGGAGTAGCCTTTCATGCCACTTCCCAATAGTGAGCTGTAGGTTGGAACGGAGAAGGGAACTTGGTTAAGGCCTTATTGGCCAGGTACAACTTCTGCTAATTCCATCCATCCTACTCAGCCTATTGCCATAGCCATATCGCTACAGACTCCAGACATGAGCTTTGAAAAATTTCTTCAAATGACCATCACATCAAACAAAAAATCAAAAACACCATGTACTCTAGTATATTCCATTTGAGTTCTAGTATTGACCTCAATATTATTTCTCTTGCCTACCACTCCATCCAGATACTTAACCAATGAGGAAGCAGGAACTATTCTACTATAATCCTCCTCATCTTTGGCCTGTCTTAACCCTTTCCTTGCGCCAAGCCACTATAATGGCTTTGCGCAAGGAAAGGGTTAAAGAACACTTGTCCTTCAAATTATCCTTATTTATACTTGGCCTAAGTTGTAACAACCCTGCACACCACTGAGCAATCTCAAAATGGACCTGCTAGTAAGTATTATATCATCAGCATATGCTGTGCATGTTTATTGTATAATGACACTGACAGCATCAGTTTTATTCTTTGGTTTAGCATTTCAAGGGTAAAGTTTAACAGCATCTGAGATCACGGGTTTCCCTGTTTTAGAATGCTGGTAACCTCAAGCTGTCTGGAGCACCTATACCGTTTTTGTATGCTCCTACAAATTACAGAAAGTCCTAACCAAAACCATCTTTGTCACTCTCATTAACTTGCCTAATTTCAGTTCATCTCTTCCTTATGAAAGAAAGTTATTCCCCAGCTGTTGTTCTGGATCTATGTTTCCCTCCCACCATCCAGTGTTGGACCTATTATGTCCTGAGTTTACATCTCTCTCTAACACATAGGAAAATGGATGAGCTGTATTCTCTTTAAGTACACAAATTTGGGATGAAAGTGCTATTTTCCAATAGGATTGACAATCCATACAGGCCATAAATAAAGATGGAATATACTAAATTATTTGAACTTGGGAATAACTCAGGTGTCATGGAAAAATAAAATAATGAACTTAATTTAGCAGGTTATCAAGAGGAACAAACCATCCCTTCAAAGTGGTGTTTGTGCTTGGATAAATTGTACTCGGGTACACTTTCAGGAGAACATAATTGTTGCTATTTGAAGAATTCATATGTGAACAACTAAAATAATAATTAGTACAACTTACATAAATCTGTCCATGAGGCAAAATATATAATAAGGCCAATAAACGAGTAAGAGTAGTTGCCAAGTAATTGAATGGCTCTAAGAAAGTAGCCTGAACAGATTCCCAAGTTAAGAGGTATTCATACTTCATTTTGCCCGTAACATAAAAATGGCCAGTATGTCCCTAATTAAAAAATAAATAAATAAATATTGAAGGGAAAGAAAAATATAGAACTTAATAAGTAAAAGTTATATTCATTAATTTCTTTTTTAAAACAATTCAACACATTCATAAATGTATTACAATTATAATACAGTGATATATTTATATACAGTAACAAACAATGTTTATTTAATACAAAAGTTAACTTAAAAATTGGTTTTGGTAAATCACAAGAGTGTTCCAACAAGTGGTAAGACAAAAACTTGAGCTACATAACTGGATCAGTTTAAAGAAGTTCATTTTTTAAGTAAGTCATCAGATGGGGTATGTCCCGAAAGTAATGAGAGTAACTTTTTGTGTGTGTGTGATCTTAGGCAACTCTAGGGGGCTGGGTAGCACTTTTACATGCTTGTAAAAATCCGTTAGTGTTTCTGCAAGCTCATCTCTGGGCAAAATCCAGAGTTATCTAGAGTAACTTAATGCAATCAAATTTAGTGTTGTTGAACCTACAGGCTACACTTGGTAATTGTTCCCTTGAACAGGTAATCCTGATTTCCACAGGAACGAAAAAGAGAATGGAGAGAGTCACAGACATGCAGTCCATCCAACAATAAAGACATCAAACTTTCCCGTTAAAATATAACATTTGGAGAAAAAATATAATAAAATGTTTTAGAATTCTGTTATCACTCATTAGACATATGAAGTGGTGACCGGAATCCAGAAGTAATTAGCTAACTGAGTGGGCATAAAATAAACATTTAAGAATTTCCAAGTAAGCCTTACTCTAGTTCATATGTGGGCAACAACCAGCCCGCTGTAAGATTTGATCCGGCCTGCGAGACATATTGAAAAAACCCAATTAAACAAAAATATTACACGAATTACTCCAAATGAGGAAGATGAGGAGAGATTTGTGCGTTTGGAAGTACTCATAAATGCGAACAGTTCTTTTCAATGGTGAAAGTTAATAAACCAAAAAAATTGTGTTACAATCACATTGTCGTATGATTTCATGTCTGATATCTATTGTAGAAAACTATGATCACTACTTTTAAATGTGGCGTATTTGCAAACTAAAGTTTGGCCCACAAAATGTCAAAGGTTACTCATACCTGCTCTAGTTAATAGTAAAAGAGTGTAGCGCATGCTGACAAACTCCAAGGCAAAAACACGTAATGGTTTCCTATTGACTTCTGTATCAGACCATCCATCATGAGGACAATTCCATTCATACTAATAAATGAATGAGCGGAGGAAATTCTATTTGATACCGGAGTTGTTAGAGGACTATTCCTATGTAGCACACAGCCTGCATAAACTGGCCAATTATAGCTATTAGCCAGTACAAATATGTAGGCTACAACATTAATATACTCTCCAGAGTCTTGGCTCATATATACATGCTGTATAGTTTTTAGGCGAGGGGACAAATTTTGGGTAAACCTCGGTAAATCCCGTTCAAAAAAGGTGTTTTGTGAGTTTGCCCCAAGATCATGGTCTCTCCACCATGACAATGCTCCCTACCATGCTGCTTTGGCGGTTCATGAATTTTTGGCATAAAAAAAAAAATATTCCAATGCTTCAACAGGCACCCCATAGACCCAACCTCTGTGATTTTAGCAAATATCCAAATATTATTATTGGTCAAATAGAAAAATCATATATAACCAATCCTGTTGTAAATTTGATTTTATATAAACACACACTCTCTTTATATTTGTGCCTTTATTAATTTTCAGCCCTCAGTAAACAGTATCTTTTAGTCATCTCACTTTAACAATAAGTAAAAATATTATGAAACATCTTATTCCAAGATTAAATACCAAATATTGTTTTGAACAGATTTTTTTTTTGGTCATTAACACCAGACTGTTTTTATAAATTATTAATTTCAGAATATTTTAACATGTATTATTTCATTATATTTATCAGTCAATAATATTATTATTAATTAATGTTTGTGATACGAGGTATACCATGTTGGGAGGGTTACATATAGGATTTTAAACTTTATCAATATTTTTGGTGGGACATTGTTCAGGAGGTGTCTTGTAACGGAGGAACAGATCTTTGTTACATGAGATGCAAGCAAATAAGTTGTATGATAATGTCATTACTTAAGTTTTTATTTCTTGACTTAAAAATGTTTATTAATCTACACCATACTTGATATTTAGCCATTTGATTCAACACTAAGAATAATATTCGTTAGTGGCTGAAATTGGTCAAGGAATAAGGGGGAGGGCTACAGGAAGGGGAATTTGTAAATTCAAAATATCTCCATTATTGTGAGTCTAATCAAAAAATGTTATATAACCAATTTTGTTAATCAGCTAATGATACAGTGTATGGAACAATGATTCTAAAGCATCATTTTGTAACTCGAATGTTAAACAAGTTTTCCACATTTTTTTGTTTTCATCCATCAGTAAACCCCCATTTCTACATATTGGATTTTTATTTAGTATAAGAAATTAAACAGCGAGATGATACCAGTAGTGCATCAAACCAGCATTTGGGAAAATCTGCATACACCCCCTATGTGACAGACTTTATTTTTCTGTTCCTCAAGCTAAAATCATATCTGAAGTCATTATAAATATCCAGTACTGTTATAATGAGTGGCAAAATTGTTGGACCCAGTTCAATAATTCTCAAGGGTTTTACTTTGAAGGTAACAATGCTGAATTGTCAATTTTTTTAATAAAAGTTTTAGTTTTTTTTTTGTTTTTTAATCACCCTCATTACTTTTGGGACAACTTCATACATCAAACTGCCATGACTTAACATTAATAATAATAAAAAGAAGTTAAATATTTACACTTATATAAAAGAATAGTTTTGTTACATTTAAAATATAAGTTTTATTCATAAGTACATTTATTAAACACGCATCACTGATATAACAATAACAAAATCAATATCACCACTTAGCACCAAAGTTAAGTTTCAATCAGTCAGCACCAAAGGTTAGTTCGACTCAGTCAGCACCAATGAAAAGTTCAAATCAGCCAATAATTTTATAACTTGATACACTTAAAATAATATCCATTAAAACTATCTACAACATTTTGCAATAAACAATATTTATTAAATTGTTAAAACATATAAAAGCTCATAAAAATAACAAGAAGAATATAATTTTTTTTTCTTAAGTCAGAGTAAATTCTAATCTAATAAACTCATTTAAATTTCATTTTAAATTAAATGGAGATAAAACGAAAACCAGTTTTGAACTGTTAAAAGGCAGCTCAGGCTCGCGAAGTGAGTTAAGGCGTTTATCTCAAATGGTAAATCTACAGAGGAGTTAATATTCCCGCCAGGGCTATAGAAATTTATTTAATGGCAAACTCATTAAATAAAATAATTTGTCCTACATTGGCTAGAAAAGAGTGATAACCTGTATCAATTTGCCTTAGTAGCACAAAGAGGACATTAATAAATAACAGTAACAATTTTATTCATGCAGGTAAAGGAAACAACGTAATAGCTGCTAATAAAACTCTAAATTCAAGGAAAAGTACATTTAATATCCAAAGCATTAAACCGGCTGAGAATAATAAATTTATAATATCTCAATCAAGAGTGAGTCTTGTTAATAAAAACCTAATGTGAGCACGATATGACGTTCTTGCACTACTACTAAATTAAGTGAACAAATTGTTCGGTTGCACTTCATTTCAAATTATTCCTTTGGAATAATAATAAGAGATATATAATATCTCCCTTCCAGTCCATCGGGTCAAAGAATGCCTTAGAGCATAATTTACATAAATTTTCATGATGAACAAAAAGGTCCTTTACATTTTTTTTTTCCTAATACAGAGAAATTTGAAAAAAAATTATTTTTGACCTTCTCTAATCCCCTCCTCTTCGTTACTTAATTTTGAAAAGTAGAGGTGCACAACTAGGCATTACAGCAATTCCAATGTGAAATTACAACATTCTGAGGTTAGCCGTTTTTGATACGCACGTACAGACATCATCCCCAAACTAGTCAAATTGGATTCAGGGGGGGGGGGTCAGAACGAAAAACCATTTAAATCTGAAAACTAAACATTTTTAAGATTACCATGTTTCTTTTACACTGTATAAGGAAGTAAAAATCTATGACTCACTCCTTAAAACTGCACTAGAGTCTGATGGAGTTACTTTATCAGTAGGATCCCTTGGAAAATTTAGAATTTTATTAGACTAGATTGTGAACATGCCTAGCTGTAATAAAACAAAAAATAACGATTCAAAATACATACATTCAGTCTGGCACTTTTGAATTAGTAACTATATTCACAGGTACATATTTCTTATTCGTTTTGTTTTCTTCTTAAAGCTAAATTATAACATAGAACTAAGAAATCTGAATAAACTGCCAGCTTTGTGATCCAGAGGTCCGATTCCATACCTGCCAAGCCTACTGATTTTTACAGGAGACATCTATATTTTGAAGTTGTCTACAGTTTTCCTATATGACCATACTTTTCTGTGCTTTAAATGTTTTTTTACCACGTATATGCCTATCTTGTACTCCTTTTAAATTAAATAGACAAAATTTTTTGATGCACTTCATTTAAGATAATTTCATTTAAAAGTAATACGTAATGCCTCCTGAGGCCAGTTTTAAACACAATTATCAACCAACCTAACGAAGCACCAAGCTGACAGTTGATTAAAAATATGGATCCCAAGATATAAACCTTGAAAACCCCATAAATATTTCCTACCTAAAAGCCTTCGGTAACAGTCATATAATCTTAGCTTACATAATAAAGAGGAACTAAATTTTCTTATTTTAGGTTATAACTAGTTTTAGTGTTTAAAAAATGTTAACAAACAGTAATACAAACATCAATAATTGTCTTTCTGATGTAAGAAAAATTTAAAATACAATTTCATTACTAATAAATTGATTGATCAGTCTCAGTAGTAACATTTTTGGTAAAAATTAATGAGATTAGGAATATTTTCTGTAGAATAACATTCATAATGGCATAAGATGCAGTAGAGGAATGGGAATATTGTAAAAATTGTCCCCTCACAAAAAACACAAAGAATCCATTATATCAATACATTTAATTATGTTTTCTTTTGTGTCAAATGAAATGTTAGATCAGGTGATTCAATAGAAACTAATATGCAGGTTCAATAACTCTATAATAATGCTTATGTAAATTGAAATAAACAGTGGTATTTGTATACTACATCTGTATGGTATTTAGGGACATCCATATATCACTGGTAGAGCGCCCCACTTTCCATTACTCATGTCAGGCACCATTGAGCGTGGTTAGTACTTGAATGGGTGACTGTCAAGCCAGTACACTGGTTTTCTATTCTAGAGTGCTAGAGTAGTGAAATAATGGGAGTATAGTGAGTAAATCAACCTGACAGTATGATGAAGGACATTGACTCTCCTAGATTGTGTCGACTAGGATCCAGCTGTTAATGATATGACCACTACCCGTGCAAATTGAGGCTACTGGCTACTCCCCCGTCAGCATACTGAAGACAACTCACTGTCAAGATGATCACTCACAATGTAAAACATTGATCTTGAATCCCTCGAGACCAGCTCATGGGTGGCTAAAGATTTCAAAAGACAATAATGCCAAGTCAGTCAGTCAGGGGCTGCATAAACTAAGCAAATTTGCCACATGGAATTTTACAATAGAGAAATTTCAAGGGCGAACTAGCTTTTGAAACTCACGACTAGAACCAAAGTTCCGTTATCAGCACACATTTAATAAAAATGAAAATATATTGGTTAATATTCAAGATAGAGAATAAATGTATATAACAATATTTATAATAAATTTAATTTGCAATAAGAATGACTGTATACAATTTTTTGATCTGATGACATATAGTAACGGAGATTTTTCGAAAATCCTCCCCTCTAAACCCCCTCCCACTGGTCCCATTTCCGCCATTAACGAATTTGATCTTTATTTTTACATGAAACGTTATATATCGAGTTTGGTAACAATTAAGCAAAAATTGTGACCGCTAGAGCGATAACAGACAAATATATATATAATATTGAACAGACCTCATTTTCGTCATCTCCTGGGTAGGATCGATGGACATTTGAAGACAATTTTTGAAAATCGGATCATAAGTACGACCTCAATAGCTGATTTCCCTTCAGGGAAATGAGGTAAAAATTGTATATTCCCCCTCTTAGTCTAAATCCTCACTTAAAATAAGCCAGTGAGGGAAGAGTGTAGGATAGATTATAGTTGTAGTCTGTATACTCATAATGGCAGATGCCTATCATTAGTCAGCTTATGCAAGCTACAGGTTATCGAAGTATGACCTCGAATAGAACTTTGTCCATTCATGCCTTTATTGATGTAAATGGAATTTTCCTCATTTTACTGCTAGATAGACTGATGTAGAAGGCAATGAGAAACCTCTGCATGCCCTTATGGCCATTTTATTCTCTTGTTTGTTCCTGTGAAAACCAGGTTTACCTGTTCACAGGATTGATTACCAGGTGTGGCATGTAGATACTACATTTGTATACTATACTGTGTAATACAAAGGCAATGATACTGTCTGATTTTCTAGGGGAACAAAAATTTACACAAGCCTGTAAATCTAAAGGAAAATCCATATATATGCAACACGTATTTTCGTTATTATAGAATAATTAAAAAATCTGATGCGGGCTCAATATGACTTTCCCATACTCCTATATAATTAAATAAACAAAATGTTTTGGTGGACTTCGTTTAACTTGAAAGCTATATATGATATCTCCGTTCCAATGCATCGAATCCAAAAATGCCAACGAAAATAATTTATCGATTCTTTCATGAAACGTGAAGAAGGTTATATACTCTTTTTTTTAGAAGGGAAGTTTGCAATTGTTTATCGCCTCCTCAGGAAATAAATGGAGGAAATATAGCCGAGTGGTTTTCATCAGGAATGTTTAACAACATACTCTGCCTTTAAAATAAGGCAGGTTAAAGAAAATCTGATGTTGATACCTAATAAATTCCTTATACATCGATAACATTTAGTTGTGCTTAATTTTTAATTATTTCCTTTGAATTTGATTTATGATATCACCATTTCAATGCATTGGGTCAAAAAATATAGCATAAATTATTATAATTTATATAAGATAACTTATAGACCTCTTTATGATAAACAAAAAAGGACCTATACGAATTTCTTGTGTCTCAAATTAATTTTTTTTTTTTTTTAACACCCTCCTTTTGTCAATTTTTACCAGAAAGGGCGGCACACAGTTCGACAGTAAAGTAGTCCTAAATACAAAATGTCAACGTTCTAAGACTGGTCTTTTTTGAGTTATGCAAGATATGTACATACATACAGACCGTGCTGAAATTAGTCAAAATTAGTTCAGGGAAGTACCCACTTGAAGTAATGCTTCCTTTATTTCGAACTGGAAAATAAAAACATCCCATTCCTCTGCCTTTGTAATATTCTATTCAATTCTTAAATAAATATATTATTACCTTTCTTTTACAAATAAAAACCAAACCATGTTCTACAATTCTTCTGTAATAATTTGTACCTTGTATTTTAACAATAAATATTTTTTAATAATTATGCACTTCAAGAGCTGTGCTTTAATTATTATATTCACACCTCTTTAAGATATTAATAACAGAAAAGCAGGTAACGTAATTACTCTTCAATATTTCAAAAATAACAAGAGCAACTAAAGTCATACAATGTTTTAGTAGGAATAATTATGTTTTAGAAATAAATAATAACACACGTAATTGCACTTGTACCGTTTCAACAAAATCAGTCTTGTCTGGCAGAGTGAAGTTATATTTTAAAAAGTCTATCAAACAGTAACTTCAAAGAAATGTAGGTATTTATGTATTTAATGAAAATAACTAAACTTAATAAGCAGAAAAAAATGCAGGATTGTACCCATTAATACTCAAATTTATTAATTAATATTTTTGCAGTTAAATCAACTTCAAGTCCATTTACTTTTCAGTCCATCACATAGAGGCTGCAATAAATAGAGCAGATATCGCAAGAGCCTGAACACTATATGATCTCAATTCACAGTCTACTCTATTTCTCCTTTAATAAGAAGTCATATGCTTCTCTTTACAACGAGTGTGCTATTGCTCAGTTTATGGGGCACCTGCTTAATGTTTTCCATTTTTTAGCAGATTTCCCCTAAGCAAAATCAGCTATTGAGGTTGTACTCATGACGCAATTTTTGAAAGTTTCCTTCAAATGTCCATCGATCCTACTTAGTAAATGACGAAAATGATGTCCGTTCAAATATTATACTCGTATAAAAAAGTTATATGGTAATAACTGTTAATGTAGTTGCAAGCTGGCAAGCCAGCTCATCTCCTCCCACTCCTTCTTTGCCCACTCTGGGATATTGTATACAGAGTGGAAATCAGTCTTGCTCCAGGCTCCATTCTCGCTACATTGTAACTTAGTATAAGTACAATTGTATTTAAAAGGAAAATAAATCTTTTTAAAAAGCGGAACGTACATATCATCCACATAATTTATATATATATATATATATATATATATATTATATATATATAGTGTGTTATTCTTTTCGGAGTTTTGGTCAATGTTGGTGAAATAAATCTTAGTTTATGCCGATATTTCGAGAATCTTTATTTTCTCTTCATTTATTTCTCATGTAATTTTACAGCCCTGAAGAAGAGAAAATAAAGATTCTCGATATATCGGCATAAACTAAGATTTATTTCACCAACATTGACCAAAACTCCGAAAAGAATAACACACCATATATAAATACAACCTGGTCGAAAACATCAGCACAATTATATATATATATATATTTGTCTGTTATGCTCTAGCGGACACAATTTTTGTTTGATCATCACTAAACTCGATATTTAGTCATTTTATGCAAAAATGAAAGATCAAGTTCATTCATTCAGGGGGTTTAGAGGGAGAGAAATTTTAAAACTTGAAGTATCTCCGTTACTATAAGTCAAATGGAAAAAGTGTATAGAATAAATCTTATTGGAAATTTTATTTTGCTATAAATAGTGTTATATACATTTATTCTCTATCTTGAATATTAACCGAGATATTTGCATTTTTCAGTTTTCAGCCTTCAGTAAACCCCCACTTCTACTCGTGTTAAATAAAACATACTCTTGGTATATAATAAACTATATTATTCGAAGCTTAAATACCAAATATTGTTATCCAGAGAGCTTTAATATACAAGGTAGACGCAAATATGTTCTTGTGACCCCCACACCCTGTTTTAAATTCTTTGACTACTAAAATTTGATTGATTGAGATAAAAATTATTCTGATTCATTATAAATTACAGTATTAGATATAGTACATAGTTTTCAATAAAATGAATATTTTTGTTTTCTGATATATTTCAGCTATTGTTTATCTTTCCACTGAGCCGTTGGCAGACCTGTTTGTTTATATTTGAGATGCTTCCCGCTGGCAGGGAAAAGATTTCTTTTTAACGTTTGTATTTATTCACTTAACATTCACAGTGGTGCTGTGTTAGCAGTATGTAGGTTTATCTATTATTAATCGCCATGCAGGAAATCTGCTTAGTATCCCCTGTGTGACGGACTTCTTTAATTATTAGAATACTTCACTCCTGCTCAGGACATTTTAAGATAAACCAAATATAAAATTTAAATGGCACAGTTCCAGTCTTGTCGTTCACAAAGGGAAACACAGAGAAGAGGATCAGTGTGTCATTACAAGTGGGGAATGGCTCAGTTTATTATGAAGCCTAAGTTTAAGAGACTTCTTAAATACTAGATCCCCATTGAACTTTTTGCGCGCAATAGTCTCTTAGAGTGGAATTTTATCATATGAGATACGTACAAACTAAAATAAGATGTTTTGAACCCACATAACCCACACACATGCATCTTGTGGCGATCTTCCTTGGCACGTCTGGCAGGGACAGGACGTTTAGCAGTTTCCCGTGAATTGGAATACTCTGTAAAACAAATAACATATATTAAAAAATCAAGATAACACAAGCGTCTATATATATAAAAAGTCCATCATGCAGGGGCTGCATAAACTAAGCAGATTTCACCACATGAAGTTTTACAATAGAGAAATATGCATAATAGTAACAGTGGTAGCAAAGAGTATCTAAACCAATTTCACCAGAGCTGACCAGTTACGAAAACGGCCGAGCTTTTGGCAGAAACTAGCGAATAAAACCGACATCAGTCTTATCTTATCTTCACACAATTAATAAAAATGTAAATATCTTGGTTAATATTCAAGATAGAGAATAAATGTACATACCAATATTTATAGTAAATTTAATTTGCAATAATATTGCATAACATTTCTAGGGAGGGCAGGAGTGGGGCTTATAAGGGAAGCCTGAATTTAAAAATAGCGGTATTTTGTTTTCTATTCGTTTTTCGGCAAATATGAACATAACAAAAGTCGTTTATTTTGTTATTTAGAGTAACTTTTGTGATATTCATTTTTGTCTTTTAACAAAGTATAAACGAGACATACACTATAAACTAAAGCGGGAGTCAACTATTTTATTGGTCGCTAACGATTGAACCGAACTTAACAAAACTCGGTATATGAATCAGCATTAATTCTTCCAAGATTATAAGCTATATTAAAATTTTTAGGTTAGAACGGGAGTGGGGGTTATAAGGGAGGCCTGAAATAAAAATTCGCGATATTTCATTGTCTATTTGTTTTTCGACAAACATGCACATAACAAAAGTTGTTTACTTTGTTATTTAGATTAACTTTTGTTTTATACATTTCTCCAGGAACAATGTGTGGTGCAAGTAATTTGCGTAGAAATATTGATAAGCTCAACAATTCATTCCAATTTGAACTATCAGGCTCCTCACCTGGAATAATTAATTCAAATCTAAGTTAATATTTTGTCCTTAATAACTGAAATCTTTGCTTAATGCACAGGAGACGGGAAATTTGGCAATATGGAGGACACTGAAGTTTTACATAAAAAATTAATTTTAGGATTAACAAATGCCAACAACGGGTATAAACCCTAAACACTGGGATGGGTAAATGTCAAATTAGTGTGCAAAGTAAAGCCTTTGCAAAAAAATACCATCACCATTCAGCCTCAAATCAATTCCCGGGCGAAGCTGGGTATCTGAGCTAGTATATATATATATATATATATTTGAACGGACCTCATTTTCATCATTTCATAGGTAGGATCGATGGACATTTGAAGAAATTTTTCAATATATAAAATTCAAAATATGTCCATTACTATACGTTGGATGGTATAGAACCAATCTTCTTGTAAACTTAGTGTTCTATACAATTTTTATCTATCTTGAGTATTAACCAAGATTTATGCATTTTTTTAGTTTTACTGACTGCCCACTTCTACTCATTGGATTTTTAATAGTGAGATGAGATGAGTAGTGTATCATGCCAGCACATGGGTAATCTGATTCTTTTACACAGTCTCTACCTGACCGACTTTTTTTAATGCTACTTACGTGTAGTAGTTCCTTCTTTTATCTCAGGGTGGAACCTTTTCATATGAGATTTAAACAAATCATTACTAGTTGTCCTGAACAAGCACAGATCACACTCTTTAATCTTGACGTGCTGTTTCATTATGTGTCGAGAAAAGAGAAAAGGATTATTGGTGCTATAGTCGCATTCAGGGCATTTGTTATCTCCCGGGGTATCTTCGCCAGAGCTCAGTGGTTCAACTGGAGTTCGTCGTCTTCTTTTCCTTTTTCTTCTTTTTATTTGAGTTGAGTCAACGGTATTGGAATCACCTGTAAAAAAAAAAAAAAAAAATAAACATGCATAATTATATTTTAAAAACACCCATTGAGCAAAGTCAATAAAATACAAAGCTTAACCAATTTACTTGACTTTAACATACTTTATCACGAAAGAGAACAAAAATGTTATTACTAACTGCTGTTAAGTACTTATCAAATTAACACTCTCACTGCGGAGCCTCGCAGCATATGCGAGGTCCTGAGTCACTCCCTGGTGCGGGCCTCGCATACGTTGCGAGGAGCGTCGCCCCGCCCTCCATTCGTTCTAGAGACCTGAAGGTTGTAGTGGGGAGAACCTCCGCACTCACAAGCATTCAGTAGTGTTCTGACCACCGTCTGGCCAAGTCGTTTGCAGTTTCAAAAATTTTTGGGGTTATTATTTTTTATGGGCCAACTTGTCTCTCCATGAGAGGCTCATTCATTATTGGAGGTCCATATTCCCCTATAGTACCCCTGCTTTCCCTTCAATGATGTCACGAGACACGTTTCTCCGTATACTGAGAAGCCTGCACTTCGTCACAGAACCACAAGGCCCGAACGTTGAGCATGATCCGCTGTATAAAATTCGGCCTCTGTTAAATTTTTTTGTTGAAAGGATGAAAGAGATATACAACCCCTTCAAAGAATTAAGTTTGGACGAGTCCATGATGCTTTGGAGGGGTAGGCTATTCTTTCGCCAGTATATCGCTAATAAGCGCCACAAATATGGAATAAAGATTTATATGTTGACTCAACCTGACGGTCTTGTGCTGAAGACGTTAGTCTACTCTGGGCGAAGGGATCCACAAGTTGGAGGGAAAGGACACTCGTATAAAGTTGTCAGACATTTGGTTGATGACTATCTCGGCCACGGCCATGCCATTTACGCTGACAACTTTTATACGTCTGTCCCCATGGCCCACGAGCTTCTGGATCAGGGTACCTATCTTACTGGTACTCTGAGAAAGACTCGGAAGGGCAACCCAGCTGATATAGTGGGGCTAAGCTCAAAAAAGGAGAGATAAAAGAGAAATTTACTGTTAAGGGTGTGTCCGTTTTCAAATGGCGCCACAAACGAGATGTCATTATTATTTCATCGGAGTTTGATGCCCAGATAAAGGCGGTCACGAGCAGGGGGAAGACCGTCGAGAAGCCGGAGGCAATTATTAATTATAATAAAAATATGGGCGGTATTGACAGGTCCGATTTATGATTTCATAACCAATTACGAAATAAAGAAATTTCCCATTACTAAACGAAAGTTTCTGTTCAGGTGGTGTATTTTCAGCTATATAAGTTCATTTTGGATCAATATGATTTTCATATAGATCTATTCCATTATTATGTTTACTTTATATGCATTTGTAACCTAATAATCGTATTTCTTCCTCCCTAAGCAACGTATGCAATGTCCGCACACGACAGTGCACTAGGTAGGGAAATACACACAAAATGTTCTGTCTTGAGGGTTTGCCTACCTAATTCACTGCCGTGTGCGGACCTCACATACGTTGCGAGGTTAAAAAAAATACGATTATCGTTGTTAAAAATGCTTAAAAATTACCACAAATAGGTTTTTACTTAGTTTGAACAACTTTAAAACAGAAAACAAAAAAAAAAATAAATTCGTTTTTTTGGAAGTGATTTTCGGTTCGAGTATCGCAGCGAAAGTGTTAAATAATACTAGCTAAGATACCCGGCTTCGTTCGGGAAATCATTAGGGGCAGAATGATGACTGTATTCTTTTTTAGCAGGCTTTTAGGCTGTTGAAAATATCATAACATATCATGGCAATATTAATCATAATCATGAATTGCATTTATTCATAGTTATTTAAAATCATTTACTGAGGCAGCTTTGCGAGAGAAATATTTAGACAGAATAATGAGTGAGAATTATATTCAATGCAAAGCTGTCTTAAATTTTACAGCTTTCTGGACAATCTAATGAACTATTGCTAAGTTAACTAAGGCTAAATTTTAAGTGGTTACTATTCAATCCCATTCGTTGTTCAAAACATTATTGGTCACAAATACCTTATTAGGGGGGTGAGTATATCTTTATTATAAACTAAGTACTATTCAAAATTTGTAATCCCAAAAACAGCACCAAACACATCAAATATACCTATTTTATGTATTTAATAACCATTCTTAAAAATATTCTATTGTATGCCCAACGAAGAAACTTAATATTCATAATGTTTCTTAGAATGTTTCACATTCCCTGTTATGCGTACTTTTGGCGGGAAAGAGATACTACAACAAGCGTTTGTGCCCAATAAAATTGTTGACTCCCGCTATAGTCTTTGGCATGTATTTCATTCATACTTCATTATATCGAAACAGCACTATTTTTCATTTCAGGCCTCCCTTATAACCCCCACTCCTGTTCGTACCCAGAAATTTTAATATAGTTTATAATCAGGGAAGTGCTAATACAAAATTTCATATGGAGTTTCGTTGAGGTCGGTTGAGTCTTTTATGCCCTTTAAAATTGTTGACTCCCGCTTTAGTTTTTAGAGTATATCTCGTTTAAACTTTGTTATACGACAAAAGTGTACATAACAAAATGCACACTAAATGATAAAATAAACAACTTTTGTTGTGTACATATTTTCTGAAAAACCATAGGAAACAAAATATCACTATTTTTAATTTCGGGCTCCCTCATAACCACTCCTGTTCGCCTCAGAGAATATTAGAATAGCCTACAGTCTAAGTTGGGTTAATAGTTTCATAAAATTTGGTTCTGCTGTTTATGCGTGAAAAGGTAACAAATAAACAAACAGACACCAAAGCCACAAATTGCAGATATCATGACTATAGCTTGTTAAACAAAAATAAGTATTGTGAAATTTCGAGAAAAAATCAATGTACAAATAGACATTAGAATTTTTATATATATATATATATATATATATATATATATATATATATATATATGTTAGATAGGTTATATATTGTAATCAACAAATTTTAGTTTTAAAATGCCGTATGTAAATAAAAAAAAAAAAATAAGAGTTTTGAAGTAGGTTTTACGTATCATGGATTTCATTTTATTCACGACATATCAGAAATAAACAAGGTACATGATTAAAAACCTGCAAGGTGTTTATATACTTTCTTATATTCTGGCTTTCCAAGCATCACATTTGATAGATATGCATATAAAGACTGCATGCCAGTGCTGCAAAATGGGATTCAATAGGAAAATGGGTTGATACTGTCAGTTTCCGAATAATGAAAAAACAGCCTAAATAGCACTAAAAAGGGATTTCAATGTGATGAATAGCTTGAAATCATTTTTCCACAATTTTCTTAAATTGATTTTTTCTTTTACTTTTAAAAATTCAACTACTCACATCCAAATTTCACAATTTTCAGTAATCATCATAGGTCTTAGGTATTTTCAGGAATCATTTGCCGATTTTGGGACATTTTCCGGACTTGTAGACACCCTGACTAAGTAGAATTAGTTTTAGCACCATAACTGCCACATTTAAAATTAGTACATTCATTTAGTGTTATAATAAATGTAGCAGTGAAGAATGACAACAGCAAAGTAAACCTGTTTTTCGGCAAACTTCCTTCCGCATTTATAACTTATTATTCTTTAATGATTATTTTTGTCAATCGAATAGATACAAATTATAAATTTTTCAAACAAAATATTCCAAAATGTAAGGGAGGTCAAAAAAACAAACTGTAAATGATTCGCAACTATGAATCGGATCAAAAGTACCACTATGAATAGGGTATCATTTCTACAAAATGTCCTCTAACTGTGGAAAACCTTTATTATTGTAATACCTACAATAAATTTACATGTCTCTACTTACTACTATTTATAAATAAATGGATAGGTTTAGAAAATATAAATGATTGTTATTAAATGCAATTGCATTTGGAAAAAGAGGATTTATTTGTTAAAACTAAAAATCATCATGAAAAATTGTATTCCAAGCTTAAATACCGCATACTGTTTTCAACAGACCTCCATGTATGTGGGATATATCCAAATGTGTAATGTGATGACATCATTAATTAACCCTTTCATTGTGCAAAGCCATTATAGTGGCTTTGCACAATGAAAGGGTTAAGATTTTACATTATTGATTTATTAACGTCCAATTTTTGCAACCATTTTAATATTTAAAGGTGTGAATGGCTTAACCAACGTACCCTTTTTATCCAATGAGCCTTTGCCAACAATTTTCTTGGTGCAAGGTTCTCCTGTAAAGAAAAAGTTGAAAACAGGTATTAGTATTAAGTAAGAGAACAGCATTTCAAAGAAAAAAATGATTAAATTAAGGAGAATGAATACATATTATTTGGTCAAGTCCAAAAAGATTATATGGTCTGCCTCAGAGTAGCTGCATAAACTAAGCAGATTTCTCAAGCATTGGAGTATGATACGTTAAAGATTTCATCTGACCTATCACCTATTACCTATTTCTCCTGCAGATTGGTTCTATATCATTTTTAATCTAGTTAAGTATAATGACAGAAATATTTCTATTTATATAAATTCCTCCATTCTAAAACATCTGTCCAACTGGTCCGATTTACACAATTAACCGTTTATAGGGCAGGGCTGCACAAGAAGCCAAGCGAACAAAAAATTTAAACTTGGAGGGAAGAAGGCAGGAATGGTTACTAAATGTCTCACTAGATGCCGTGACCTTCAGAAAAATAGATATAAGAGGCTTGGAGTATTAAAATGGATTGGAGCCAAATTCGGGCTTACCTGGTTTCACCCAGTGCGTGTGCATTATATATTTGGACTTTCTTAGTTTATCCTCTCCCACCTCATAAAGGCCAATCATTTTTTACTCATGCATTACATAAAATACTCAAATTAATTTTGATCTATATGGTATTGTAATATACATGTTATATGCCATTATGTTCAAAAATTTTATATATTACGAGCAGATGAAAATTTCAAATGTACATAATATTTTTTAGTAGATTTCCCTTAAGGGAAATCAGCTATTGAGGTTGTACTCATGACACAATTTTCAAAATTTTTCTTCAAATGTCCATCGATCCTACCTAGTAGATGAAAATGAAGTCCGTTCATTACTGAATATGTGTGAATATATATATATATATATATATATATATATATATATATATATTTGTCGTTTACCACTCGAGCGGTCACAATTTTTGTTTGCTCGTTAACAAAATCAATATTTAGTCGTTTTATGCAAATAAAAAAAAAAAAAAAAGAAGTTCGTTAACTGTTGAAATCGAACTAGGGGGAGGGGGGTTTAAAGGGGGAGAAATTTTAAAATTCAAAATATCTCAATTACTATAAGTCGGATCGAAAAAGTGTATGGAATGAATCTTATTGCAAATTAAATTTACTATAAATATTGTTATATACATTTATTCTGTATCCTGAATATTAACTGAGATATTTGTATTTTTCACTTTTCAGCATTGAGTAAACCCCCACCTCTGCTCATGTTCAGTAAACAATACACTGTTATATAAGAAACCATATTATTCGAAGCTTAAATAGTAAATATTGTTTTCCAGAGACCTTTATTATACGAGATAGATAGCCTTAGTTGCAAAAAGTGGACGAAGCCTTCTCAACATCCGAAACCTATGTCGGTCTCAGGAAGTTAACCTGAGACATTACATAAGATCGAATGATAGCCACGACTTCAAAGGAATAGTTAAACTTGATGATGGGTTTACGGCTTTGAACTTGAAATGTAGTAACAATCCTGAAGACATAGATGAATCCCATTTTCTTTCAGAATGACAAAGTAAGGAACTTCATGGTTGTTACAAAAGTCACCTTTATGACTCGTAGGTAGACTTGGATTATTCTGTCGCGTGGCTGACGTCTGGAAAGCTGTTTTCAGAAACAGAAGGTTTCATTACAGCTATCCAAGACCAAGTGATTGCCACCAGATCATACAGACTTCATATCCACAAGGACAGTAGTGTCTCGGACAAATGTAGGTTATGCAACAAAGCTTATGAGTCAATTCAACATATTACGGCAGGATGTGAAATACTTGCTGGATCTGAGTACTTACAAAGGCACAATAACATGGCAAAAGTATACCATCAAGCTCTAGCAGAGAAATTCGGCATGGTAGACAGAAAGGTCGCTAATTATCGCTATATTCCTCAAAAATTATTGGAAAAAGATAATATAAAGATGTATTGGGACGAGCGATGATAACTGACCATACTGTGCATCATAACAAACCGGATATTCTCATTATTGACAAGATCAATAAGACTGCTGATATTATTGACATTGGAGTGCCCAATGATGAGAATATTCGAAAATCCCATGCCGAAAAGTTAAGAAAATATCAAGAATTGGCTATCGAGCTCAAAGAGGTATACAAACTGAAATATGCCATAGTTACGCCTATTATAGTAAGTTCAAATGGACTTGTGCCAAAAACAACAATAGCAGGCACCAAGAACTTAAATCTGCCAACAACAATTATAAAAGAAGCATAACAAGGAGTACTTCTTGATACTGTCAGAATCGTGCGAAAATTTTTAAATTCCCCATAGCATGTCACAATCACAAACTCCATATCGGTTGGATTTTCCCCCCGATATGGATTTTACTCCAGTTTTCACTGAGTGTAAGCCTTTCCCCATAATAATAATAATATACGAGATAGATGCAAATATGACCTTGTGACCCCTCCCCCTTCTTAAATTCATGGACTACTAAAATTTGATTGATTTACATAAAACTTATTCTGATTCATTAAAAATTAGAGTACTAGGTTTAGCACATAGTTTTCAATAAAATGAGTATGTTATATTCTGATATATTTCAGTTATTGTTTTTCTTTCTGGTGAGTCATTGGTAGACCTGTTTGTTTACATTTGAGACGCTTCCCGCCGACAGGGGAAGTATTTCTTATTACCGTTTGTATTTGTTCACTTAATATTCACGGTGGTGTTGAGTTAGCAGTATGTAAGTTTATATATTATTAATCTTCACGAGGGAAATCTGCTTAGTTTACATAGCCCCTGAATAACGGACTTTTCTTACTAGTTCTTAATGGTAAGAAAACCAAACTTGTTATCAATTGTGTGATTATCTAGTTATTTTCCATCAAAGCTTCTTATTATTTGTGATTAATTTGTAGTTTTACTAAATATACTTGGTAAATTGAACAAATATGAATACTTTTTTTTTTAAATTAGAATTCTTTTTCATTACAATTTGAGGATGTCAAGCTATTCATTGAAACACATAATATAATATCAAAATACAGTGTGGAGGGTCAGTGCTATTAAATACATGAATAACTATGCATAATTTTTTAGTAAATAATTTTCAACAACAATATTATAAGTCCTGAACCTGCCTCACAAAGTTTAGGATTGGTCATCATAATAACTCTCCCCATGTTTGTGACATTCTTTAACAATGTTATTACTCCTGTGTTCAAGTAGTTTTATACAGTCTTTAAGGGGCGATTAATATAGAAGTGTGATGGAAAATTGGGGAAGATGGATACTAATTACTTCTTGAATTTTTGTTCTAATATAACATGATTTTCATGATCAAATATCAATTCATTAAAATCGTAAATCAGAATCATTCAAGAAAAGTTAATATTTTGTCCTTAATAATTCAAATCTACGCATAATACACCGGAGACGGGAAATATGGCAATATGGAGGACAGTGAAGTCTTAAATAAAAAATTAATTTGATTAAAAACAAATCCACAGAAACGACGGGTATTAACCCTAAACACTAGGACGGGTAAATGTCAAAATATTGTGCAAAGTAAAGCCTTGCCAAAAAAATACCATCACCATCCAGCCTCAAATGAATTCCCGGGCGAAGCCGGGTATCTGAGCTAGTATAACATGATTTTCATGATCAAATATCAATTCATTAAAATCGTAAATCAGAATCGTTCAAGAAAAGTTGCAACTCTTCACCAAAAAGATGCCAAAGGTATTTCTGAGCAGATAGAAAACAATATTTTATGTAGCAAATAATTTATAATATATAATTATATAATTTATGAATGTTTAAATTGATAGCTTAATGAAATCTCATACCTTCATCACCTGCGGCACTTGTAAGGTCTATAACTTCAGGGCTACTGAACTTACATTTTACCAAATTTTCTTTCAGAACTAGAGAAGAACAAAACAAAAAATTAAACAGGAATAAAAATCAATACATGTGCACTTAAATATTAATGAAAGTAGCTAAGAGAGTTCATACCTGTAATATGGTCCTCATTAATTATAATGACAGGCTTTAATTTAAGGATCTCATTAAAGTTACCACAATCCGTAAAGAAGTATAGTAAATACAGGGTGTGGCTATTAAATAACGAGACTGACGCTGAAACCAATGTATCATTTTATTTTTATTTCATACATTTTTGCATATTATCACCTTCAATATACACCCCTCCTTTTTCCCTACAACGCTCCATGCGAACCTTCCATTGTTCGAAACAGTGCTGGAAGTCTTTTTCTGTCAGCTCCTTCAGGACGCGTGCCGCTTTCTCTTTCACAACTTCAACAGACTCAAATCTTGTTCCTTTTAATGCAGATTTCACCTTAGGAAACAGATAGAAGTCGCACGGCGCAAGATCCGGCGAATAAGGCAGATGGTCTAACACTGGGATGCTGAATTTGGCTAGAAACCTCTTAACAGACAATGTGGAATGAGCCAGGATCAAAAACCATGATTCGTCACATGTTATTATCCTTTCCAGTAAGTTTGGGTCATTTTCAATGGCATTCAAAATGTCAGTACTAATATTTTTGGGAGCTTCCAGTTGTTCAAATGTGAGAATTTTAGGCACCATCTTGGCACACACTTTTTGCATGTTAAAATTGTTATGTAATATTTGCCGTACGAATTCTTTATCAATTTCAGTTTCAGCAATTGCACGAATACTTAACCGACGGTCAGATCGAATCAGATTACCGATTTTTTCGATATTGTCATCCGTTTTCGACGTGGAAGGGCGACCCGGGCGTGAATCATCTTGAACGTCTTCCCGGCCATCTTGAAAACGCTTAAACCACTCAAAAACACGTGCATGCGATAAACATCCATTGCCATACACTTCTTTCAATAAATTATAAGTTTCAGTAGCTGTTTTTCCAAGTTTCACAACAATTCGTTGCTCTACTGTTACACTTAACATTTTTCCGGCAAAAAAAAAAAACAACTTTAATGCAAACAAAGGCTACGGCTGTACTGATTTGTTTACAGAAGCGAGAGGCACTATATTCGAAAGAGGAAGCTTCACGATAACAGCTGTTAGTTCCTGGCGTTTGACGCATGCGCATTTCTTCTGTAGCAGCGTCAGTCTCGTTATTTAATAGCCACACCCCATATAAAACAACAAGGAGAGTTTATGATAAAAAATAATTCCAAAGGAGTGGTAGACAACCTTCTAACCTGCTCCCTCACTAAACCACCATAGAAAGATAGGATAAGAGGAAACTTAATAGAATTAGAAAGGGCATAAAATATTCAAGAATTATTTACAAGTGGAGTACACAGCCTTCGACACATCGATTTGAATGAACATTTTTTAATGTGTAGTAACTAATGAAAAACAAATTCTCTTAAAGCGAGAGAACGTACTTCTCAAGAGTTTGTCTAAGAAAATAATTATTAAAGATTTTCTGAATGGCTTGAGGCGATGCAAAGACATTTATTTCAAAGAGCTTCCGTGGCTCAACGGTTTTTTTTATAGTAACCGCAAAATTTCAATATCGAATCTCAATAGAAGCGACTAATTTTTTTTTTTTTTTAATATTTTGTTAAATACCAACAAATACATTTTCAACTTGATGATAGAGATATATTTTCATTATGCTTGGCCTTGGACCACTGATGTTATCTATTATGAAGTTAAAATTTTTAGTGAGTATGACAATGGATGGACTATGAAAATCCCCCCTCCCACTGGTCCGTTTTCAGCCATTAACAAACTTGATATGTTTTTTTACATAAAACGTTTAAATATCGAGTTTCGAAAATTGTGACTGTGAGAGCGGTAAAAGACATACATACATACATATATATATATATATATATATATATATATATATATATATATATACTAGCTAAGGTACCCGGCTTCGCTCGGGAAATCATTGCTGACTGACTAATGATGATATATTGATAGTAAGACTTAAATGTGTACAATTACACTTCCCTCCACGACGTAATGATTTTCCATAATAGCCAACCCTGAAGGGTAACTTTTGTGAATTAATAGAATAGAATTTTTTTTTTTTTTTTTTGAAGGATAAATGAAAATGTGTTCCTAATCTATTCCTGTGCACTTTTTGACTCACATTGGATCGTTCATTAAGAATGACTCAATACGTAAGGGTTCGTCATAAATAAAAAGTAATCTAGGCTACTCAATGGAAGTTTATACCATTCATTTTGAAGGATTTATCAAAATGTTGTGATTTTAGTCTAATGCCTACTCACTTTATTAAAACTGTTGGTTCACTGTTAATAATAATAAAAAATTAAATATCTCCAGGTTTGTTGAAATAAATGACCCTCTAAACTTAATGGAACTGTCCAAACGAATTGAATCAAATAATTTTATACAATTTTTTGAAAAGATCACATAAGAACTTTTGATCTACATAATTATGGGATTTACATAATATGGAAATGTAGAGTAATTATAATCAGTACAAACTAAAATATTAAGATTGTTTACTTACTATAATTAGACGGACAAAATGATACTGTGGACTGATTATCTACATCTGGAAAAAAAGGAATATATCAGTTTAATGTAAGAATGACTACAAATCTGACACTTATATTGTTTTAAAATTTACATAGTAGGATTATTTGCTTACATGAGACATGATAAGGTTATTGGTTAAACAACTGGAAAGGAAAAATAGTATTAATGCAAAACATGTGTTCATGCATGAGGTTCGCGGTAGTTTTCATTGATATTAAGTAATTTTCGGCTTCAAACTTCAAAAAAAGGTATTAGAATTATCAACTAAATTAAAACGATGTATTAAATATGCTTTACAGCTTTAGAATGTTACCTGTATTTGGGCTAACAGCTGAAAGATTCAGTGGCTGACTCTGAACATAATCAGGGACTGAGGAAATGAAGAAGGTAGTAAGTAATTAGTTCATTTATTCTAAATTATTTGCAAGTAATATTAAACTACTATAAGTACAGCAGCTTAGGGCTACTACATGATAGCGACACAATTGTGTTTAAGTGAAAATCTCATGAATAGGAAAGAATGGAAAGAAGAAAGAAAAACACACTCAATATTTGATTAAAAGGAATAATTAAACAATTAACAAGATTGATTATAAACATATTTTAATCCAACATATAATAACAGAGATTTTTCATTTTTCTGTCCTTTAACCCTCCTCCCCTGACCTGGTTAAATTACAAACATTTACAAATTTTATTTTTAGTTTAATATGAAGTACTTATATATAGTATTGAGTTTGGTAGAAATAAAAATTGTTACTTTTGACAAAATAGTTTCTATTGATGACATCACATTGAACACACTTGTCCAATACACACACACACAAACAAAGACCAATGGTCAATAGATCAAAAGAGTTTGTTTAAAAAATATCCATTTTTATTTAGGCATTTTTCTAAAAATTTAATAGAAACAGCGGACGTTTTAAACATTTTACTTAAAGAATAATATTTCAAGACTCCCCTTCCATTTTGTTAACTACATCAACAATAATGCAATAGAATGAATGGCATAATTTTCTTAATGAAGTCAAAATAATATGTTATTGGGTTGTTTCGCTTTATCCTTATTATGCGTTTTAATTTTTCATCACTTTGAAGGTTTATTCTTTCTTTATGTATATTATTTATATATTTTTGTCTTTTTCTTTCTTTTTTTTTTTTTTAATCTCAACAACCAATTAATGAACTACATTTCGTGTATACAAAATCATGATGTATTATGACCATTCATGTTATATACTAAGATAGTATGGTATATGTAGTAAATAAACGCCCTTAAGATTGGGTAATGTGCAAAGGAAAATATTATATATATATATATATATATATATATATATACTCATATATTTATAGAATTTTGATCAGAAATCACTTTCGTCATCTTCTAGGTAGGATCGATGGATATTTGAAGAAAATCTTCAAAAACCCCGTCAATAGCTGATTTCTCTTAATTATTATTATTATTTATTAATGTCCACTTTTTGCAACTTAGGCTAATTGGGACGGGTTATCTACAGGTTACCACCCTTTTCTATTCCCTTCTCTTAAGGGAAATCTGATAAAAAGCTCTTAGAGTAAGCAACTAAATTAAAATAATGCATTAAATATGCACTTATATTGTTTTAAAATTTACATAGTAGGATTATTTGCTTACATGAGACTTGATAAGATTATTGGTTAAACAACTGAAAAGGAAAAATAGTATTAATGCAAAACATGTGTTCATGCATGAGGTTCGGGGTAGTAATCATTGATATTAAGTAATTTTCGGCTACAAACTTCAAAAAAAGCTATTAGAATTATCAACTAAATTAAAACGATGTATTAAATATGCTTTAACGCTTTAGAATGTTACCTGTATTTGGGCTAACAGCTGAAAGATTCAGTGGCTGACTCTGAACATAATCAGGAACTGAGGAAATGAAGAAGGTCGTAATTAGTTCATTTATTCTAAATTATTTACAAGTAATGTTAAACTCTACTATAAATACAGCAGCTTAGGGCTACTACTGTCAACCTCATATTGGTCTATGTTTACATGTTACTTGATGCTTATAATTTTAGCAACGTAGTGTTATACTCAGGAATGTGAATTTGTTTCATAATCATAAATAAATAATTTAAAAGTCCGTCACACAGGGGCTGCATAAACTAAGCAGATTTCCCACGTGAAGTTTTACAATAGAGAAATTTCACGAGAGCCGAGTAGTTCATGAAACGGCTGAACTAGCTTTTGGCGGGAGTCCGTTAGCCGCTCAGATTTAATAAAAATGCAAATATCTCAGTTAATATTCAAGATAGAGAATAAATGTATATAACAATATTTATAGTAAATTTAATTTGCAAAAAGATTGATTCTGTACAATTTTTCCATCCGACATATAGTAACGGAGATATTTCAAATTTTCGAAAATCCTCCCCTCTAAACCCCCCCTCCCACAGGTACGATTTCAGCCGTTAACGAACTTGATCTTTCTTTTTACATAAAACGACTAAATATCGAGTTTGGTACCGATCAAACAAAAATTGCGACCGCTACAGCGGTAACAGACAAATATATATATATATATATATATAGATATATATATACAGTTTTGAACGGACCTCATTTTCGTCATCTCCTGGGTAGGATCGATGGACATTTGAAGAAAAATTTCGAAAATTCCGTCATGAGTACAACCTCAATAGCTGATTTCCCCTAAGGGAAATCTGCTAAAAGGATGAACGCTCGGGAGGTGAACCCAGTTATTTCTGGTATTTATTAGCTGTGCTCCGTTAATATGTAATATACTTTACTGAACACACTATGTACCAATATGATATATAGTTTACAACCGAGACTTAAAAAGTTATTATTAATAGCGGTTATGACATTCTAAAACAGCTGCCATAGTTGGGCTTCGTGCCACATCAATGGAAAGGAACTTTTATTCATAAGTGGTTTGGAAGATAGAATATATTCTATGGTTATAAATTATATGTTCCTTTACGTTATAAAAAAAAAACTACATGCACAGGAGCTGGGAAATATAAAAATATTGAGGAAAGAGCAGCCTTACATAACAAATAATTTTATTATTAACAAATCCAAAGCAATGAAGGGTATAAACCCTAAACACTGGGATGGGGAAATGTCAAAATATTGTGGAAAGCAAAGGCTTGCCAAAAAAATACATTCATCATTCAGCCTCAAATGAATTCCAGGGTGAAGCCGGGTAACTTAGCTAGTATATATAAAATTTTGAACGGACATGATTTTCGTCATCTCCTGGGTAGGATCGATGGACATTTGAAGAAAGTTTTCGAAAATTGTGTCATGAGAACAACCTCAATAGCTGATTTCCCTTAAGGGAAATCTGCTAAAAGCTTTTAGAATTAACAACTAAATTAAAATGATGTATTAAATATGATTTACAGCTTTAGAATGTTACCTGTATTTGGGTCGACAGCTGAAAGATTCAGTGGCTGACTCTGAACAGTATTATAATCAGGAACTGAGGAAATGGAAAAGGTAGTAATTAGTTCATTTATTCTAAATTATTTACAAGTAATGTTAAACTCTACTATAAGTACAGTATCTTAGGGCAAATACATGATAGTGACAATTGTTTTAGGTGACAATCTCATGAATAGGAAAGAAGAAGAAAGACAAATAACACACTTAATATATGATTAGGCGGAATAATGCACAGAACATTAAACAATTAACAAGATTGATTATAAACATTTGCAGTTTAACCTACAACAATGAAAGATTTTTCATTTTTCTGTCCTTTAACCCTCCCTGGTCAAATTCGTAAACAATATATACAACTTTTTTTTAAAGATATAAATATAAATAATTAATCTTACAAAACAATATATAAATTAGAACATTATTGAACAAAACATTAAATGATGAAAAGCAAAATGAATTGTTTAAAAATAGTATATTATCAATTTACCCATAATACCTGTTTTAATAACTATTTTTTGGTATAATACTACTGCAAATTTCCTCAATGCTTTATTGCACTGATAAAATTCTATCCTCAATAGGCCATCGGTTTGCTATTTTCATTACTGTTTCTCTTAAAAGGTACCTTTCATTTGAAAGCAATGCACAGTCATGTAAGAGGTGGATGTATGTCTGTACAGTAGTAAAATCACATGGGCATAATGGGTTATTAGTCAGTTTAAATCTGGTAACGTACACTTTATTTGAGCTATATCCAGTTAATAATTGTGTTGTGTAAAAGTCAGTAGGTGTATCTTTAATGTTCAAATATTCTGCAATGTCGGGAATGAAAGTCTTTAAATGTTGTCCTTTATTTGTCACTGTCCAATGCTGTTGCCATTTCTTTATGCTGTCTGTGCGTAGTAAATGTTTAATGTGTGTCTTTGGTATTTATGTGTAACATTCTGTAATTTCGGAAGATTTAGATGCTGACTTTGCAGCTTTATCAGCAATTTCATTTCCCAAATTCAATGTTAAATTGTTGTTGGTAGAGTAAATTTAATGTGTGTCAAATTTGTTCAATGAGAGGGTCGTGAATTGAATGATTATTTAGTGATTGCAGTGTAATGTAGGCTTTTGAGAATAGCCAATTTCTTAGGTTGATTATTCGTGCAATGTCAAACTAATTTGAATTTTTGAATGTCAACCAAAATCTTCACTCTCGAAAAATGCAAAACCACAGCCAGCGTTTTCCCCATCTCGGCTGCCATCATTGTAAAATTCAACACTAGATCTGTTAAATTTATTGAAAGAACTTTTTGGATAGAGAGCAGTGTGTATCCATTGAGTGTAATACACAGGGCATTCTATTTCTAAAGGAGCATATTCATTCCATTTTCAAGAGTAGGTATTGTGTCACATACTGCTTAGAAATGAGATCAATTGATACAACTTTGGACAGCACGCATGCAGCATCGCAATACTGTATTGTAACCTTTTATTATTTTTAGTACCATAAACCTTTGTTTTTGTTGAAGTTTTAGGAGATTGTATTGTTTCTGTCCAGTGTACCAAGTATGTATGCCGTAAGTGAGAGATGGAAATATAGCCCCCCTTGTAGAGACTCTCAAGTGCTTCTGTTTGTAGTCCCCAAGTGTTTCGTGCTGCAATAGATAAATTGTGTATAAGGTGTACTAACTTGTTCTGTAATTTGTCGATACGTATGTTCAATGATAATTTTTGGTCAATATATATAACATTTTGAGCAGACCTCATTTTCGTCATCTCCTAGGAAGGATCGATGGACATTGGAAGAAAATATCGAAAACTGCATCATGAGTATGAGTACAACCTCAATAGCTGATTTCCCTTAAGGTAAATCTGCTAAAAAAGCTGATAGAATTAGCGACTAAATTAAAACAATGTAATAAATATGCTAAACAGCTTTAAAATGTTACCTGTATTTGGGTCGACAGCTGAAAGATTCAGTGGCTGACTCTGAACAGTATTATAAGCAGGAACTGAGGAAATGAAGAAGGTAGTAATTAGTTCATTTATTCTAAATTATTTGCAAGTAATGTTAAACTATAAGTACAACAGCTTAGGGCTACTACAATTGTTTTAAGTGAAAATCTCATGAATAGGAAAGGATGAGAAGAAGAAAGACAAAAAATACACTCAATATTTGATTAAGAGGAATAATGCACAGAACATTAAACAATTAACAAGAATTTTTATAAACATTTTTAGTCCCACATACAATAACAGATTTTTTTTTTAATTTTCTGTCATTTAAACCTTCCCCCATCCTAGTCAAATTACAAACATTTACAAATTTTCCTTTTAGTTTAATATGAAGCACTTATGTATTGAGTTTGGTAGAAATAAAAATTGTTACTTTGGACAAAATAGCTTCTATTGATGACATCACATCAAACATATTTGTATGAATGCGACATATTAACCGTCCGATAAAAATTATATGTGGTATTTAAGCTTGGAATAAGACATTTCATGATATATTGGCTTAGTGTTAATGTGAGATGAGTAGAAATGGGGTTTCACTGAAGGTTGAAAACTGAAATATACAAATATCATGGATAATACAATAACAGTTGAAAATTAAATTTTTCAAAAAAGATTGGCTTCAAACATTTCTCATATTTTGAGTTTTTGAATAATTTCCTGTAACTATTTCTCTTCCTGGTTCAATTTCAGCCTTTAAAAAGATTGATCATTAATTGTAATGCTAAACTGTCAAGTTTGGTAACAATCAACCTAAATTACAACTGCTTGAGCAGAAAGCTCTTATACCTCAAGAGATAATACAATACACAATGCAATTGTCACATTTGATATATTTACTTGCTCAAATGTAGAAGACAAATTCTTTTTTTTTATTTTATTAAGGAATGAACACATTTCTTTTTAAAGATGTTTGAAAGAAGTATAAGCAATATTTCTATGGTAGAATACAACTTACCATCATTAACACTAATGTAATACTGCACAGGTTCTTGATATACATCTTGGTAACTTGGTAATCCTGATGAATTTTGATATAAAAAAAAAATAAAAAATGAAAATAATATATTTTTTAAGTATAACCATACTAAGATATTAACGATTAAAAGATATATATATATATATATATATATATTATAAATTAATAAAGGATGGAAATTTACCATTTATAAATATTGGTTGAATTATTTGATTCTGTTGAAGGCCAGGGTAAGATTCTGAAGCTGAAATAAAATCAAAAGCAGATAACAAATTACCTTTTGAATTTAAAATACAAAAAAAGGAATGCAATAATGAAACAGATTAGAATACATAAATAAATAAATAGTAATAAAGTAAGACAATAACGTTAATAACAGATTCAAAATAAATGAGATTATTTACCATTTATTGAGGCAGGTTGACCTTCCTCGATGCCAGGGTAAGATTCTGGAGCTGAAATGAAATCAAACCCAAATAACTTAAAATGCGTTTAGATTTTAAAATATCAAATATAACACAAGAAGGAAAAAATGAAAAAAATAATATAGTAACGTTTCAAGAAAATAACCAAAATAACAGTAATGAAGGTTCCAAAATAAAATAGCTTACCATTTTGAAAGACAGGTTGAATAATCTGATCCTCCTGGATACCAGGATAAGATACCACTGCAGAAATAAAATCAAACATCAAAAATATATTTTAAATAAATATAGGAAATCAAATTCAAAAATAAAACCGAGAAAATACAAAAAAGCCGAGCCTCAGCTGGCCATAATCCTCAAAACTTCAAAATATTTTTACTAAATTTAAAACTCATTCCCTCTTTGAAAAAAATAAAAGAAGTATAATACCTCATCCGTAAACATTTTCTAAACTCCCCAGCCTCATTTTGGTTGTCCAACTAAAAACTAAACAATAATTAATAGTAACTCCAGAAATTAAATAAAGTACAAAAAATTACCTCCTAGAGAGCCAGGTTGATTTACTTGAGCCTCCTGGATGCCAGGGTAAGGCACTGCTGCTGAAATAAAATGGAAAAAAAATAAAATAATTCCTCTTAAGTATAGAATACTAAATAGAATAGGGGAAAAAAATAGTCCTGTCAAACAGGGCCAGCATAAACTAAGCAGATTTCCCTCATGAAGGTTAACAATAAATAAATCTACATACTGGTATCATAATACAACCTTGAATATTAAGAGAATAAATACAAACGATAATAAGAAACCTTCTGACGGAAAGCATCTGAAAAGTAAACAGGTTGGCTAACCTCTCACTGGAAAGAAAACAATTACCGAATTATATCAGAATATAATGTATTAATTTTATTGAAAACTATTTACTACAGCTACTGCTATAATTTACAATGAATCAGAATAATTTCTATCTCAATCACTAAAAATTTTGTAATCCAAGAACAAATGGGGGGGGGAGGGTCAACAGAAAGTATTTGTTTGTGTCACGTATAATAAAGCTTTGTTGAAAACAATATTTGGTATTTAACGTTGTAATGAAGTGGTTCATGATATAACAGCTTATTATTAATATGACACTAGTAGGAGTGGGGGTTTACTGAAAGCTTAAAACTATAAAATCCAAATATCTCGGTTAATACTCATTATACAGAAAATATGTATAGAATAATATTTATAGTAAATTTAATTCCCAATACAATTGTTTCTATACCATTTTTAACCCGATGTATAGTAACAGAGATATTTCGAATTTTTGAAATTCCTCAATCTAAACCCCCCTCCCTCTCGACCAATTTCAGCCGTTAATGATTTTGATCCTTCTTTTTACATAAAACGACTATAAGTCGAGTTTGGTAACCATTAAACAATATTGTCACTGCTAGAGAGGTAAGAGACAAATATATATATATATATATATATATATATATATATATATATATATATATATATATAAAATTGTAACCTCTGTCTGTACATTGTTTTTTTTTCGCGAAATTTCACGATAACTTTTCCTTTCACATGTCATAGACACCATAACTGCATTCTGTTTCTTTCGTGTCTGTTTGTTTGTTTGTTTTTATTTGTTTGTTACCTTTTCACGCATAAACGGCTGAACCGAATTTTATGAAACTTGGATGTATATTACTACTAGCCCATCTTAACTTTAGGCTATATTAATATTCTCTAAGACCAGTAGGAGTGGGGGTTATAAGGGAGGCCTGAAATTAAAAATAGCGATTTTCGTTTCCTATTGCTTTTTCAGCAAATATGCACATAACAAAAGTTGTTTATTTTGTAATTTAGAGCAACTTTTGTTATATGCACTTTTGCCGTATACGGAAGTATAAATGAGTTATACGTTAAAAACTATAGCGGGAGTCCACAATTTTATTTGGCACAAAAGACTCAACCGAACTAAACCAAACTCGCTATGTAAATTAATAATAATGATTTCCTTATAATAAGCCATACCAACATTTCTATGGACGGGCAGGAGTGGGGGTTATAAGGGAAGCCTGAAATTAAGAATAGCGATATTTCGTTTCCTATTGGTTTTTTCAGCAAATATAAACATAACAAAAGTTGTTTATTTTGTAATTTAAAGTAACTTTTGTTATATGCACTTTTGACGTATACGGAAGCATAAATGAGTTATACGCTATAAACTAAAGCGGGCACTAACGGCTGAACCGAACTTGAACAAAACTCGGTATGTCAATTAGCATTAATTCTTCCATGATTATAAGTTATATTAAAATTTTTAGGTTCGAACGGGAGGGGGTTAAAAGGGAGGCCAGAAATAAAAATACACCATATTTACATGAATAAGAGACGGGAAATATAAAAATATCGAAGACTGCGAAGCCTTATCGAACAAATCATTCTATTAATAGCAAATCCACGGCAAAGATGGTATCAATCCAAAACTCTGGACGGGTTAATGTCAAAATATTGTGCAATGTAAAGCCCTGCTAAAAAATACCATCACCATTCAGCCTCAAATGAATTCCCGGGCAAAGCTGGGTATCTGAGCTAGTAATATATATATATATATATATATATATATATATATATATATATATATATATATATATATAAAATTGTAACCTCTGTCTGTACATTGATTTTTTCCCCAAAATTTCACGATAACTTTTCGTTTCACATGTCATAGACACCATAACTGCATTTTGTTTCTTTCGTGTATGTTTGTTTGTTACCTTTTCACGCATAAACGGCTGAACCGAATTTTATGAAACATGGTATGTATATTACCTAACTAAGATATTAGTTATATATGTTACTAACCTAACTTAGATTTTAGGCTATATTAATATCCTCTGAGACAAACAGGAGTGGGGGTTACAAGGAAAGCCAGAAATTAAAAATAGCGATATTTCGTTTCCTATTGGTTTTTCGGCAAATATGAACATAACAAAAGTTGTTTATTTTGTTCTTTAGAGTAACTTTTGACATATACACTTTTTCCATATACCGAATTATAAACGAGATATACGCTAAAACCTTTAGCGGAAGGGAACAATTTTATTTGGGACAAAAGACCCAACCGAAATAAATAAAACTCGGTATGTGTATTAGCACTAACGCTTCGATTTTAACAAGCCATACCAACATTTCTAGGAACGGGCAGGAGTGGGGGTTGTAAGGGAGGCCTGAATTTAAAAATAGCGGTATTTCGTTTTCTATTTGTTTTTCGGCAAATATAAACATAACAAATGTTGTTTATTTTGATATTTAGAGTAACTTTTGTGATATGCATTTTTGTCTTTTAACAATGTATAAACGAGATATACACTATAAACTAAAGCGGGAGTCAACTATTTTATTGGGCGCTAATGATTAAACCGAACTTAAAAAAACTCGGTATGTCAATTAGCATTAATTCTTCTGATTATAAGCTATATTTAAATTTTTAGGTTAGAACGGGAGTGGGGGTTATAATAAAGACTGAAATACAAATTTGCGATATTTCATTGTCTATTTGTTTTTCGACAAACATGCAGATAACAAAAGTTGTTTACTTTGATATTTAGATTAACTTTTGTTTTTCTACATTTCTCAGGAACAATGCGTGGAGCAAGTAATTTGCGTAGAAATATTGATATGCTCAACAATTCATTCCAATTTGAACTATGAGGTACCCCACCTGGAAAATTAATTCAAATCTATGTTAATATATTTTTGTCCTAAATAATTGAAATCTGTGCATAATGCACAGGAGAAGGGAAATATGGACAATTTGGAGGACAGTGAAGACTTACATAAAAAATTAATTTTATTATTAACAAATGCCAACAACGGGCATTAACCCAAAACACTGGGACGGGTAAATGTCAAAATATTGTGCAAAGGAAAGCCTTGCCAAAAAAATACCGTACCATTCAGCCTCAAATCACTTCCCGGGCGAAGCCGGGTATCTGAGCTAGTATATATATATATATATATATATATATAATATATATATATATATATATATATATATATATATATGTGTGTACAGTTTTGAAAACAAGACTTAATATTTGAGTTAAAATACAAATGTTTAGAGCAACAATTGTAGAGGATCAAAAAGCCCCCCTCATAATCCTAGTCCAGTTTTAGCTATTAACTAATATGGTCTTTAGTGTTGAGTAAAACAGTTAAATATTGAGTATGATTAGATCAATAAACATTTTTGAGTCAAGAACATAAACTTAACTGATGACGTCATCACACAATTATTATCATACACTTCACATGAAAACAATATTGTGTATTTAAAAATCCATTAAAGTGGTTCATGATATAACAGCTCATTGTTAAGATGAAACGAGAGGGAGTGACGGTTTACGAAAGGCTGAAAACTAAAAAATGCAAATGTCTTGGTTAATATTCATGATAGAGAAAATATGAATATAACAACATTAACAGACAATTAAAATAATGCCCGTCACACAGGGGATGGGTAAACTAAGCGGATTTCCCACACGAGGGTTTACAATAGATAAATATACATACAAGTAACACTACCGTGAATATTAAGTGAATAAATACAAACGGTAATGAGAAATCATTCAGTCAATTTACAATACAAGTTAATAATCTCTACAATGGAAAGTGGCTGAATAGTAAACAAACAGGCCAGCCAACCTCGTAGCACTGAATAGATAGATAGACCGGAAAGTCAAACAATTAATTAAATATATCTGAATACAACATATTAATTTTATTGAAAACAATTTATTAAAGCTATTGCTGTAATTTGTAATGAAACAAAATCAGTTTTATCTGAATCACTCAAATTTTAGAAATCAAAGAACAATAGAAGTGGTGGGGGAGTCAACAGAACATATTTGCATATATCTCTCAAAGTAAAAGTTCAATGAAAACAATATTTAGTATTTAACCCTGTAATGAAGTGGTTCATAATACAACAGCTTATTGTTAATATGACATGAGTAAAAGTGGGGGCTTGCTGAAGGCTCAAAATTGAAAAATGCAAATATCTCGGTTAATATTCAAGATAGAAAATAAATTTATATAACAACATTTAAAGTACATTTAACTTTCACTAAGATTGGGTCTAAACAATTTTTCGATCTGATATACAGTAACGGAGATATTACGAATTTTGCTGAAATCCCCCCCCCCTCCAACTGGTCCGAATTTACCTATTAATGAACTAGATCTTTCTTTTTCATAAAACGTTTAAATATCGAGTTCGGTAACGATCAAACAAAAATTGTGACCACTAGAGCGTTAACAGACAAATAAGTAAGTCTTTTTAAGTTCCTCAGTTTCTAAATAAATATCTGATGTCTTCCTTACAATTTAATACCTGTTTACATATAAACTAAAATACTTGAGAACATTTTTTTTAAATCCCAAAACTTTGATATAGGATGCAAAAGAACATTGCTAGCTACATATGATTTAAATAAATGTAAATTAGAAATGGAGCAATAGATCGTACTTACAAGTAATATAATATTGGACTGGAATCTCTGGGTCATATTGAACTATTTGCTGTCCAGAAAGTATAGGAACTGTTTCCTCTGGAACTTGACCTGAAACAAAATAATTCCATCAACTAAAACATACCAAATATTGTCCCTAGCCAACTTGGTTGCATGTTATCATTTTTAATTGGTTTTTCAAAATGTTTTTTATATTATATTCCTTAAAAGTTAAGATATTGGGTGTTTGAATAAATCACTAGTGATTTTTTAAAAACAACTGAAGTATCCCTAGCTTTTGGATCATGGTTTTCAGACATTTGCTGACTGTTGAAAAGTCAACTCCCAATGATTCGAACCAATTTTGAAGCATTTGGAATGGATCTTAATTAAGCAATGACTAATTCTTCTTCTCAAAATCTTCACTTTTAAACTGAGCAAACCACTTTGGGCACATTTGCTCAGAGCGTATTCTCCGTAAACATGTACTAAAATGCTATGGCTTTCAGCAGCACTTTTCTTCATGTTAAAGTAATGAAGAACTTCCTGCAAAAACAATTTATTCGGTACAAAGTTAGAAATATTTGATAATGTAAAACAATTAGTTATTCACGCTTAAACAGAATGATTTACAATAAAAACAAAGACCAATTACAGTAGGATTCTGGAGAGGAGTCTTACCTACAATTGAAATACTCCACTAGTAGCACCATCTCCTACAAACTAATTCATGTACCCAATACATTGCTCTCATGTTTTCACATCCACTGTACAATGTAAAGAAATTATTCTAATCACAAAAATATTGTTTTCAGATTTCAAAGGACTTATCGATTTTGACCTTTTCTGAATCCATTTGGTCTAGTTCCGGTGTGACACTTTCGAATTGTGCATATCTCACATAACTCAAAAAACGACTAGCCTTAGAATGTTGAAGTTTAATATTTGGGACAGCTTTCCCATCCACTTACCATTTTTGATCAAAATTGACTAAGGAATAAATTTACTAAAATTACCAATTTCTTCATACCTACTAGAGATACAGAACTATTTTACTTTATCATGAAAAGATGTATCGATCTAAAGAAAAATTACATCCTATGACATTTTTGACCTGATGTACTGGAACAGAGATATCAGATACTAGCTTCGCTACCAGTAGTTGTTGAGTTGATATATAAATAGTTTCTCACGGAAATATAAACTTCCTGATTATTTATTGACTGGGAATCATTCAAACAAAACTTATACCAGTTAAGGACATTGTCAAAAAAAAGAAACAAACAGGGATTACAAATATTAAACATATAGTACAGATGCATGATTAATCCAAAAACAGTGTCAACAATACAGAAAGAATGAATACAAGTAGGGTTATACCTGAAATAATGACTTGCATTGGCAAAGCTGCCGCATCTTGTTCCTGGATCTGCACAATGCTAGGCTCAGTTCCTGAGTACATCTGTGAAATTTAATTCCGTAAATATAAAATTGAATTATTCTCAACAGAATTGTTTTAATTTCTAATGCATATAAAAAAAGTCAGGGGGGCTGCGTGAACTAATTTTCCAAGAGCTGATTTATAAAACTGATAATCACAAGCCACCATCTATTCTACTATATATTTATCCTGTAGTAAGAAGCCAATGTAGATAGGAATTTAAATATAAGCTGGACATGAGATCAGGGGGAACTCAGTTGCTCAAAGTACAAATTGGATGAGTAGAAGTGGGTTTACTGAAGACCGAATGCTAAAAAATTTAAATATTATGTTTAATATTTGAGATACATAAATAGTCAAAAGAACAACTTTTATAAGAAATTAAACTATCAAAAAGACTGGTATATTCCATTCTATGATCTCATTCATTACAACTGATACATACTGCTCAAAAATGAATAGGGATATTGGTTATTTTTTTCTTATCCTATTAATTTTAATTAAATCGACCTTAATTAAATAACTTTTTCATGGGGGAAAAAGACAATAATTTCTATTAAATATTAATGATATTTATAATTAAAAAAAAAAAAAATGCTAGGCCCCATAAATACCACAAAACCTACCAACCTACCAATATCCCTATTCATTTTTGAGCAGTTTATTATGAATTTTTGATTTTCCTCCCCTCTGTTGGCCTGATTTCAGCTATTATCGAATACAATCTTCATTTTTGCATGAAATGGTTAAATATAAAGCATTGTAAGGGAGACACACAGATAAATGTTGGCATCTTCAATAAACACACTGCTACTTACAGAATGTAATATCATCAAAAAATATAATCTTATCTAAGCCCCTGAAATTTACATGATCAATACCATACTCAATATTAGCAGAATTCCCATAAGGTAAATCAGCTATTGAGGTTATACTCATGACGTGACTTTCGAAAAATGTCCATGAATCCTACCCAGATGACAAAAATTAATTACATTCTAATCTAACACAACACACACTCTCTACTTTGCTCTCTCTCTCTCTCTCTCTCTCTCTCTCTCTCTCTCTATATATATATATATATATATATATATATATATATATATATATATATATATATATTTCTCTTATAACATACTACCAGCCGCCATCTTTGTTTGATCATTACCAAACTCAATATTTAAAGGTTCTAAAAACTACTACGCAAAACTAAAGATTGTGTTTGTAAAATGGATGGAATAAAACAAATAGGGTGGGGGAGTTTAGAGGGGAGGAAACCAAAAATTTGTAACATCTCAGTTATTATGAATCAAATAAAAAAATTGTATATAACCAATGTTACTGAAAATTTAATTTATTATAAATGTTATTCTATACATTTTTTCTGTATCTCAAACATTAACTATAATATTTGCATTTTTTAGTATTGAGTCTCAGTAAACCTCTACTTATGCTAAAATTAATACACAAGTTGTCGATACATAAAAGAAAATGGCAATTATGTAATAATGAAAATAGGTCTACTACAGAAGCTTTTTCTGAACATTAAACATGCATTAATCTACATCACGGTTTGAATAACATACATCGACTACTAAAATTAAAACAACTTAAAAATATAATACATAAAACACAATATAAACAATAATGTCCAATGTTTCCAATAGCCTTTTGGTTTATTCATCTATTGTATTTCAAAATAAATACATAAAATGTTATTTAAAAATTGTATAGGCAAAAAGGAGGAAATAGAACTCCAAACATAATGAAAAAGGTGTCCTTATGAGTAATTTATTTTAATAAATCAGATGACATACAAAACTATTAAAGTTAAAATGTAAAATAAATGGTTTATACCTCAATGTCACATTTAAATAATCTATCAGCTATAAGATAATTTGTCTTTCATCAGAGGGCCTTATGCAATTGTCTCAATGTAAAGAATGGTAGTTCCTTTAGTCAGATCTAGTGACTCCAACACATAAAAAACGCAACATTTCACAACACTTTGATTTTGTCACTTCACATAAACTTTTCGGTAAAAAACTTTAAACAAAAAGCATAATGACAATAAGAAAGTATATAAAGAGTAATGACAACCGTCGTATCACAGGAATCACACGAATGTTTAAGAGGAATTGAAACCTAACTTACCGCCATAAAATCCATAGAGGTAGAAATCGAAGAGAACATTCCGAGTGACTGACGTCATTGTATTTTGAGAGAGGAATATTTAAGAATTTTCTGCATCAGAGGACCTAATCTACCCTGATCAAGTTAAGCCAAGAGTTAATTTTCACAAAACAAACAATTTAGAAATAGAGAAGAAACAAAGCAAAGAAAACACTTTCATTTAAAAAAAGTGAATTAGTTTTGCTAAATAAGCAATATTTCCAAGAAAAAAAAGATTCTTCATAGTTTAATTGCTAGCGTCACCAATAAAAACACCTTTATGTCCAACCAAACTTAACATAGCCCTAAATGTTTCGTGGTGTACCTACAACCTCTTCAGAGGCTATTCAGTTCTGAAATGCTCGTCCTCTTTTACATTCTTTGAAACTCGTGTTTCAACGACCTCCCCATCACGGAAGGGTTGTTTCAATTAGTTTCTGGAATTTGTATCTATTTTGTTGCCTATCAATCGTCTCCTTGTGTCTTTTTCATCTTCGAGAGGGCAATCGATTCGACGTTGGAGTCCCATTTCAAATTCTGATTAGCGTTTATATCTTGAATGGTAAACTTAATAACTATTAATTTATAATAACTACTTAACACGTTGTGTGTTGGTCTTGTATAGCAAAATGCCAAACAAAGATACAAGTTTTCGATTGTCTTGCAGAAGACGCATTCTTGTTTCAAGAAAAATAGAGACTCTCAACCATCAAAGATTTGTTTTCGTAAAACCCTGAGGACATAAATATGATGTAGTAGACACAGCGGAAGGAATTTTCGCTTCCCATATTGTTATACATCGCAATAGTTATAACTGAATCTCGTGCTTATTAGTAAAGACCTTTCCACATTGTGGTATAGTGAAGACGTTTTCTGATATTCCTGAGTGGACACTACAGATGGAAGCACTAGCAGATCTGTCTCCAATCGCAGTACCATATTTTGACTGGAAATGGTGTTTTATAGTTCGAAATAATTGAAAAACATTGTTTATTATTATTATCTCATATGAGAAGAATACTCCTTGAAAATGGGGACAACTGAAGAAACTGAATATTGTTCAAATGAAGCAATGGCAACACTATGTCGGGAGGAATAAAATAGGATTCAGATAGAAGGAAATCGTTTAAGTTAATGAATAATATACAATGAAACAATCAGATCCTCCCGATTTTTATGAGGGGAACATCCTTTTCCGGATCTGCTATCATTACAATCAGAACAGAAAACTTAAAAGAATAATGCAAATTTGTATATAGTGATTACAATATGCTATAATTTATAAGAAAAGGCGCCTGCCTTAATTCCCATGCTTGATCATACTCACCCACAATTTTCCGCCAACCAAAAGATATACCTCTAACTATATTAGAAAAGATAGTTGAGTAAAATTAATAATAATGGAGTAATTTCTAGTACTCGCGATCCCACGTGAGTACGTTTCGCTATTTTAAAAATTCAAAGAGAGAGTATTCAGTTGGAAAGGTTCTCCAAATTATTCCGAGAGTACAGAACATACCTCCAGGATGCCCACCAACATACATACTTCTGTCTGCTAGTTCAATTTAGAATTGAGGGAATAGTCTAAATATCTGACCCCCCCCCTCCCCAATCTAAAAAAAATAGCAGATTTTATTCAATGATTTGTTCATTTGAAAAATGTTTTCATGTAAATTGATTTGGGTTTGGTGAGAGGTGGCAATATATTAAATAAAAAAATTAAATAACTTATTTTTTAATATAATGATTCACACTGAATTGAATGCCCTAAGGCACAAAAATTCATGGCGTTAGTGTTCATTATTTTGAATTTACATTTCAAGATAAACATTATCCTCGTATATAATGTTGCTTGTCGTAGTTATCTCTGAAGTTCAATTGATTCCAGAATCGATATCTGTCTTCAGCAAGACCTTCTTCCATCTTGAAACCATCTTTGCTGATGTTCAAGTAGCGATGGTGCTCGCTTTTCCAAGTTTCCCATTTGAATTCACTTCCCTTTGGAGTAGGGTTCCTGAAAAAATTGAATTCAACTTTTAAACTTAAGGCGGATATGAGCTCTAATCTCACTTCTTTTTTGTACAAATTGTGCTCTAAGCTTTTGATACGTCCAGGAGCTATATTGTATACTATATACTGCTTCGAAGTTTAAAATCAATGAACAGAGATAGAAACAGCTAAAAATGAATTACTTACCCATATTTGGCGAAATTGGTCCATAGTTTGACTAAATTCTTGGAGAGATGAAGGTCTTGGCCTTTCAGGTTGGAATAATTAATCATGTTCCATAAGTAAATTGTCTCATCAGTATGGGAAGCTCCAGGAAAAATTAAATAAAGTTTAAAACCTGGGTAAAAGTGAATAACTATTAGTGACTACAGTTCTTGTTGATTATGGATGTCTTTCGTCATTTCTGACCAGTCAGTCTGATCCAATTCCTGACCCCTTGTTTTTGCAAGTCTTCCCTCAGATCATCCGTCTGGGCCTTCCTTTCGTCTCAATCTGTTCCCCATACAGCACAATTCTGTGCAACTTGTTGACCCATTCTGCCAAAGTGGCATCTTTCATAACCCTGTCCTAATGCCACAGACAACATCAAGAAACACCTTAGATCTCCATTCCCCATTTGCTGCTCATTGAAGTCTACAAATACTTCCACCTTTTCGAGTTTTTTTCTTCCAGACCAAGAAGATACATCAGTCTTGTTTTCCTGGGTAACAGCCTACGTCATACTACCACACAAAACTAGTTCTCTGGTGACCGTTTTGTACACGTTTTCTTTTCTCGAGACACTCTTAAAATTGAAAAAATTCTGTTTCGACCAGTAATAACGAACTAAGATTATCGCAACCTTATTATGGTGTTCACTATATCATTCTATGCACTATCGATTCGCAAGTTATTCTGCTAGCTTCTTCAGGTTACCTCAACTATGAATATCCGTTGGCTGTTCTATCCGATTTATTTTTCTTGTCTTTGTCCGCATTTGGGGATGCAGTCCATCCGTGTCCCTTAGTCGGATTCTTCTCGTTTCTTTGGCGATTGGAAATCTTTTAGTCAATATTTAAATCTTTGTTTATAGTCCATTGTTGTGATGCTGAGATATTTCGTGTACGGAGGAAGGGGAGGGATTTTATATTGTTACTGATATTACTACGAGCAGATGACGTGAATGAGCACAAAATAAATTGGGTAAAAATAAAAACGTTTTGACTTTAAATAATTCATTGATTTCTAGATACAACGTTGGCTCATAGTCAAAATTCATGTTACTCTGCCGGGGGACTTACCTATTACAAGACTGCGATTTAAGTTTCCAACGAGTGTATGTTCTCCCAAATAATCAAAGTAATAGAAGAAGACATCTCCTGAGTGTTTGTCGGCACCGTTTAACATGCCTGCTGTATACCAGCTGTCTGTGTACATCTGGAACAAACATTGACAAGCATAAAAACATAATGAAGCATCTAGCATCATCTCCCTCCCACTCCTTCTCCCTTCCTCACTCTCTCCTTTTTCCTCAAAGTCCTTTCCCCTCTCCCTCTCCCTACCTCATTCCCTCCCATACCCTACACCTCGCTCCCTTTCTATCTCTCTCCCACTCCTTTTGCTTCTTTCTCCCTCCCACTCCTCCCTCTTCCTCCCAAGCTCCCTCTCGCCCTCTCTCCTTTTCTCTCTCTCTCTCTCCAAGTTAGAGATATGATCTCATCTCACCATCGGTTCTCTATTTTTCCCGCAGTAAGAATCCTTTGTAAACAGGAATTAAAATGCCAGGTGAATTTGAGATGTTCAGTGATTAAGGTTCTTATAGAGAAAATCGGAAGACTAAAAGTGACGACTTACAAAAGGCCAATTTGGCCGTGAACCATCTCATTCTATGAAGTCACTCACGCAGGGGCTGCGTAAACTGAGCAGATTTCGCACTTGAAGTTTTACAATAGAATATCTACATATTTTTACATTTAACACCACCGTAAATATTATGTAAAGAAATACAAATGACACTGAGAGATCTTTCAGTCGATCTACATCTTAATAACCACAACAGAAAGCTTCTGAATTGTAAAAAAAAACCGGTCAGCCAACCTCTCAGAGCTGAAAGATAGAAATATTCTTGAAGAAGAACAATTACTCAAATATATCTGAATAAAATATAATTAATTTTATTGAATACTATTTACTATATCTAGTGCTGCAATTTATAACGAACCAGAATCATTTTTATCTCAATTGCTCTAGTTTTAGTAATCCAAGAATAAATGACGCAGATCGTATTTGCATGTATCTCATCTAGAAACGATTTTTTGAACAAAATGTTTGGCATTTCAGCTTGAAATAAGACGGTTCATATGCTGACTTGGAGGCTGAAAATTACTAAAAATATTTGCTAAAACTCAAATATCTCCGTTAATATTTGAGATAAAGACAGAGTACATAACGACATTTACAGAACATTACATTTTTTGATCCGAAGTACAATAACGTAGATATTCCGAATTTTCAAAATCCCCCCCCCTCCAGCTGGTCCAAGTTTAGCCATGAACGACTTGATCTTTAGTTCGGCATTAAACGCTTACATATTGAACTAAACCCGCATGAGAAAAAGTGAGGGTTTACGAAAGCCCAATTAGCCCTACTTTTCTCAACTTTGGTTATAGGCTGTGAACCATCTAATTCGATATAAGATGGCCTTTTCCTTATATTATATACTATTACAAATATAATATATACCAGTTGCCCTAGTTTTTTTATCGCCATTTATTCGATCATAGTTGAGATCAGGTAAGCAGTTCTATATTTTATTAAAATATATTTTTGATTAATTACTTACTTGGACAACTTTTGGCCAATCTTCTATAGTAATATCTTTTTTCGGTAAGTAAAATTGTCTGATTTGGTTTGTAACCTTTTGTGGTTCAGATGCTGATACAAAATATCCTATTGATCTAGGAGCAACTTCATTGAAATGTTCCGTATACCATTCCCAAGTCATGTTGTAATAAACAAAATCTGAAACAAATAATATATATTATATTTATGATGGTGTACATACATTTGTCCGGGACAACAAATAAAGTATGTGTAATTATTAGAATATGGGGGTCTCAAAGCCTTCCAATTTTACAGAAGGTACTATTAATAACTTAGGAGAATTGTAATGTACAAACAGATCTCTTTAATCTCGTGGAATAACAATTACTGTTAAAATGATTTGAAGAGCTTGACTGGCTGGCTGACAGTAACACAAAGCTAAAATATAAGAATCATGAAGGCACCGTTCAATAATTTTAAAAGGGAGGTAGTCCTTCTCCAGAAGTCATTCCCATTAGATAAGGAACAGGTTGGTGAACCCAATTTTCTATGGGCCAAGTTAAGAAAGCACTAGGGCCTTCTTCAAAAACAACTCTAAATGTAGCAACAGGGTCTATTTGCCATTCCTAGAACACAAGAGAATTGGCATTTTATAGATGATTATTATTATTTATTAACGTCCACTTTTTGCAACTAAGGCAAATTGGGACGGATTATCTACAGGTTACCACCCTTTTCTAGCCAGTGTGGGATTTTAGGATGTTATTTAATGAATTTCGTCACTAAATAATTTTCTTTGCCCAGGCGAGAATCGTACTCACCACTCTAGGTTTGCCAAGCGAGATAAAGGTCAACGCTTTTACTCGCATGGCTAACCTGAGCCCCTTTTATAGATGAAATAACAACCAAAATAATCTTTATATGAATTGAGCAATATACATAAGGTAACAATTTGCTTTAATTACTGAGCGACACGTCATGCTAATATGGAATTGACCCATTATCAACTTTGCAGAATTGTTAGGTATTCACTGATTTAAAAATAAAGATCATAGACCATAGACATAGAACATCACATTATTTGATAAGACCTTGATTGTCTACGCAAATCACCACCATTTTCTGATTTCTCGTTGCTGCAAATTCTATTTCAAGAAATCAATCCCGCCTACTGAATCTCTTCTGATTTTTCCTAGTGAGAAATTAATTATTTTTTTTTGGGGGGGGGGGTATAGAGTTGACAACAGCTGCATGCTTTAGGTAAAGCGAGAGTCGTGATAAAGGTCAAGAAAGTTCACAGATCCTAAATGCCAGATTTGAGACTGACTCACTTCCCAAAGAGTCTATAGGAGCGGAAGAACTAATAATATGTTCCAGATCTAATATGGTTTTGGGAATGTGTTTCGTGCTTTCCGACTTGCGAAATTTGAAAACAAATGCCATGAAGGCTTTGGAATCATGATGTGTAAGTAATATATAAATGTTGCTCTTACCCTATATTTCACAATCTGGCCAGCTAGGTCTTCCGCCGGTAATGTCTTAAGGCAAGCAACTATTTCCTGAGAAGTGCTTCTTAAACAATTTGTCATATTTGCCAACCTTAAAGACACATCTCTGACATAGCCTTTAGGCATTAAGCTTCCAAGGTTGTAGCTCGATCCACTTTCAGATATTGCTCTATGAAACAGACCTGGAACAATAAATATCATTCAGTTTTATCCATAAGCCTTACCTCTGCTGAGTCTTATCTCTGCTAAGCCTTACCACAGCCGAGCCTTTACCTCTACTGACCGTTACCTCTGCTGTGCCTTACCTCTGCTGAGCCTTACCTCTGCTAAGCCTTACCTCTGCTTAGCCTTATCTCTGCTGAGCTTTATCTTTGCTTAGCCTTACCACTGCTGAACCATACCATTGCTTAGCCTCACCTCTGCTGAGCCTTACCTCTGTTGAGCCTTACCTCTGTTGAGCTTTACCTCTGCTGAGCAATACCTTTGCTTAGCCTTACCTCTTCTGAGCCTTACCTTTGCTTAGCCTTACCTCTGCTGAGTGGTGATACAGTGTGGTGGTTGACACTCTGTGAGCCAGCGCTCTCCCCGACTATAGTCACACAGTTCGGATCTCCACCGAAACTAGCAATGTTCTTCTTGACCCACCTCAAGGCTTCCACTTGGTCCTTCATTCCTTGGTTACCGGGCATTACCTCATCCTCCAGCGACAAGAAACCTAGAAATAAATAAACCAAAATTCAGTCCATTGTACTGGAAATTTTCAGTGCTACTTCTAGTTATATGTACGAAACTCCCTGTCGGAGAATATACTATATTAAGACAAGGTGTGTTTGAAATTTGTTTATGTTGTCATTTAAAGTGTTTTGGATATATCTCACGTTCATTCGTTCTATGTCTTTAACTGTATAATATGGTGCGCAATGTACTGATCAATGACAACAGAACTTCTGGGCGAACATTATATGGATAGATACGTTAGGCTAATCAAGTAAACCACCAAAATAAATTATGTGCCCTTCTTCTTGTATTAATCGTGCCGTTCCTAACAAACTTTCACTCGTCATTCTGGTTACCTTTTAGCGTGTCTCAACTGAGTAACCTAAGAGGATTCTGATTCGTTACACCCAGCAAACGCTAGCACAAACACTAGGGAAACGTTAGCAGGAACGAGTAAGACAACGCCGAAAACAGAACACTTCGATGATCATTACAATACGATCATGCCCGTAGTTCTATGGGAAGGAAAAAAAGGTTACATTTTTCCAAAGAAAAGTGTACTGGACGGAGAAAGGTAGTTTTTAGATGAGTCTGTGGAAGGTAGTGGTGTTTTTTTATGTTCCATTTCTTCTCAATCGTTTCCAACTAACACTATGATCTCAACCATGAAAAAGGGTTTTCTTTGTCAACCAATTAACCTTACCGACAATTCCTACTCTGTAGTTGACATTTACTAACACAATGTCTTCGTTCATCAAAAAATGTGGTTTAGTGTTCCTAGCCCCATTTCCTGCTGCATATCCACCGCCATGATAGTGGACCATCACAGGAGCTTTCCCAGACACCTAAAAACAATAAAGTGAATGTAAATAATGGTGAAAAAAAATCATAATTTCTATTGTTGTTATGTCAGTTAATAGTTTGAGCATAAGCTATTTGAATGTAGCTCACTGTTAATTTGACAGGAGTATGAGAGGTGTTTACTATGATCTGAAAACACATCAAACATTCAAATATCTCGCTTAGTATTCCCCATATGGATACGTATAAGACAGCATTTATTAAATTAAACATTTATAGATTGTTGAATTAGAAGAATGGTTCTGTACATTGCTTGGATTCGACTCATAATATCGGAGTGATTTCGAATTTTTGATTCCCCCACCTCTAACCCCCACCCCTTTATTTACTATATAGAAATACAGAAATATAAATAGTTACATTGTGAGTATATAGAGAGAGCTGTAGGCAGTCCTCGACACCTCTGACTGAAGGATTGAGCTGATAAATGTTGGATTGAAGACAGAGAGGCCCGTTCTCCTTCGCTTCTCTTATCCCAGTCCATGGACGCGCAGGTTGAGGGGGCTGCAAAAGAAAATAAAGTAAATCAATCAAGTGTAAAGAATAAAAAAGAAGAAAATGTCTGTTGTGCAGAGGCTGCGTAAAGTAATTGATTGGTGTGTTGATGATTCCATCTCAAAGTCCAGTTTATTTTTTTTCCAAATAGAAAAAGCCGACTTCTTGAAGTGTAAACCCCACAAAGTGGAAGTGCGGGGTTTACTAAGGGCTGAAAAGAAAATATACAAATAACACGCTTAATATTCAAATTAGAGGTACAATATATAGAACAATGATCTCAGGATTTGGTCTGATTTGGCCATTAAGAAATTCCGAAATGACGTTTTCTGTTCTGTATCTTTAATAACTTTTTAAGTACTCTAAAAGAGAGTAATGAAAAATTGGGTAGCATCTGGAGACCACAATATTTGGACGCTCTTCAAAGTCGAAAAATAATGCTCAATTGTGAAACTAGTGATGAAGACCTAAAACCTTTTCTTCAGGTAATTTATTAAATCGTCCACTCATCCGTGAAATGCATTTGATCTAGTTCATCGTGGACACCCTGAACACACACACACACACGCATATTTGAACAGAGCTAATTTTCTTTATTGCCTAGGTAGGATAGATGTACGAGTAAAACCTCAGCAGCTGTTTCATTGAAGTTCCCAACAAGGCCAGTGGTTGCCCTCCTCACCTGATTATTGACCTATACTAATATCACATTTACAATTGTGTTCATTCATGAAATTTACCTTTAACCTTAGATCTCCAGCGGGTGGCTTGGCACTTCCTGTTTAACTGATTATTTGGAGTTAATTGATATTAGCATACGTAAGGATAATTGTTTTCAATTTATGATCTTTACCTCGAACCTGAGTTGTCCAACAGGTGGTTGTGCATAAGGTAGTCCCGAGAAGGCCAGGAACACCCTTCCTCCTCGAGATGTCAGCCTGTACCCTCTCACTGATCCTAGGGGAGTATCGACTATAGGGTCTTTATCAGCTGATCCTGTCACTCCTGTAGCAACAAGTAGGCAAACTGTATACAGCAACAATCCCAATTCCATTTTCTGCAACAGAAAAACAAATAAATATTTGCCGTTCACTGAGTTCATATTTTTGTAAAAAAAAAGTCCGTTATGCTAAGGCTACGCAAACTAAACAGGTTTCCTGCTAGCTGAACATGGTATCTCAAAGTCAGTTATATATTTTCTTACCAATAGGAAGTCAAGATCTTCAAGTAAAAATCCCGGAAGTAGAAATGAGGCTAATTTAAGGCAGAAATGAAAAAAAACAAAAAAAAAATTACAAATTATTCTCTTAATATTCTCAATAAATGTTGGCATTACAGACCTGCCAGCAAGCCGCCCTACAGCAAGATTCGAGGGATTCTAGATAAGAGATTTTACGAAGTAAGTGATCAACTGAATGTACAACCCCCGTTAGCCAAGGAGGACCATGTCCATCGATCCTACCTAGTTTAAGACGTGGAGTGCTAAGGTGCCCGCCGGCGGGGAAATAGTACTTTCCCCCCAGGCGCATTGCCCGCCGGCGGGCAACCTTTTAGCAGATTTCCCTTAAGGGAAATCAGCTATTGAGGTCGTACTCATGACGCGAGTTTCAAAAAATTTCTTCAAATGTCCATCGATCCTACCCAGGAGATGACGAAAATGAGGTCCGTTCAAAATTATATATATATATATATATATATATATATATATATTTGTCTGTTAACGCTCTAGCGGTCGCAATTTTTGTTTGATCGTTACAAAACTCGGAATTTAATCGTTTTATGTAAAAAGGAAGATCAAGTTCGTTAATGGCTGAAATCGGACCAGTGGGAGGGGGGTTTAGAGGGGGATTTTCGAAAATTCAAAATATCTCCGTTACCATACGTCGGATCAAAAAATTGTATAGAACCAATCTTATTGAAAATTAAATTTACTATAAATATTGTTCTATACATTTATTCTGTATCTTTAATATTAACCGAGATATTTGGATTTGTATTGTGAGTATGTTCGGCTATGTTCGGGAGTTTCCGCCGAGCGCACTAGCGCTAGTGTGGCCGTTTCACTAACTATTCGTCCTCGTGAGAATAGGTTATTACTAGGCAGATTTCTCTATTGTAAAACTTCACGTGGGAAATCTGCTTAGTTTACGCAGCCCCTGCGTGACGGACTTTTTTTACTCATCTTGGAGCCCTTTTACTAGCCCCCACCACTTAGCTTCTACTTCGTTTCTTCGTGGAATTCATTACAGAGTTGCGCTTAGAAGAACCATTCCATTGCGCTTAGAAGACCAATAATAATCAACGTTTATTATTCTTGTAATAAACGTTACAATATATTAGAATTTATTAGAAGCATTTCACTAGATATCTCAAAGGAATCAATGAAAATTAGCTGCTCAGCAAGTAAGAAAAGGCTTTGTCATGCGTGTAATATGAAAATAAACTAAATTAAAAAAAAAAGAAAACAGAGTGGAAAAAAAATAAAAACCTAAAAATGCTTTTAATATTAAATTGTACAAGCTATTAATTAAAAACGTTATTCAACACTGTCAATATTTAGAATGCTCTCCAATGATAAGTGCACGCTGTTTTGAACCATATATTTACCTAAGTCTTGCAATGTCATTATTAAAAGTTGGGCAAAGATAATATATAATTTTTGAGCCATAAATTATTGACCACATCTACATATTTCTTCCATTTTGTATAGTGAAAATAATGTTTTTATGGAAAAATTTCAATTTATCGGTACTTTTAATTTGTTGACATCAAAAAAAATTATTTAAATTTACGCGATGAGTCAGAAAGTTTTGAAGACTCAGAAAAAAAAATGTGATTTTTTTACTTTTCTTCAATTAATGAGATATATTTATAATGAAATATTTAATGAAGTGAGGGGGGGGGGGTAATATGACTTATATTAGCTTAAAATTTATTGTTGTATTCGGACAAAATGTGAGTATCTATATTGCATCTATATTAGTTTGTAAGTTATCAATGATAACCTTGGACTATATATCTGACATTTTTTAATTACTAATTGTTTTAATTCACCAACGGAAGTCTATTTAAAACAATATATAAATATTGCAATGTTTAATAGGGCTTCCTTGAACTTGAAGTTCTCGCTCATATCATAATATTTCCACATTATCATATGAGCAAATGTCACTTAAGGTAAATAGCTCACTTATGTTGTACTCATGACGCGATTTTAGAAACCTTTCTTGGAATGTCCATCGATCCTACCTAGGAGATTACGATGAGGCCCATTCAGAAATATATATATATATATATATATATATATATATATATATATATATATATATATGTATGTATATGTATATATATACTTGTATGTTACAACTCTAGTGGTCTCAATTTTTTTTAATTGTTAGAAAACTCTTTTTCTTAGTGTTCTATATAAAACTAAAGATCAATTTTGTTAAAGGCTGATATATATAATTTTGAACGGACCTCATTTTAGTCATCTCTTAGATAAGATGGACGTTTGTGAACATTTTTCGAAACCTCATCATGAGTTCGACCTCAATAGCTGATTTCCCTTAAGGGGGATCTGCTAAAATGCTTATTGGTTCTATACATTGCTTGATATTTCATTCAACATCAACATTAAAAATCATATTCGATAGTGGATAAAATCGAAGCAGGAATTTGGGGGAGTTTAGAAGGAAGAATTCGAAAATTCCAAATATCCCCGTTATAGCGATCTGGATCGGAAATTAATATAAACCAAAACTTATTAAACTATTGTTGTTTTACAAGTGTTGTTATATACAGGTTTTCGTAACTCAAATATTAAGAGCGTTGTTCTGATTTTCATCCTTCAGTACACCCCCACTTTTACTCGTCGGATTGTTATTAGCAGATTTCCCTCAAGGGAAATAAGCTATTGAGGTCGTACTCATGACGTGATATTTTTCTTCAAATGTCCATCGATCCTACCAAAGAGATGACGAAAATGAGGTCCGCACAAAACTGTGTTTATATATATATATATATATATATATATATATATATATATATATATATATATATATATTTGTCTGCTACCGTTCTAGCGATCGTAATTATCCTTTAATCGTTACCAAACTCGATATTTAGTCGTTTCATGTAAAGAAAAAAGATCAAGTTCGTTAACAGATGAAATCGGGCCAGGGAGAGGGGGGTTTAGAGGGGAGGATTTTCGAAAATTCGAAATATTCCGTTACCATAGGTCGAATCGAAAAATTATATAGAACCAATCTTATTGAAAATTAAATTTACTACACATTTTGTTATATACATTTATTCAATATCTTGAATATTAACCGAGATATTTGCATTTTTTAGTTTTCAGCCATCAGCAAACCGCCTCTTACTACACATGTACTCATGTTACATAAACGATACTCTGCTACATAATAAATCACATTATTCGAAGTTTAAATACCAAAAATTGCATTGAAGAGACCTTTATTATACGAGATACATGCAAATATGTTCGGGTGACCCCCCCCCCCACGTCTTAAGGTTTTGGACTACTAAAATTTGGTTGATTGAGATACTAATTATTCTGACTCATTATTAATTACATTACAAGATATAATAAATAGTTCTCAATAAAATTAATATGTTATATTCAGATATATTTCAGTAATTGTTTTTCTTTCCGGTATGAGGCGGGCCGGGCCGTTTGTTTACATTTCTAACCCAACGCTTCCTGTCGGTAGGTTATTGAAATTGGATGAAATATTGCTTAATTCCGTTTGTATTTATTCACGGTGGTGTTGTCTTAGCAGTATGTATATTTATCTATTACTAAACTTCACATGGGAAATCTGCTTAGTTTACGCAGCCCCTGCGTGACGGACTTTTTAGAAATGGAGAATACAAGGTGAGATCAGTAGTGTATCATTCCAGTACGTGTTAAATCTGTTCAGTTCCCACAGCCACTACATGGCGGACTTATACTTTTAAAGAGAAGTTAATAAGTAGAATGGTAAGCACCTGTGATTGAACGGTAGATGGCGTCCCTCCGAGATGCAGGAGTGTCAGCTGAATGTACGATGTCAGGGTTGGTCCGCTGGTATCTACTATTCGGGCAATCCCCTCCCTTATTAATACGAGTATTAACCTCTATGCACTTTCCTCCTTGAGTACCTCTTTGGTTTTGTTATCACAGCATTCATTACTCCTAATACTCATGGTATTCGACGATTATCTAATATTTTAGAGGGTTTTCTTTTAAATAACGAAGCTATAGAGGTTGCTCAATTAATAAAAAATCCCTTAAAATCTTCGCCGAAGCCAAAGTGCGATGTATAAGTAAATATAATGTTTTATATATCTGTAAATATGTTGTAGAATCAATTATTTATGGTGGGAGTGCTCTTATTCTAGAAGGCAATTTCATTTAAAACATATTACTTTTAACTGATTTTTTTTTTTTTTTTTGCCGCCCTCCATAATCACTATTGAACGATTAAACCTTATTCTATATACATTTTTTCAATCTGACGTATAACAGATTTTGAATTTTTAATTTTTCTCTATCCCCGGACCGATTTTAACCGATAATGAGCTTGATCATTAGTTTCGCATAAATCGCTTTTACATCGAGTTTGGTCAAACAAGAACTGCGACCATAAGAGCGGTATCAGACAAGTACATATAATTTTAACGGACCTCATTTTTTTCATCTCCTAGGAAACAGGATCGTCGGACATTTGCGGATATTTGTCGAACATCGCGCCATGGCTACAAACTCCATAGCCCCTAGAACGGAAGACCTTATGGGAAATATTCTAAAATGTTCGTAACGCTGAGACTGCGTATACTAAGCAGGTTTCCAGAATGCTGCAATGAAACCCTTTTCTTGTCAGGGTGAGACTAAGAAGTATAGAAAATAAATATCGTAATAATAAAATAAATAATACACACGATCGAATAACGATAATGATAGCTTCGTCTTTTAAGAAATTGTTAAACTTGACGAATAAAGAAAATCTCTGGAAAATCTAACCAGACGAGATCGAGTGGTGTTGACTAGACTTAGAATCGGACATTCACTACTTACACATTCATAGCTGATAAACCGAAAAGATTGACCTACATGCACTCACTTAACACAGTACTGACCATTAAACGTCTCCTGACTGACTGCAGACTACGTGAACGTCTCAACTTACCCAACGACTTGTACGAACTATTGACAGAAGGTAGCCCACATATAAACACACTGTTAAATCACTTCAAGACAATTAACTTTTACAACAAACGTTAAACTTCGCCTACTCCATTCATCCCTCTACGTTTTTATCCCAAATTATGCCACTAATACGTATTTGTGTTTTTTATGAACAATGCTGTATAATACATTTTTATACTTGTGCCTTAGACTTTCGTCATCCTCAAGCCAGGATTTGTCGCATAAATTAAATAAATTGTTTTACATAATTTTAGTTTAACGGTTCCTTAGTTTTATTTTATTCCTTAGTTTAAATATAGCTATATTTTATACTATTTTAATAATTTTGAAAACATTTTTCTTTATTTTAACATTTTAATTTAAGGAATTGAAAATAAATGATACTGAGCGGCATCGCCAAGTTGAGGAGGTCTAATAAATAAATAAATAAACTTGATGTAACAATTCTGAAGTTAAAGATTAATTCCATTTTCTTTTTGAATGGCAAAGTAAGGTGTTTTAGGGATAGTGACTAAGGTCGCCTAATGACTCGGAGGTAGATCAAAATAAATTAATTATTTCCGTTTAAATAAGTAAAATGGTAAGTGGGTCCATTTTACTTATTTAAACGGAAATAATTATCTGTCCGGCTGAATATACTAAAATATCCTGCTTGCAGTCGAAGACAATAGACCAAATACCCGCAATCAACGCTTATAATGTATTATAAAGATGGGAGTAAAAATGATAAAATCGATGGCTGTGCAGTTATTAAATATTTTTGGAGATGATGTTGATTGTGGTTGACCCATAATTTACAAGGACACATATTTTATCTTTAATACAATTCTATAAGTTGAATGCATCATACTGTTACGTTTTATTACAAAACCAGTAATAAACGTAGTTAATAAAAGTTCTTTTGGATTGCAAAATTAAACACACACAAGTTTCACAGTTTTTATCACTGCACAATTTATTTAACAATGCACAATACACTTGGTTAATTATTCTTAATTACTACTCACAGTATGCACTGATAGCGTTACTGTTCTTCAGATTACACAGTCCAATAATTCACTCGCGATCACTGAACTTCACAAAAAGACGGCACTGCACTGTCTTAAACACGGCACTATAATGTTACTTACAGAGTCACGGCACAACACTGTTCTTCTTATAAAAACACTTTACCGCACTGCACTAAGTCGCACTGGAGCACTGAACGCACTGTGATGTGATCATCAAGACAGCTGAAATTAAACTGACTTGGTCACTGTCAGAGTCCCTTATATATGCCTGTCGGCAAACATCACACAGAATGGCCAGAAGGGGCTAGACAGAAGGGCCAGAAGTTCCTGGAACATACGTGGCCCTAATTAGATGCTGCCGGCGTCACTAGTCTTCGGTCGGCTCCTTTCATGTCCCTCGCACCTCCCAAACACATGGCTCCCTCTCTGCCAATCCTTCACGTATTTAATTTTCGCAACAATACTTTCATAAATGGGATGTCCATAATCCTCGTCTTCACGGAGGTAACACTGCGGGTTATCACTTCCGCGTGAGAACACAACTGGTTATTGTGTAAAGCAAAAATGTCCAAAATAGTATATATCCTACCTAGAAAATGACCTAGCCTGCGTGTTACGCCCTCCAGGACGCCTCGGGTAAATTCAGGAATGTGAGTCCCTGAGAAAGCCAGAGCGAAACGGAGCTGCTGAGGATAGCTGTGGGGGGCACTAAACTAATTCACTTTACTGCGGAACTATCTCAGATACGTTAAGCAAGCTCCTATTTTACTGTGAGCTCAGCTACAATATAAAAGAAGTATTCTCTCCGAACCTCATGAGTACAACCTCAATCACTGATTTCCTGTAAGGGAAATCTGGTCAATTGATTAGCAATTATTTAACGATTTGTTCCTTTAAGTGACTTGAAGTAAATTGATTTGGATCTGGTGAGGTAACATTGTATAATAGAATAATAAAATAATTGTTTATGTATTTGTTGTTTATTATAATGATACAAATAAGTGCATGTAACAGAAATGTTTTATCTCAAGACTAATCTCAAGAGGTTGAAAAATCATGGATGGTGTTTAGTGTAGATTATGTGTACATTATCCAGAATATCCTAAACATTAGCATGAATTTACATATCAAGATCAACATTATCCTCGTATATAATGCCGCCTGTCGTAGTTATCTCTGTAGTTCAATTGATTCCAGAATCGGTATCTGTCTTCAGCAAGACCTTCTTCCATCTTGAAACCTTCTTTGCTGATGTTCAAGTAGCGATGGTGCCCGCTTTTCCATGTTTGCCATTTGAATTCACTTCCCTTTGGAGTGGGAGTCCTGAAAAGCATTTATAATAATATTAAAGTACCTTTTAAAATGTTTAGAAACTGTACAATCTTAAACTTGTTGCACCCTTGAAATAAAAAGTCGTGATTGGATGAGCAATGAGGGATTTATGATTACAATGGAGGGTTCGAAATAAAACAGGTATCCCGTCAAAATATAAAGATTAAAATAATTTAGCTAATGTTATCGTCTCCCGGAAAGATGCATTAAAGTGAAATGTGCCCAACTTTGGAAACGTCCCAGGAAACCGGCTACGATCATGGCGGACCTCAAGTTCGTGAAAAGAAGTCTTTAAAATTCTGATATAAACCATTAGAGATATTGCAAAATTTTGCCACCATTTTATCGCTAAATACTAAGCAAAACGAAAAAAACAAAACAAAATATACATGTTTCTATATTTTTTGATCAGACATTTATTAAAAATGCTGGGTACAGAGGAAACGTCGACTTTTGGTCGCACGCTTAATAGTTAAAACTAAATTTTTTGTAAATTAAAAATAACTTATCTGAAAGACCTCGACGAGAGGTAAAACTTTGTAATTTCGCGATATCTCTTACGGTTTAAAAGATATTTCAAGTGTGGCCCTCATATACAGAACACCCTGTGTATATCGGAGTCTTAAGACTTCGTTTTCCCTCACTTGAAGTCCGTCATGAATGTAGTCGGTCGCCTGGGATGTTTCCAAGGTTGGGCACATTTTATTTTTGTGTATAGTTAGACGAGACACAATAGCGTCAATTACGAGAGGCGAACAACTTAATGAGTTTTTAAAAAGATTTTTATTAACAATATGACAGAGAGCAACCCGACATGGAGACGGCCTACAACTGAACTGAGACAATAATTGATAGTAGGGTAGGTTTATAAAGGTATTGAGAGATGCTGTGCTTGCGGTTCCCAGGCGTCTAGCTGATAGTGCATAGTTGGCAGTTCCTATGCTCCTAACTGTCGTTACCTCCTTTAAGTGGAGCAGAGCCGCTGCCCAAAGGAGGTAGTCAAAAAGCGGCACCGAAGTACGACACCCTGCCGCCAAAGAAGTCAGAGACTGGAGTGAAGGTTCATATACCGAAAACGTAAAGACACATAAAGGTATCCCCAAAGTTTGTTCATCATTTCTAATAACAGGGGCATTTAATAGAGAAATGTGCTAAACCCATGCCATTCAGAGTCTGTAGTTTGGAGTATATACAGGCTATCTAGTTAGCATATTTAGTCAATCTATGAATTCTACAGAGAGAAGGTTCTTTATTAATTTTGGGATAGAATGGCAACCTCTCTTCGACGACAAATCTTATTCCTTATGATTTTTGGCCAGCAGAAGGCCACAGGAAACCACTCCACGCCAAGTAACACGGTTCTCTTCCATCGTACTCTCCCTTAAATCTCGTCTTTCTTTTTGATACAAACTGGTACGACATAGGAGCTTTACGCTCGTACAAATGCTGTACCACAATCTATATACTGTTACAAACATTATAAATCAATGACAATGCTCCAAATGAATTACTTACCCATATTTGGCGAAATTGGTCCATAGTTTGACTAAATTCTTTGAGAGGTTAAGGTCTTGCCCAGTTAGGTTGGAAAAACTCGTCAAGTTCCATAAGTAAATTATTTCATCAGTATGGAACGCTCCTGGAGAAATGAAATAAAAGCTCATGTTCAGGTTTTCTTTAAACTGTACTCTCTTTCTAAGGCACAAATAAAGCAAACACCTTGGAATGACGTCATCTATGAGTCATTACTGACAAATCTGTTTAGATTAAACTACCGCTTCTTGACATAATTTTATTATTGTTATAGCTCTGAGTAATTAATGAATATACACCCGAATATATTAAAATAACAAGCATATAAGAATACGTTTTGCTGCGTCTACTTGGTAGATATTAACTCTTTCTTTATATGAGATTAACCATAAATGTTATTATATTCCGGGCTAACTCACCTATTGCGAGGCTGCGATTTAAGTTTCCATTGAATGAATATTCTCCTAAATAATCAAAGTAATAAAAGAAGACATCTCCCGAATGACGATCTGCTCCGTTCATTATCCCCGCTGTAAACCAGCTGTCTGAGTACATCTGGAACCAAACATTGTTTGTCATAAAATCATAATGAAGCTTTACGCCAAAACTCAGTCTGTCTGTCTGCATGTTTGTCTCTGTCTTTGCCTCTCTCATAAATAAAGGATTTGTGAAACTGAAAAGATACATTGTAAAGTAGATTAGTGGGAACGTTTCGAAAAGTGCGCTAAGAGCACTATGTCATTAGTTGATTTCCATCGAAAATCTGCTGACAAGTGAACAATTTAATTGAAATATATATTGAATAAATACTTACTTGGACAACCTTTGGCCAGTCGTTTATGGTAATATCCCTTTTCGGTAAGTAAAACTTTCTGATTTGATTTGTCACCCTTTGGGGCTCAGATGTTGACACAAAATATCCCAGAGATATAGGAGCAACTTCATTGAAGTGTTCCGTATACCATTCCCAAGTCATATTGTAGTAAAGGAAATCTGCAACAAAAAAATATGTATTATTATTATTATTAAGTAATTGTACATAAATTGATCAGAAACGGCAAATAAATATCAGAACTTCTTAGTATATGAGTTTCATCTACAAAATGCCTCTTACCGCTACCCAAGCCACACATTTTTGCTTCCGAATTAACCCTTAGACTGCTACGGACTGATATCTCAGCCCGGGATTTTTTGTACGGATTGCTAAGGATTATATACATGTCCGGTGTGTTTAGCGCTCGATTCCTACGAGCTATTATATTAGTTCTTCCCCCAGTTACTTCCTGTTAGAAGTTTTTTGCGCGTGCGAGTGAAAGTGAAGGTGATTTTTCTTCTGATTACAATGAGAACCCTGACCGTAGCCACCGAAATATGTCTAACGGTGAAATGCCTAGAAGTAGAGGGTTTCAAGTAGAAAAGATGGGACTTTATGGATAGCGATAGATCGTAAAAATAATTCAGCACACGGGACTCTGGAGTGGCTAGACTATCTGGCACCGCCAAATACTCGGTAGCCAGAGTACTAGACGAGATTAAAAGGCAAGTTCAAATTTTCCCAAATTGTGGTTAATGACCACCAAGAATTACCAGAAGAGACATGGGCCTCATGGATATATACTCGTTGTAATGACGTAAAATATAAGCATCTCTGTCGACGGCAAATAATTGAGAATGGTGGTAGAAGCTACCATGAGTTTAGGTAGGGACTACTTACAGGCAGTTCGGAGGAGTCCTTCTCCAGAAGTTGTTCCCATTAGATAAGGAACAGGCTGGTGAACCCAATTTTCTATGGGCCAAGTTAAGAAAGCACCAGGACCTTTTTCAAAAACTACTCTAAATGTAGCAACAGGATCTATTTGCCATTCCTAGAACATAAACACAAGGGAACAGACATTTTAGTGATGAAATAGCTTTTAAAAAGCATATATGAATGAGATAAGATTTGAGGTAAATACATTTTTTTATTTGAGAAATTGACCAATTGTCATCCTACCCACATTCTGACACTATGTCGCCTCCAGTTTCTGATTTTTCATTCTTACAGATAGCCCTTCAAGAAACCATTCATGTATACTTAATTCCTCCTGACTTTCACTAAAGAAAGATCTGTACTGATTTTAAACAGATGGAGATGACAACAACATCAATCCTTAGCGTTAACGGGTGTCGGAGAAATTAAGAATGATCCAAATCCAACTTGGATTTGGAAAAGTGCTTTCTGGCGAATTGTTGAAAACAAATGTAATGGAGGCTTTAGAATCATGATGCGTAATATGCAAATTTTGCCCTTACCCTATATTTCACAATCTGACCAGCTAAATCTTCCGCCGGCAATGCCTTGAGGCACGCAACTATTTCCTGAGAAGTGCTTCTTGAACAGTTTGTCATATTTGCCAACCTTAAAGACCCATCTCTGACATAGCCTTTAGGCATTAAGCTTCCAAGGTTGTAGCTCGTTCCACTTTCAGATATTGCTCTATGAAACAGACCTGGAACAATAAATATCACTCAATTTTTACTATTATATTGCATTATTATGCATTATATTACTAATATCATTTGCACCCCCCCCCTCCCCTAAAACTAAATGACCTCTCTGCCTTTCTAGAGGCAGCATTTTTTGTTCATATCATGATACTACCTGTGGGATATGAAGTAAATAGCATATTTGCGGGGTCCCTTCAAAGGGAAAATAAATAAAAAATTATGATGGTGTCTGATACTTATGTGACATTCCTTATCAGAATTTGGGTAAAATAAGTTGATAAGATATTTACTAATAAAATGCCAAAACAGCGATTTAAATGCATCGGTCTTCCGCAAATTGCCTATTCGTCCTAGCCAACATAGAGTTCTACTCGAGTAATGGAGGACTCAGCACCGCCTTTGATGATGATTGCCTTGATGATGTACCTTTAAATGAATTTTACGGAAGTGTGAAGTACTTCTTCCACCTACATTAATAAGACATTTTTTGCTGTGGAGACGCTTTTTGGACACCTTTCGTATCCATCTTCAGAGCTGCTTTAATGAATATAACATATGCAGGTTGAGTACGCTATTGCGGAGGGTAGAAACAGTTATTGGATACCTAGCCGTTAGGGTCTTAACCTCCACTTACTTACCTATCCAATCCAGCCAATCAACTAATAGTAGGGGAGTACATAATCCTATCAACTAACTCCTCCCAGAACTTCAGATTGACTCAAAGTATCTCACAAATCACTTTTGATCGTTCCGATACGAGAGTTCAACAATGACCACCACATCTGCGATTGGCAATCTCATCGCGACTCCTGTCACCAACTGCAACGCAGAATGTTTGCGAGTGCCGCGCCCACCAACCCCATGGTACCTCAAAGCCTCAAATGGTTACGGGTTTCTAGGAAAAGCAAGGTCTTACTGCCCCTTTGGTTTTCCTCCGATTCCGTGACACAAGAGAACGCCACCAAATGGATATACTTAGGCAAGGCAGACAAGACTATACCCAGATCAAATTCCCAGACTTTGTTTAGCCCGTGGTACTTCCACACAGTTTAGATACCATATGCGTAACTCAACACCTCTAGCAGACATAAAATAACCAAGATGTCCATTTTTTTTTTTGTATTAACACTCATTCAACTCCTGAGATAAAGAGGGTGCAATTAAGGGAAGGGTGGGAGTATTCAAGTCAGTTAATGCTTCCATAGCATATTTAATTTAGAACTCATTTCAACAGAGGATGCTACGAAGAACCTTCTTTGGTGACAGGCTAGCCATGACAGTTACGGCATTGGTCTTAATACACTTAGTCAACCTAATGTAGAGGGTTCGACTTCAGCATGTGCATATATTGTCAATCTCACTAAATGGAATCGTCAGTCCCAACATAACAAGAAAATAATACTAAGATTTGGATAACCAGACCCCTTAAAATCTTAAATGTACGATAATGAAAAGCATTCTTTTTAAAGATTTAAGAATTTTTCACTTGAGCTTTATGGTCCTCATTTACACAATTCTGTTCTGAGCTTTGCCTCTTCTGAACCTTACCTCTTCTGAGCCTTGCCTCTCCTGAACCTTACCTCTGCTGAGCTTTATCTTAGTGGAGCCATACCCACTGATGAGCTTTACCTCTGCTGAGTCTTACCACTGCGGGGCTTTATCTCTGTGGAGCCTTAACTCTTCTGGACCTTATTTCTCCAGAGCAGGGGTTTCCAAACTACGGCCCGAGGGCCACATCCGGCCCGTGGGCAGATTTTGTCCGGCCCACGGAGAGATAGCATACTTGTGAAAACTCCTTTTGGAGAACATATTTTTTATAGCAAATTATATTTAGTTTACTGAAGTATTCTAATTTTATGTTGAATAATTATTAATATGACATCTACATTAATATGGTCATGGGCTAACTACTCATAACATTGTTGTAGGATTATTGTTATTGTTTTTGTGATAAGTTGGATAAAGAAACACAGAATTGTAATGAGTAAACACATGTATAATATGCAGAAAATTTAACTTCAGTATATAATAACTAACAAATTTTTGAAATGAATACATACTTTTTACCACCGGCAACGATAATTTGGTTTTGGCCCTCGGAACTTACTGGAGTAATCAGTATGGCCCTAAGGCTGGAAAGTTTGGAGACCCCTGCTCCAGAGCATTACCTCAGCTGAACCATACCTCTTCTGAACCGTATCTCTCCTGAGCCTTACCTCTTCTGAACCTTATCTCTTCAGAGCCTTACCTCTGCTGGGCCTTATCTTTCGGGAGTCTTACCCACTGATGAGCTTTACCTCTGCTGAGTCTTACCACTGCTGGGCTTTACCTCTGCTGGGCCTTACCTCTGTTGAGCTTTGCCTCTGAAGGGTCTTACTTCTGCTGGGACTTACCTCTGCTGAGCTTTCCCTCTTCTGAACTTTATTTCTCCAGAGCCTTACCTCTTCTGAACCTTATCTCTTCAGAGCCTTACCTCTGCTGGGCCTTATCTTTCCGGAGCCATACCCACTGATGAGCTTTACCTCTTCTGAGTCTTACCACTGCTGGGCTTTACCTCTGCTGGGTCTTACCTCTGTTGAGCTTTACCTCTGATGGGTCTTCCTTCTGCTGGGACTTACCTCTGCTGAGCCTTACCTCTTCTGAACTTTACCTCTGCTGAGTGGCGATACAGTGTGGTGGTAGACACTCTGTGAGCCAACGCTCTCCCCGACTATAGTCACACAGTTCGGATCTCCACCGAAACTGGCAATGTTCTTCTTGACCCACCGCAAGGATTCCACTTGGTCCTTCATTCCTTGGTTACCGGGCATTACCTCATCCTCCAACGACATGTAACCTAGAAATAAATCATCCATGTGTTAGTAAATTATTACCAATGTTTGGTACAAGTACATACTAGTTTTGACTATGCAATTTCCCGTCTGAACATTTTCGAAGCAATAACGTAAAATCTTAATTGATGAAGTCATCAGACGGAATTATATGTATCTCGCGTAATAAAGGCCTCTTGACAGCAATATTTGGAATAAAATGATTCATAATATAACAGCTTATTGCTAGTACAACATGTGTAAGAGTGGGGGTTTACTGAGAGCTGAAAACTGAAAAATGTAAATATCTCCGTTAACATTCATGATAGAGAATATGTACAACAATATTTATAGGTAATTAAATGTTCAATAAGATTGGTTATATACAATTTTCCGATCCCACTTATAGTAATGGAGATATAGTTCGAATTTTCGAATTTTCCCAATCTAAACTACCCCTCTTTCCAGCCAGAATTCAGCCCTTAACGGACTTGATCTTTAGTTTTACATGAAAATATCGAGTTTGGTCAAGACACGACAAAAATTGCGACCACTAGAGCGGTCGCAAACAAGTATGCATATATACTTGTATATATAATTTTAAACGGACCTCATTTTCGTCATCGTCTGTATAGGATCGATGGACATTTGGCTATTTATGTTTTTTTTTCTTTAAAAATGTTAGTTGTCTACAGGTGGTATTTGGCTCATCCACAATTTCTACTGAATAGTTGCCATTAACTATCACCACTATCTCAACCATGAAAAAGGTTGTTTGTCAACCAATTATCCTTACCGACAATTCCGACTCTGTAGTTGACATTTACTAAGACAATGTCTTCATCCATCATAAAATGCGGTTTAGTGTTCCTAGCCCCATTTCCTGCAACATATCCACCGCCATGATAGTGGACCATCACAGGAGCTTTCCCAGACACCTGTAAAACAATAAAAATGATATAAATAATAGAAAAAGACGACTCATGCGTGAGTACTTCGTTAGTAGATGGTTTCCCTAGATTTTGCTAATATGGTGAATATATTTACTACATAAAAATAAATAAATATAAATAGTTACATTGTGAGTGTATAGAGAGAGCTGCAGACAGTCCTCGACACCTCTGACTGAAGGATTGAGCTGATAAATGTTGGATTGAAGGCAGAGAGGTCCGTCCTCCTTCGCTTCTCTTATCCCAGTCCATGGACGCGCAGATTGAGGAGGCTGCAACAGAAAATAAAGTAATCACTCAAGTGTTGCGCGAACTAAGCAGATTACCCACTCGCTGGAGTGGTTCGCTGGTGTCATCTGACTGTCTCGGTTTTCTCTTTTTCCACTGAAAAAAAGTATATGTAACACCAACTTCCAAGTTTAACATGAGATGATTATTGATATAATTGCTAATAAGTGTAACTCCTAAGCCTAGGATTGGTGCTTACTGAAGGCTGAAAATAAAATATACAAATTAATCGGTTAATATTCAAAATAGAATAACAGTATTCAGATCAATAATCGTGATTTTGTATTTTAATCTCCTCTTTGTCCGATTAGGACCATTGGAACATTTCCTATTTAGCTTTATTAACCGTTTTAATATTGGGAGTCGTATCGATTATCTAAATATAGGCGTCATTAAAATGTATAATCTTTATTGGGGGCTCAGGTTAGCCATGTGATTTAAAGCGTTGTCTTTAATCTCACATGGTAATCCTAGAGTGGCGAGTTTGATTCTTGCCTGGGCAAAGGAAATTATTTAGTGACGAAATTCATTAAATAACATCCTAAGTCCTACCCTGGCTAGAAAAGGGTGGTAACCTGTAGATAACTAGTCCCGATTAGCCTGAGTTGCAAAAAGTGGACGTTAATAAATAAATAATAATAATATTTATTCATGGCGTCATTCATCGAACATAGTAAAGCCTCGCTATAAATCCATATTTAATATAAGACAAATCTAACTACAATCCTTGTAGTGAGTTCTGCCGTTATTGGCTTTACAAAATTTCAACTACGATTGACAGTGTAATGTGTAAATAGTGTTCCAGGTATATCCTTAATCTTGGAATATACTTTACATAGATCTGAAATGAGGATGGTGCCAGGTTGAATAGATTCCTTAATGCAATGCAATAATGTTTGACTATTTCTGTCTGGCGCTACATAAATATAGCACACCTTTGTTTCTCTGCATATGCCACCGAATACCCACTGTTGTTGGTACATCTTATCTTTATCTACATTGTATTTTCTTTTGATGAATCATGACATTATCAATTTCCAGAGTCATTCCAGTACCTCCCATTGTTATTCGATTTTGTATTAAAGAGTGAGCACAAACCTCTCGTAAATAATTATTCCAGTTTGTCGTGGCTTCTGGTGTCATACAGAGTTCATCACGACAGAAGAAGTAGTTGTATATTTTTTTGTCCAAAAATATATAAACAATAGAGCCATATTCAATAGATATTTTGTATTGACGAACCACTAATCTTCTCGTATTCCAAATTCCAAACTCAATCTTTTTTTATAAGTACGACATCTAAGTAAATATTTCCTTTTTCAAATTTTATTTGATGGTTAGATTCACAATTACGTTCTTTATGAATTATTAAATTTTCTTGTAACATGGAAATAGTATAGTTTTCGTCTTGTAATTGTTTATACAACTTAAACAAAGCCATGACAATATCAAGAATTTTCTACAAGTAGTATATATTGACTAGACCCTTTAGTTTTGTTATAGAATTGAATATTTTCTAATATTCAAAATGTTGGGGAAAGTAGGTACTCATATTTGAATTATCTCAGTATTAGTTCTAATCTGTAGCTCTTCATGTTTACCTCGAACCTGAGCTGTCCAACAGGTTGATTGAACCTGATTCTTGACCTATACTAATATCACATTTACAATTGTGTTCATTCATGAAATTTACCTTTAACCTTAGATCTCCAGCGGGTGGCTTGGCACTTCCTGTTTAACTGATTATTAGGAGCTAAAAGATATTAGCTTATGCAAGTAAAATTGTTTTCAATTTATGATCTTTACCTCGAACCTGAGCTGTCCAACAGGTGGTAGTGCATAAGGTAGTCCCGAGAAGGCCAGGAACACCCTTCCTCCTCGAGATGTCAGCCTATACCCTCTCACTGATCCTAGGGGAGTATCGACTACAGGGTCTTCATCAGCTGATCCTGTCACTTCTGTAGCAACAAGTAGGCAAACTGTATACAGTAAAAATCCCAATTCCATTTTCTACAACAAAAAAACAAATAAATATTTGCCGTTCGCTGAGTTGATATTTTTGTAAAAAAAAAGAAGAAAAGTCCGTCACGCAGGGGCAGCGGAAACAAGCAGATTTCCCAAGTGCCGGTATAACAAACTTCTGATTTCATTCTTTATTTCTATGTAAAGGCAGGGAGGGGAGGGGATATTGAATGCTGAAAACAAGAAAGTAGAAATAACTCGCTTATTACTTCAGCTACGAAAAAATGAATAGAACAACAATTATAGAGTATCAATAGCTTAACAAGATTGATTCTATAACGTTTTGGGATACGACTCATAATAACAGCAATATTTTGAATTATCAAAACCCCCTTCTAAACCCTCCTTCCCTACTCCACCCCCGATTTCAGCCATTAACTAATATGATCGGTAGTGCAGAATCTAACAGTTAAATATCTAATATGGTAAAGAAGAAATAAATATTATCAATTAACGGCTGCAAAATCTTAATTGATGACGTCACCGCAATACTTATTTTCAAGTATCTCACGCATTAAACGTCCAATGGAAACAATATTTGGTAATTAAGCTTGGAATAAGGTGGCCAACTTATTGGTAAAATGTCATTAGTCGGCGTGGTTGTTTACTGAAAGCTGAAAACTAAAATGTCCGTCACGCAGGGGCTGCGTAAACTAAGCAGATTCCCCACGTGAAGTTTTACAATAGAGAAATCTGCATAGCGGTAACACAACACCATCTTGAAAAGGGAGGGGGGCATCAATATAACGTATTTGCATATATCTCACAAAGTAAAAGGATAGAAGGCAAGAACGGAGAAAGGTTAGGTTACACGAGTGCCGAACATTTACGCAAACGGCCGAACTAATCCGGAAACTTCAGCAAAAGCCGCACACACACTTATTAAAAATGAGAATATCTCGGTTCATATTCAAGATAGAGTATAAATGTATATAACAATATTTATAGTAAATTTAATTTGCAATAAGATTGATTCTATACAATGTTTCGATCCGACGTACAGTAACGGAGATATATCTAATTTTAAAAAAATCCCCCCCCTCCCTCTGGTCCGCTTTCTTTTCACATAACACGATTAAATACCGATTTTGGTGACGATTAAACAAAAATTGCGACCGCTAGGGTGTTAACAGACAAATATATATATATATATATATATATATATATATATATATATATATATATATATATAATTTTTAAAGGACATCATTTTCGATATCTCCTGGGTAGGATCGATGGACATTTGAAGAAAAATTTCGAAAATCGCGTCATGAGTACGACCTCAATAGCTGATTTCCCTTAGGGGAAATATGCTAAAATGCAAATATCTCCGTTAATATAAACGATAGCGAATACTTAAACTAGGACTTCCGTTGGTGCATCACAACAATTAGTAATTAGAAAATGTCAAAGATATTGCCAAGGTCGCCATTGATAACTTTGAAAACTAATATAGATACAACACTAACATTATAAAGTTCTGGATAAGGTTATAAATTCAAGACTGGTACACTATTTAAATGTTAATAAAATAATACATGAACGCCAGTATGGATTTACACCACAGAGGTCAACAACAGATGCAATAACAGAAATAACAAATATAATCCATGTAGCTTTAAATAGGAAATCTAATGTCATAATGGTCAGTCTGAATATCAAAGGGGCGTTTGATAATGCATGGTGGCCAGCTATCTTAAAAAATCTTAAATCATATAACTGTCCAAAAAACTTATATAAAATTATCTTAAATTTCTTTACAGAAAGATCTTTGACGATACAGAGCAAACATTATACTTACTCCAAACCAGTTACTATTGGTACCCCTCAGGGGTCAAGTTTATCTCCGACTCTATGGAACATCTTAATCAACACTATTTTTGACGTACCGTTACCTCCTGCGACACACATAATTGCTTATGCTGATGATATAGTACTATTAATTGAAAATAAATGTTTTAAATTTCTTGAATATACTGCTAACAATTTACTTAGCATACTTTCCAATTGGACGAAACAGAACAAACTTGAATTTAACACCGAAAAATCGAAATACATTATTTTTTCTAGAAAACGGAATATCCCTCAACTAAATATTTTACTTGACGACGTTTCACTAGAACAGACTGACATAATCAAATACTTAGGCATTCTCATGGATCGAAAACTAAATTGGAATAGACACACTGACTATATATACACTAAAGTCTCAAAACTCATTAACACGTTAAGTATCGCTACAAGAACAACCTGGGGTATGAAATCAGAATGCCTCAAAACTATTTATGAAGGTGCAATTGTCCCTAATATGTTCTACGGTATTTCAGTATGGCATTATGCTCTACGCAGAAAAAGGAACCTGAAGAAATTTCATAGACTACAACGACTCGTAGGTATTAAAACTGCGAAAGGTTATAGAACTATTTCTTACGAGGCCAGTTCTGTTTTAGCAGCTATAATTCCAGCAGAATATAAAGCAGAAGAGCTGACGACTCTGTACAACATAAAAAAACAACGAACTAACTACAAAGACATAATGAATATTACAATAGATAAATACATTGACTGCTCACAATGGCTACACCTGGCACTATTTGCGAAAGTAACATCACATTTGGACGAGCCATGGACTGAAAACACTATGACATCCCACATATTTACTGACGGAAGCAAAACTGACAACAACACACCTGGAGCAGCATTAATTGTTGAGACTACAAGTGGACATGTTCTAAAATACAAATACCGACTTGATGCTAGATGCTCTAATAATCAAGCAGATAAATACGCTGTTTTAAAAGCTACCGAATATATTATAAAATCGTCATACAACCTACACAAATATACGACCATACACACAGACAACACGACTCTCATTTACTCAATACGCAACCCTACTATACACGACCCGATCACAGAAAACATTAGAAAACATATTCTAGAAATTATACACTTAAACCTACACATACATATAGAATGGGTAAAAGCCCACTCAGGAAATATTGGAAACGAACAAGCCGACACGTTAGCAAAGGAAGCAGCCCAGGATACCAACATAAACCCAGAATTTGCCCTCGTGCCACTCTCATACATTAAAAAAGACTTACGTACCGACACGATACAAAAGTGGAACAGAGAATGGACGACATGTAGCAAATCTTACAGTTTACATCAATACATACCAAATATAACTCACAACAACTACAACACAATTAAGAGTCACCATCACAAATGCACACAATTTCTAACAGAACATGGACAGACAGGACATTATTTAACAAGATTTAAAATTCAAGACAATGACAAATGTACGTGCGACTTACAGACAACACAAACGTTTTTACATATACTTTATGACTGCACAACATTTAGTCAAAATAGATCAAATTTAATAATGAACATAATTTTAAAAGGAGGTAATTGGCCAGAACCACCTCATATTATATTTAACAAATATAATAAAGAATTTATAAAGTTTATCAAAAGTATAGATATGGATGTAGCAAAAATTCATTAGAATGTGAAGTTGATTGTGAGGAATGGGAATTATAATTCAATATATTTACCTTACATAGACTCGCAAATTAAACATCGTTGAGTTTAAGTTTAATTTCAATTAAACTAGCAACACAAATGACTACTACTGACATAACTACACTAACACCAACAGACCTCAACAAGATTGTACAAACAAAAATACTCCAAGACTGGCAAAAACACTGGTTACGTACTGACAACAAACTATTGGAAATAAAACGCAATGTTACTGGATGGACAAAGAAACAGAACGTATATTCAAGAAGAGACCAAGTCGTCCTCACAAGACTACGTATTGGACATACATACCTGACACATTCTTACATAATGAACAGAAAAGACAAGCCTACTTGTACTCATTGCAACACTGGACTAACTATTAAACACCTACTAACAGAATGCAGGTTACGAACTTACTTAAACATTCCACACGACTTGAAGGAACTACTGACTGAGGGTAGCCCACATATTGCCACGATTCTGACATATTTAAAAACAATTGGACAGTTTGAGAATATTTAATTCCATATTTTAAAATTTTTTAATGTCTGTGAGTGCGTGTGTGTGTGTGTGTGTGTGTGTGTGTGTGTGATGTGTTTAAATTTTTATTGAAATTTATTATTAATTTTTTTATGAATAATTTTGTCAACGTCACCAAGTTTTCTTTTCACTTATTTATTTCACACCTGTTTTTAGTTCTGTGTTGTGTTCGTGTTTCTTGTTCCTTTTGTGTTATTTTGTTTACATGTTTCTTGTTATTTTGTTGTATTCGTGTTTCTTGTGTTTGTATGATATTATTTCTTATTACTTTGTTTTGTTATTTTGTTTACTTGTTTTTTGTTTTTGTTTTGTTTTCACCCCATGTTTAAGAAGAGCCAAGTCGCCACAGTTGCGGAGCTCTAAATAATAAATAATAATAATTTCAATTGATATGCTTTTGTTCCTATTGTATTTATTTGTTTACTTTTCATTTCATTTATTAATTCTGTTTGTAATTACCATACTTATCTTAATATTGTATTTTATTCATTTTTATTTATTTATTTTTTTTTTATTTCATTTTTTATTTTTTTTATTTTTATTTCTTGAATATTTGAATGACAGTTGATAAACAAATACTTATTGTAAAATAATGATGTATTTAAACATAATAATACATGTAATATGCCATGTGGCAATGGAACATGTATTCGAATAAATAACTCCTCACAGGGTTACTATGAGGAGAAAAAATAAAAAAAAAAAAAAAAGAACACTAACATTATAACTATGAACCATAATTAAACGCCACGCTAAATTAAGTCGTATTAACCCCCCCCCCCACCAATTGTTATATCATAATTACATCTCATTAATTAAAGAAAAGTAAAGGACCATATTTATTAGTTAGTCACTGTTATATTAACAAATAAATTGGAAGAAGCTTGAAAGTTGAAATTTTACCATAAAAACATTATTTTAATTATTCAAAAAAGAAGAAATATTTAGATGGGGTAAATAAATTATGACTCAAAACTTACAAAAGTACATATTATTTGCAATATATCCCTTTTAACCCCTTCAGACCCACTGTCCAATATATTGGACATGCCTATTTCAATGCTATATCCTCATGGATTGATCTTCTTTGGCAGAAAAATCAATTTTAATAATGATATTAGGTATTAACCTTTCAATTGTGAAGCCTTTTTCTTGTTTATACCTGTTGTAGTGGCATTTCTAGCACTTTGAACATCCAATTTTTGTTATTGGTGTTTCACCTATTAAAACCATGAGTAAGTAAACATCTCATAGATTTAATTTTACACGTATATAAGTGAAAAAAAAATTTTATGTAGCCAGAAGCCCTAGAAGTCATGTTTGTTAAGAAAAAATATATTTTTTTTTCCTGGTTATTGTATTTTCTAATAAACATGGATGTCCAACGTATTGGATATCGGGTCTCAAGTGTTGCATTTCACTCCAAAAAGTGAACCTTACGAATAATTGCACGTGCTGCTGATCTAGCAATTGCGAACAGTTGGTTAGAGTACCTAAAGGATTGGAAATTAAAAGGCATAAAGGGAAACAATATTTTAGATCTTACCTCAGAAATAGAAAGAAAAAAAAGAGGAAGACCTAGTCTTGAAGAATCCAGTAGTGAAGAACCCCTTGCAAAGAAAGCAAGAGCTGAAGTGAGACCAAATTCTGATATTAGGAATGATGGATTTGAACATTTTCCAGATATTGATGATAAAAAAGTTGCAAGTAGATGCAAAATGAAAGGTTGCACAAAAAAAAACTAAATTTTATTGTGTTAAATGCAAATGCCACTTGTGCATTACAAAAGATAGAAATTGTTTTATATTATTTAACAGTTAAATTTTGTTCAATATTTATTATTTGTAACTTTCTATGATGTAAATTTGTTTATTATCATTTAAAAAAATATTACTAAAGTGTATTTTATTTATTTATCCAAATCATTATCAGTAGAATAATTTGTAAAAAATATGCCTGTTGAGACCCGATGTCCAATATATTGGACACGATTTAAAATTGTCAATAAAATTACTATTAGGAAATTAGGATTTTTTTCTCTATTTATCCCATGTTTCTGTAAACATATAGAACATGAAACAAATTTTTTTGAGTACGACCTCAATAGCTGATTTCCTTAGGGGAAATCTGCTAAAATTCGGCTGATCCTTCTTTATACCGCCGCTTCTTTCATCGGATTTTTAGAGAGAAAATTTGGTAAGGTGAGGTTAGTCGTGTGTCATATCAGCTCGTGGGAAATCTGTTTAGTTCACGCATCCCCTGCGTGATATACTTTCTTAGATATGTCAATAAGAAGGGTGGTAAGTACCTGAGGTAAGAGATGGCGTCCCTCCGAGATGCAGGTGTGTCAACTGACTGGCCTAGGTCAGGGCCGCTCAACAGTATTTCTAGCTATCTACTCCCCGGGGAATCCCCCACCTTATTAATATTAACCTCTATGCACTTTCCTCCTTGGTTTTGGAATAACCTAGCATTCATTACTCCCAATGCTAATAGAGTTGAGGGATTTTCTTTTTAAAATAGGATTCATTGTAGATACTCAATCGACAAATTATACGCCAAAGCCAATATAAAAGTAAATGTAATGTTTATATATATGTAAAAATATTGTTGAACCAATTATAATTTCCATGGAGGGAGTACGTATTCATATTTAAGTATGCGGTTTCATTTTTTAATATATTTTTTGTCGCCCTCCATAATCCAATTTTATTGGGAGCGATCACACTATTTTTTGGTTTTACTCTTGTTATATTTTATTTTTCTCAAAAGTAGTTAATAGGTTTTTTTACAGAGCAATCCGGTTTTATTTAATGTTCTCTCATTGTCTATATAGAGACCAAAATATAAGATAGCCATGTTTTATTGAGGACCGTGGACATTAATATGGTTTTTATTATTGTTATTTATTATCGTCCACTTTTTTGCTACTATCTACAGGTTACACCCTTTTCTTGCCAGGGTGTGAATAAGGATTTCATTTAATGGGTTCGTCACTACATAAATTCCTATTAGCCCAGACAGGAATTAAACTTGTCACTCTAGCTTAACCATGTCAGATTGAAACCAACGTCTTAACTCACCTTGGCAATAGAAATGCTTGGTTCTGCATTTGAGTATATAGCTGAAGGTGTAGTGCTTCTAATTTTTATCCCATTTCATGAAGGAGCATTTGAACAATTAACAGGTGCCATAACAATTGTGTGTAGTCAAAATGTCCAACAATTACTTGATAGCACTTTGGTAGGTTTTGTGATGAAGAGTTGGGTTCTGACTTATATAATCTTAGCAAAATAAAGAAATCCATATTCCCGATACGACGCAATAAAGATACATATATAAAATTGCGTGAGAAACTTAGTTACTATATAAAAGAAATTGGACGCAATGTATGTTTAAGAACCTGTTTGGAATGTCATGACCACTTCTTAAGTCATATAGTATTCATATGGCAGACATAATAATCCACCATTTCTTCTTATGAATGTTAATTGACTCTTGTTTTGTTTTAGTTGGGGAACGAATATCTCATGTTATGAGATCCAGCATAATTATAGCATTCCAATAATAATGACTAACACTGTTTAGTAAAATGACTGCTTCGCTAATTATTAGTAAAAAGGAACATTTTCATATTTGTACAAGTATAATGAAGCAACATCTTGGTTGCATAGACTGCATTGGGTCTAAAGACAACAATGGAGCATAATTTACAGATCTCTTTGTGATAAACAATAGTATGGCACACTCGTGACCTTACCATACCACATATTCTCTATTTATATGCAAACATCAAATAGTAGAGAGGGGGGGGGGTTAACTAATGTTCTGAAAACAAAGAAAGTAAGAATAACTCAATTAATATTTGAGTTAGAAATAAATAAATAGAACAACAATTTTAGAGCATCAATAGTTTAACAAGATTGGTTCTACAGTATTTTACGATCCGGCTCATAATAACGAATATATTTCGATTTTTCGAATCCCTCTTCTAATCCCCTACCATTCCAGGACCGATTTCAGCCTATAATAAATATGAGCTCTGCTGTGGACTGAAACGGTTAAATATTGAGTATGGTAGAGATCAAATTAATATTTTTGAGTAAAGAACGAAAACTCTTAATTGATGACGTCATCATCACATAACATATTTTGCATGTATCTCACAAAGTAAAAGTTCAATGAATACTATATTTATTATTGAATGAAGTGGTTCTTGAATTAACAGCTTATTGTTAATACGACGTGTGAGTTAAGGCGTTTGACTAAATCTTTTTTGGGAAACCTAGTGTCGTGAGTTCGATTCTCGCCTGTGCAATAGGAATTAATATCGTCGAAATGTAACCTAAATTCAATCATTGAAGGAGAAATTGCCGAAGGTCAATAGAAGAAAAATACTTTAAATATGCCTACTGGTTTATTTCCCTCTACATACTCTAGTTGTTTTGTAAACTCTATGGCGCCTTTTCAGGAGAAAAATATTCGACCACACCACCTTGGCTTGACGTGACTGCCGAGCTGCGAAGGTAGAATATTAATAAGTGTATTATTCCTGAAGAGGCGACATATTTCAGGTATTTTTCATCTATTGACTTTCGGCCATTTCTTCTGCAATGAAGATTAAATTGAGGTTACATTTCGACGATATAAATTCCTATGGCACTGGCGAGAATCGAACTCAACTTCCATGAATAGGAATTTATTTAATGAGGGAATGATTAAATGAAACTCTTAGTCCAATCCTGGCTAGAAAATGGTAACTAAAATAGGTTGGTGGATTAAACTACCCTTGGAAAGGTCAAGGTTGAAACGTTAGAATAAGGTAGGATGCACGGTCCACTCCACAGGTACGCGAGACCAAGGCTTGGAGAAAAGAAGAATGCTCACCCACTCCACAGGTATGAGACCAAGGTTTGTATAAGGAAGAATGCACGCCCACTCCACAGGTACGCGAGACCAACGTTTGGAGAAAGGAAGAATGCTCACCCACTCCACAGGTATGAAACCAAGGTTTGTATAAGGAAGGATGCAGGCCCATTCCACGGGTACGCGAAACCAAGGTTTGGAGAAAGAAGAACGCTCACCCACTCCACAGGTATGAAACCAAGGTTTGTATACGGAAGGATGCACGCCCATTCCACAGGTATGAGACCAAGGTTTGAATAAGGAAGGATGCACGCCCATTCCACGGGGACGCGAGACCAAGATTTGGAGAAAGTTAGAATGCAAGACCACTCCTCAGGTATGTGAGACTAAGGTTTGATTGAGGAAGGATGCTAGCTCACTCCACAAGTATGAGGGACCAAGGTTTGGAGGACGAAGGATGTATGCCCACTGCACAGGTATGCGAGATCATGGTTTCCGCCAGTAATGTAGACATTTCCCGGCAAATTTGGCAATAGCTTCAAACCTAGAAAATCGGAAATTCTATTTCGGCTATTATGAGTTGGATTTTTTTTTTTCTAATCATTTTTCCAATTTTGTTGTGTATAAATATTGTTCTATACATCTTTTCTCTATCTCAAATACTAACCGGCATATACGGATTATTTACGTTTCTGTCTTCCGGTAAACCACCCGTATCGCACTTTTTGTAAATCGAATATTTCATGAAACGTGTTATTCCTAGGATTGGGTACCAAATATCGCCGTCAACAGATTTTTACTATAGTGATACATGAAAATACGTTGTTTGGTGACGTCATCAATTAAGATTTTATGTCTTTACATGAAATTGTTGATATGATCTATACCTTACTCGATTTTTAACAATTTCATTCTCACACAAACACACTAATGATCACATTCGTCAAAGAAAAAAATTAATATATCTTGGTTCTTATGAGCCTGACCGAAAACCTTCACATATCCAATGTTATTGAACTTGTGATACTCTACAATTAATGACCAATACTTCTCTTCGTAACCCAAATAATAAGCAAGATGTTCTTAGTTTTTTGTTTTCTGTCTTCAGTAATAACCCACTTCTACTCATCAGATTTGGTTTGGTAAAAGATAATTTATGGTTTGATGTGATCAGTATGGTGTGATACCAGCCAGAAATCAACTTAGTTTTTGCAGCCCCAGTTTGACGTTCCTTTTGGCAAAAAGGCATATTTATTTACCAAGAGTGAGGAGTTAGAAAGAGTGGGCAATAGAAATGTATTTAGTGATGAACTCGTTAATTCCGTAGACCTACCCTGGCTAGAAAGGGGTAGAAACATGTAGCTAACCCATCCAAATTAGCCATAGTAGCAAAAAGTGGATAATAAATAACTATAAATGCTTTTGGTACTTATCGATTATTAATTATTATTAAACCATATTAAAAGAAAAAAAAACACATTATTATTTAAATTAACACTTCTAGAATTTATTTGAATAACAAAATGTAATGATAAATTAGAGTTAGCCCCTGGACCATATCACGGCATATAGCGGCCTTCCCCGGCCGTCATCTGACGCATAAACTCTGGGAAGTAGCTGTTCAAAAGGTGAATTAATAAACGATCACCAGGTGGTGTTAATAAACGATCGCTCAATTTCTGTTAACAAAAGAAACAGAATGACTAAGATAACCTAGTCCAGTATGAACCACCAAATAATAGTGGCTAGAGGGTTTGAACCAGTAAATATTTTATCTGTAAAGTCCCGTAAACCATTATGTCATTTATAAATTCTAGAAGTGTTATTTTAAATAATAAAGTGATTTTCATTTAATTATGATTTAATAATCGTCTTTAAATGGGCGCCATGCTTTTTCTTTATTTTCTTAAATCTGTTTTTTTTTAATTATTGTTGTCCATGGCTTCGAACATTCTTGATAATAATTAACGCTCTAAAGTTCTTAGAAATACATCTCACTCAAAACATAAAGCTGAAAGAAATAGATGAAGTTTAACTGGATCAGCCTCCTGTTGGTCGACACAGCTGCTCTTTCTATAACGAGAGTTAACTTGGGTTTGGAACAACTCAACTTGAATTTGAATAAGAAATCTTAAATTATTGTTAAACTTATTAAAATTGCTGTAACTATCGGTACCTCCAATCGAAGAACTTCTCTGTAGTTCTACCTCTCTGGAAATTAAATTCAACCTTCTCATCTTAGAAATTACTTAATTGTTTATACTTGAATGTCACTATTAAAGGTTCTTGGTTTTAAGACATAAAATTCAAAATCGATGTCCATAATGGAAGGTATTTGAATTTCCAAACTCAAATTATTTATATTCTCTAATTGCACGTTTAAAGGAGTTGCTTTTCTCTTCTTTTTCGATTTATTTTTGTTTTTTTATGCAATTTTTCGACTTTTCCCTTTAATATTTTGTAAACTTACAACACAAATGTTGCTCTGATGGCTGTAATAGTTTAATTTTGACTGTGTCATTTCAATCTAGAAAGTGGGACAAATAATATTAGATTACTAAAATTTTGTTCTGTTCTTATTCTATCATCAGTCAAACTGGAGCCATTCACAAAAATATTTAATATTTATGCTGACTAATTAGAGGTTGGGAAATGTTAGCAGTCCTACTAACTGTAATTCCAGAACATGCTTTTTTACTTGTAGGCATGTATGCAAATCAATATGATTCCTTCATTTTATATGTAGTCAAATTTTGTGCTATCTAAGGTAGTTTTGATTGTCATCACCTTACTTGTCTATTTATATAGAAGTAAAAAAAAGACATCACAAGTTTTTGTATATTTATTATTCATACTAAAATTTCATAGTTTGTCATCTCATTTCAAGTTACAACCCAGATGTGTGAGGTTTATATAAAAGCTGAGCCTCTGTCTCCTCCGCCAGACTCTCCTTCACCAGACTCTCTTCCGCCAATCGAATCATCTGGGGAAGAAGGTAAGAAAGTATATATATATATATATATATATATATATATATATATATATATATATATATATATTTATATAAATAAATCTATCATTTAAATTTGGTGATGTTAAACCACTTTCTTCAAAATATAAATATAAAAACAGTCTCTCATGCAGGCAGAATGTGTGTTAACTAAGCAGATTTCCCAAGTTCTAAAATGTCTCGAAGATGATATGTTGGATTCTATTCCATGTTCCTCCCCATTTAAACAACCCTATGTTTACAAGACCTGGAATTCAAGCTGGAAATATGATATTTATTGAAAATCATAGTTTCACATTTTTGAAGTTGTGTTTATATCGAATTCTGAACTCACGAGAAATATAGAATAGAATATGAGTTGATTTAATTCAGCATGTAAGAAGTGGCAGGCTTTAATGGAAATCAGCTATTGAGGTCGTACTCATGACACAATTTTTGAAAAATTTCCTAAAATATACATCGATCCTACCCAGGAGATGATGGAAATGAGGTCCGTTCAAAACTATATATATATATATATATTTGTCTGTTACCGCTCTAACGATCGCAATTACTGTTTAATCATTACCGAACTTGTTATTTAAATGTATTATGTAAAATTGAAGATCATGTTCGTTAACGGCTACAATCGGACTTGAAGGAGGGGTGTTTAGAGGGAGAGAATTTCGAAAATTCTTGTCTCCGCTATTTAATTCTTGATATCTATGTTGCATCAAAAAAATGTATAGAACCAATCTTATTGCAAATTTAATGTTCTATAAATGTTGTTATGTACGTTTTTTCACTCTCTTGATTATTAACCGAGATATTTCCATTTTTTAGTTTTTGGTAAACCCCCACTCCTACACATGTCATGTTAAAAATAAGCTCTTATATTATGAGGCACTTTATTTTGAACCCTAAATGCCAACTATGGTTTTCATTGAACTTTTACATTTTGAGATGAATGGAAATAAGTGCCCCACATGGGAAATCTGCTTAGTTAACGCAGCCCCTGTGTGACAGACTTTTTATTTATAGGAATTGATGTTATAACTATTTAGGTTTTTTATTTTGTCTTTACAGATTCCTTGGAATTTATCAAGACAGAACCTGACTTTATTGATGAATTCATTGAAATTCCAGTAGAAGGTATAATTTATGATAGCATTCTTGTGATTATAATAGACTATTAAATTTATAATTAGTAAATTTAATATTCAAATTTTTGTTTTAGCTTTCTTGGGTCCAATATTCAAATATTTCTCATATTTTAATGGGGAGTGTCACCAAGAAAAACTCATTTTTCCTATGTAGGCTTTATTGTATATTGCCCTACATGTTTTGTCGGCAATTTACGACAGAAGTTCTTGTCTCTCTACATTCTTTTTAATCCATACTAAAAATATTTAGAGATTTAGAATTATTTCTTTCAACCCGAATTTTTCTTTTTGTGTGTATGCCTGAAGGATTCTTCTCTTAAATTTATTTGTTTCTAGAAAAAAGAATAAAGTAGACTGGTTGATTCCAAGAAAAGGGTTGTTATTGAAGAAAAAGCACAAATTTTCAGAAGTGATTTTGTTTAGTAGTTTGACTTTCAAAGAAGTCCAGGTTTTTATTTTTAGAATATTTGGGTTCATATTTATTCTGGAGCTTGAAATGTTCCAAATATTGCCAGTGTCAAGAATCTTATAAAATGTAAACAATTTATTAATGCCCACATTTTGCAACTAAGGCTAATTGAGACGGGTTATCTACTGGTTACCACCCTTTTCTAGCCAGGGTGGGTCTGAATTCCGTCACTAAATAAATTTCTATTGCCCAAGGCAGGAATCGAATTTGCCATTCTAGGTTTACCAAGTGCGATAAAGGTTGACGCTTTCACTCACATGACTAACCTGAGCCCCAAGAATCTTATAGACGTTGAATTAAATAATCCAGTGTGGCATGTATTTTCAGAAATAAAATAAATAAAAAAGTGCATTTTAAGACTCAAGAAAAAGTTGGACTCTCTTAAAGGAAGCATATAATGCACTTACTTGTACTGAAATCTCTGTTCTTATTTTGTTCTAGGTGGACTGGGTGGCCAAGACGAAGGCTTTGTTTGCTACCACTGCAAAGGTGTGTGGGCCAGCTTCGAAGCTTTAGAATATCATATCAGGACTGATCATAATTTCTTCTTCGAAACTCACGATGGAAATATTAAATACAAAATTAGAGATAAAAAGTCAGGGTACCAATGCAAGGAATGCAGCCATATAGCAAGGAATCGCTCCAGCCTAAAATATCATGTAAATGCCAAACACATTAAAAGCAAGCCGTTCACTTGCCCGGAGTGCGATTATAGCTCGGTTCAGTCTTGTGATATTAAAAAGCACGTCTCGGTCAAACACCTGAAAAATAAACCTTTTGAGTGTTCGTTCTGCGATTTCCGAGCGGCGCAGAAGTTCCATTTGAAGACGCACATTATGGCAGCGCATACTCAAGAAAAGCCACATCATTGTATGCACTGTGAATACAGGTCGGCTCGTGTCAGTGATCTCAGGTCTCATATCAAGGCTAGGCATTCTGCCGATCCTCCCCTGGAAGAATATATAGATTGCCCGGAGTGCGACTATAAGGCTAAGAATGCTACTATTCTCCGCTACCACCATAGGAACAAACATAAAGAACACAAATTGAACCAATGCCCCCACTGCCAATATTCCACGACTAAAGTCGGAGACTTCAATAAACACATAATGGCCCGCCATACGAACGAAAGGCCGTTCGCATGCCCACACTGTGAGTTCCGTTGCACGCGATCGACCCACCTCAAGAACCATGTCCGAGCATTGCATACAAACGAGAGGCCATTCAAGTGCGACATCTGCAGCTACAGCTCCCCCAGGTCGAGCGATCTCAAGACACACATCAGCACGAAGCACAGCACGCCCAAACCAGAGCTCTTACTCCAATGCGAACAATGTGAATACAAAACGGCCAAATCGTTCAGGCTGCGAACTCACGTGAGGGCCGTGCACGACAAGGAGAAGCCTCACTCATGCCCGCATTGCACTTACCAAGGGGCGAGGACCAGCGACATCAAGCTCCATATTCGAACGCACCACACCAAAGAGAGACCATACGCCTGCCAGTTTTGCGATTACCGGGCTATGCAGTTGGGAACACTGAAGGCACACGTTATATCGAGGCATACCAAAGACAAACCCTTCCACTGCCCTCAATGCACCTACTCGGCAGCAGCTAAGACAACTCTCCGAATCCATATAATGACCCATCACACCGACGAAAGGAAGCTGGAGTGCAGCTACTGTCAATACAGGACTAACCACACTAACAGCCTCAAATACCATATCAGATCATTACACACTAAAGAAAAACCGTTTCAATGCATCTACTGCAGTTATTGCACTGTTCAATCGGGTACATTAAATCTTCACATTAGGAAAAAACATAAAAAATTTAAGTACGGTGGCTTTAAGACTGGCAAACTTGATTCAGATGAGACTTCTAAACTTGTTGAACAATGATAACCCTCGTTAGTTGTTTATTGTTATTGTTGGTTGTTTATTGTTATGTTCCTGTTAACTACAATGAAAAGCTGTTTGGAGTGTCCCAACAGTATTAACTGATGCTGTTTCATACCTATCGGTGAAGACCTTCATCACTGGCTGATGATAGAGTACAGCTGGCTAGTGTTTTCATTGTACTGAGTTTTTTTTTGTTTTTTTTATTGAATAATAAGAAATTTTACAAAAGAATTCGTAGTGTTCCTTCTGACCACTGCAATTTTACAAAAAGAAACACAAAATAAAATTTTCTATTTAAGTAGAAAATTGCTTGTAAATGCAATTGACTAATAGTAGGCAGTCATATTGCAACTTAGTGAATATCAGTTATTTTAAAGATGTACAAATTTAAGTGGTCTTATGAGCTAATAATACTAACAAGTACAGACTTTCTTATGATTATTTTATATGATTAGAGGTAAAATAGGGATTAAGATAAAGATGTTACATGTCTTTAGTCCAGCCTGCTGGGCATTTATTCAATCTAATTCTTATGTTAGAGTAAAATGTCCTTAGTTCGTTTGCGCACATACCAGAAGTGCTTTGTTTGTTATAATTACCTATAATGTACTGAGTTAGTTGTCTTTTAGCATTGTATATTACATTCTACTGAGTTAGTTGTCCCTTAGCTAGTAGGTTTTACTACAACTAACTCAGTACAACTTTTGATGAGTTTTAAGATGATGCCATCACATTGAAAGCACAATGCCAGCTGTACTCAATCATCAGCCAGTGACAACGGTCTTCACCAATAGCTATGACAGTATCCTTTATACTGGTGGTACCCACCCTTTGTTTGTATAAACTGATTACTACTTATACAAAGCTTGTCCGGGAAGTAATGCATTCACAATTTTATCGTTTTGGAGAAGAATCTTTTCCAGTACTGCCTAGCTCAATTTTTGTCTCCTTTGGGTTTGTCAAAAACTGTTTTAGCAAATTTTCTTTATTGGTAATCAGTTATTGTGGTTGTGCTAATAACGAGATTTTCACTAAAATGCCTTCAAACGTCCACTATTCCTATGTTGGAGATGATGAAAATTAGTTTTTTCCAATTTATATATATTTTTTTGTTACCGCTTTAGTGGTCTTAATTTTTGTTTGCTCATCACAAAACTCGTTATTGAAGTATTTGGTTTAAAAAAAATGATCGAGTATGTTAATGGGAGAAATCAACCAGGAGGAGGGAAGAAACAAAAATTTGAAATATCTGTTGTTAATGAGTTAAGTTGAAAATTGTTATACTACCAAACGAGGCCAATAACTGAGGTTTAAGTCAACACCTCCAGGAAGGTGTAGTGAATTTCATAGTTGTTGAGTATGCTACAGATCAAATAAACATTTTCGATACAAGAACGTAAAATCTGAATTGATGGTGTCATCACATAACGAATTTGGGTGTATTTCACATAATAAAGGTCTCTCAAAAAGAAATATTTGGTTGTCAAGCTTAGAATAAAATGGCTCATGATATAACAGCATATTGTTAATATGACATGAGTACAAGTGGGGGTTTACTGAAGGCAGAAAACTAAAAAATGAAAATATCTTGGTTAATATTCAAGATACATATTAAATGTACATAGCAACATTTATAGGCAATTGAATGTGCAATAAGATTGCTTCTTTACAATGTTTCAATCCGACTCATAATAACGGAGATATTTAAAATTTTTGACCTCGAGTTTTGCATGAACATTTATATTTCGAGTTTGGTAATGATCAATGAAAAATTGCAGTAACAGACAAATATATACCTCATTTTCATCATTTACTAGGTAGGGTCAATGGACATTTATGATAATTTTTCGAAAATCGCGTCATGAGTACAACCTCAATAGCAGATTTCCCTTAAGAGAAATCAGCTAAAATTGGTGGGTTCCCTAAGGGGACAGGGGAGAATTTCAAACATTTGTAATAGCATATTCAATAAGTTTTATTTTTTTATGAAGATAATTGTGATACATTCTAGGCGCACTCTGTACTATGAGATATGTTCCTAAATATTTTAGCTGGGATATGAATGAAAATTTGAAAAACGTTAGTTATTCGTGTTTGTAAAGGATAGCTGTACACCACTCTGTTAACCTATTGTTGGTTAGGTTGCCCAGACCTTTATTATTAGGCAGGTCATATCTGATTCGATGCAATTTCTGATTGGCTATTAACATCTAACATTCATTGGAAACAGAAAAAAAAAATTTGTTTTATTTAATTAATATCTTGATAGTCAATCAAAAATTGAAATGATCTCCAGCCCAAATGCTGGCTGGAACACATTTCTAATAAGGAAGGTTAGAGAACCCGAAAATACAAACAATTCTGAAACTTTGTGTGCAAGTAGTGTAGTTCATTTGTAACAGAAAACTGTTTTTTGTTCATGCCGAACTTCTACTATCTTGAAAATTTTAAAAAGTGAGAGGGGGGAGAGAAAAATTTAGAAAAATATAACACTTTAAAAAAAATCTGATTGCACAGTTTTAAATTTTCAAGAATAATTGCTTAGGAAACCTGTTTCTTTTCTTTTTTCAAGAGGTAAGTTTACCCCTTCAAATTGTAGTTACAGACGAACAAAAAATACTTTTTTGTTACTGTTGAACTACTCTACTTTCACACAAAGTTTCTGAAATATTTTGAATTTTCGAATTCCCTAACCTCCCTTGCAAGCTAATCTATGAAGTGAGACGGTTGCTAAGCTCTTATTGTTTCAAAACTATTGTTGTACATGTTTCATAAGTGATTCAGATTTAAGACTTATTTTAATCTGAAAGTAAAAAAGCAGAGGATTTGGTTCTGAATATAACCCTGACTTACTAACTCTTGCTCTATCAAGTTGTTGTTGAAAATATAAAATTAGTTTCATTTGTTAAGTCTTATAATATTTAATAATAATTTTAAGTTGAAGTAACTCCTCAAACGCTTTACCTGAGTAGGGTGGCATGGTTTAACGTGTGGTGATCAAGTTTCTCGTACATGGTAGAAAATATTATTTTGACATGATCAAACTGATGAAAAAAAAAAATGGTCAAAAATGTTAACATACAATCAAATAAATTTAAATGTGATGGTATTGCCATTTGATCTCATGAAATACAAATTATTTTCGGTGGCTTAATTACTAATTGAATTATACTTGTTAATACTGAAGATCTGTTTAGTTGTTTTCATTTATAGTTTAATAATATTAGATAAAAATATGTTTGTGGTTGAAAATAAAGTATTCATTTTAGGTTGATGAAAAGATAATAGCAGTGTGTGGATATCGAAATGGAGATTGACACCTGCCTTTGCTATAAGAGGTAATAATTTCCAAGTATTAGATTAATACGGTTTAGATCTGGTCAAATATCCATTTATTTATTTTACTCCTCCATTCAATTGGGATTGTGATTCTGATTTGGTTCTTGGGCTATGGTGCCATAGTTGCATTGAAGCTGTTTTGTCTTTCATTGGATTTGGGTGATGTGAATTTAATAACAGAAGGAGTCCTACAATCAATACTATTGACTACACTGAGCCCTTGCCTAAGAAAGATTTTGGAACAGAACAAATTCAAAAGGCAGATCAATATTTTTGCTAGAAGTCTGAGGAGGCAAAATATTTAAAGCGGCATTGCTTCAGGGTGGAAATTTTTATGTTAATTGAATCCAGGACAAAAAGTAGCAATGTGTTGATCTCAGATATTCAGAATAATCCCTAAAATAACTAAAAATGAAGCAATGACTAGCATTGTTATAATTTATTTCACATTTTAGATTCAATTTGTCGCTGTTCCGTACAAAACGGTAACATCTAGGATATTCTACTTGCATCCAGTTTAGTGCATTATAAAAATGATATGTGCCAAAACAGTGAATATTGTGACCAATAGAAAAGTAATTTTCATTTCCTTATAACTGAGTAAAATAATGGAACCAAAATATTTTAGAGGAAATATAACATTATTACCTGTATGATTTTCAAAAAATTATTTCTAATAGGGATAGAGATAGGAGAGGGGGGGCAGGGAAATCATGGCAACTTAAGTTGTCAACCTTTATGGAATTGCCAAAATGAAAAATATGTATTAATAAAAAGCTCTCAACAAAGATTGAGATCATTGTTTTCTTCCATCATTCTTTTCAATTTTTCTTTGTCAATATAAAGCAATTTGAATGTCTTAAATGAATAGAACTGATTTAAGAAGCACTTATATTTATAATTTGAATCAGTAACTTGAATTAATGGGAGATTTTAATTAGTTGTTTGTCTTGAAAGGAATCTTTTAAACTTTGGTCATTTCTGATGTTCAAATGAAAGGAAATTTAATATCTGTTTATAGGCTTAAAGAACTAATTTTTGTTCCACATTTTGGTCTCAACTCCAGCTACTAACAATATTTTAAATAAATGTATTAGGATAAAATTTATTTATTGAGACTTTCAGTGACACGTGATACGTCTTTTCACAAAATTGTGTGCTAGGAATTGACGTTTTCACACAATTCATTTTTTAGGGAAAAGATCTTTTAATTTCTCCAAAAAAGAAAAGGAATAAAAGCCAAAAATTTGTTCATTAAACTGTAAATGATAGGTTATCCAATGTATTGTTATTTATTGACATCCACTTTGTGCTAGTAAGGCTTATTAAGATGGGTTATGTACACGTTACCACCCTTTCTTGCCAGGGTAGGGACGGGGCTCAGGTTAGCCATGTGAGTTAAAGCATTGGCCTTAATCTCATATGGTAAATCTAGAGTGGAAAGTTTGGTTTCCCCATGGGCATGAGGAATTTATTTAGTGACAAACTCATTAAATAAAATAGTCCCACCCACACTAGAAAAGGGTGGTAACCTATAGATAACCCTTCCCAATTAGCCTTAATACCAAAAAGTAGATGTTAATAAATGATAATAATAATGAGTTCATTACTAAATAAATTCCCATTACCTTGTGAGAATCGAACTCATGACTATGTACATTTGATTATATAATGTACATATAACAGAAAATAGATTTAAAAAAAACAGGAAATTAAGTTTGTTGACGACATATCCTACCCTGAAACTGGAATTTGTAGTGAAATTTAAATTTTTATAGGTGCGAGTTGGGTAAATTGTGTCATATCATAAATATAGCAATGTTAAATCGTTATTGAATAATCAAAGTAAAAGTTTGCAGATTTCTTCTTCGTAGGCCCAGCAAGTTTCTTGTACTAACATTCATAAATTAGGTGTGGCAGTTGTAAATGTCTAGCCTTTAGGAATATGATAAACCCAATATTTAATACTGCCATCTCATTGAAACTGGGAATTGAGTTGCATGTAATTCCCGCTGACATAAACAAGATAGCTTTAAGGGTGATTTGGAGAATTATTTGTATTTATGCCATTAATTTATAATATTGAATTGTATAAATATATTTTTTAACATACAACAGATTTAAAATTTTCATCCTACGTTCTCTATTGAATGTACTTTATACATTTTATGTGGATGAGTTTTTATGGTACACAACACAAACTGGTTATAAATTTTGTTCTCAGCCAACAATGGTGCTATGCGGATTCCCAAAACTATTTTGTGTAAGAGACAGCTTTTCCAATATGAACTGATACCTCAGACCCCTTTACTTAAATTACTTTAGAAATCCTATCTCTAGTTTTTTTTCTTATTGATACAAAATATTTAACAATTTCAAAATTTTGCGGTTGGTTAAGTGAGTAAACTTGGCATCATTTTCCCATCAAAATTTAATAAAATAAATAGACATAACATTTAGTAAATATCAAGTGTAATTAATAATGCTTAAGTAGGTAATACTTTTTTGGGAAGAAAATAATAATAACATTAAAATTGAAAAGGGAATCCCGGGTGGAATCTATTGAGCTTTGAGAGATGGGATAACGGACAAAAATATTTTAATTTGTTGTCAAATAAATAGATTTTGAGTCTTGAAAATATGAAACAATTTTTATCATATAAAGTTCTATAAATAATACTATTCAGTGACAATGAACTTGATTCAGTTCAGCCATTAAAGTAAAGAAAATAATCCCTTGTCGTTATTCATAACCACATATCCAAAATGAAAATAAGGTATTAGTACTGCCAAAGCCATGATGAACTATTTACCAAGATAAAATTATGAGCTCGAACCCAAAAAAGCCCGTCACGCAGGGGCTGCATAAACTAAGCAGATATACCACGTGATGTTATACAATAGAGAAATCTCCATACGAGAGCGGAACAGTTATGGAAAAGGCCGAACTAGGACGGGAAACTCACTCGTCCGTTATCCACATTTAATAAAAATGTCAATATCTCGGTTAATATTAAAGATAGAGAATATATGTACAGAACAACATTTGTAGCGAATGTAATTTGCGACCATAGCTCGTCCGTTACACTTAATAAAAATCTCGGTTAATATTTAAGATAGACAATAAATGTATTTAACAATATTTATAGTACATTTAATTTGCAATAAGATTGGTTCTATACAATTTTTCGATCCGACGTATAGTAACGGAGATATTTCGAAATTCCCCCCTCCCACTGTTCCGATTTCAGCCGTTAACAAACTTGATCTTCCTTTTTACATAAAGCGATTAAATACCAAGTTTGGTAACGATAAAACAAAAATTATGACCGCTAGAGCGTTGACAGACAAAATATATATATATATATATATATATATATATATATATATAAATTTCGAACGGACCTCATTTTCGTCATCTCCTGGGTAGGATCGATGGACATTTGAAGAAATTTTTCGAAAATCGCGTCATGAGTACGACCTCAAAAGCTGATTTCCCTCAAGGGAAATCTGCTGATAAAGAAGTGAGAAAGTTCTCTGAAATATATGAAAAGTCCGTCACGCAGGGGCTGCGTAAACTAAGCAGATTTCCCACGTGAAGTTTTACAATAGAGAAATCTGCCTACTAACAACTGTAGTAGTAAGAAACCTCTAAACCTAAAACATTATTTAGGGCGTAATAACCCAGAAGTTTCTAGCCCCAAAAAACAGTTAACCTAACCTCTAAACCTATTCACGAGGGACGAATAGTTATGGAAATGGCCACCAGAGCTCTTGGCGGAAAGTCCGAACATGCAGATTACAAATGCAAATATCTCGGTTAATATTCAAGATAGAGAATAAATGCATATAACAATATTTATAGTAAATTTAATTTCCAATAAGATCCGATGCATAATAACGGAGATATTTCGAATTTTTGAAAATCCCCCCTCTAAACCCCCCCTCCCACTGGTCCGATTTCAGCCGTTAACGAACTTGATCTTCCTTTTTACATAAAACGATTAAATACCGAGTTTGGTGACGATTAAACAAAAATTGCGACCGCTAGAGTGTTAACAGACAAATATATATATATATATATATATATGTCTATATATATATATATATATATATATATATATATATAGATATATATATATATATATAGATTTTGAACGGACCTCATTTTCGTCATCTCTTGAGTAGGATCAATGGACATTTGACGAAATGTTTCGTAAATTCCGTCATGAGTACGACATCAATAGCTGATATCCCTTAAGGGAAATCTGCTAAAACAGCCTGAAATGAATGGAAGATTTGTAAGGACACTTAGAAAACGTGCACTTCATAACTGGATGGCCCCTGAAGAGACGACAGTTAAGCCACGAAGTATGTTGGACAATGTGAAAAAATTTTGCACAGAAAGAAATGTGTTGTATTGGTGACCCTTGCCATTAAAATATGAAGAACATATAATAATATTGGGTTCAGAATAAGAAGAATTTATTTATTTTACATGTGTTTCTTTAAATTGTATTTGTTATGTCACAGACCACTGAAGATGGGGCGGTTCGACAAGAAAGTAGTCTGCAATTAATAAAGAACAGTTAAGAGTGGAGGTGGTTTGACCTTCTTATCCTTTCTTGAAAATGAGTTTTCATATAGCCTATGATATACAGTTTATTCGTAAATACAAGTCCATAGAATCACTCCAAGCGTCCTTTGGTCTGCTCTCAAAGGCGTAGTACCCTTCATTGTTTAACCCATTCAGTGCTAAAGTTGCGTCAGCCTCTTGGCGGGCGGTCACGAACCCATCGTTTCTATTTACTGCCTAGAATTTTTCCATTGCTCAAACAAAGTAAATTCATAAAGGAGGCCGGCGCTGAATGGATTAAGTCGCTTCTTATTAGCTTGACGGTGACAAAGCCATCAACCACAGAACAAACCCACAGCTAATGAAATTTGAGAGGAACCTCTGGTTGAACATGTCACTTCATGGAGATTAATTAAGTATCTCTGCCTTCCATTTAAACTTGATTTTAAAATGTATCTATGACCATTAAAATAATTAAATTCTACCTCTTAGTTTAAGTGGCGTATTTAAAAAAAAAAGAAAAAACGTTTTATACAATAGACATTTTCTTTTGGGCACTAAAAAGTAGGAATTTCTGGATTTTCAAAATATAAAATTTATAATGATAGTTTGTTTGAATGAAATTTATTTTTTATTAAATGAAGAAGACCCAAGAAATCTTGTTGATGTACTCATCCAAAGTTCTGCCAGCGCTCAATCTGTTATTTCTACTTCTTTGGAGCAACATGTTTGATCTTCTTAGTAGCAGGAGGTAATGTAACAGTTACCAAACTGTTTTCATGTTTACATTTTACATAATCAATTTATTTTGGGAGTTTAAATAGAAAATGGAACAGGAAAATGATTCTGGGAATGAAAAAGAAGACAAACCTCTCGTTGCCAGAAATGCTATTGGATTGCAGAGGATGAAACTGGAAAAACTAATGAAAAATCCTGTGAGTTGATGCTATTTACTTCTGGATTTTATGTGGGGAAAAACAATCAATAGTCCTATGTTATTAAAACATTATATTTTTATAAAAACAAAATTCATTCGTGAAAAATTTTTTGTTGAAATCAAGAAAGGTTTATATACAAGAATTATGCAATTTTGTAAATATAATTTGAGTGCTTCACAAAATATGAAAGTTATTCATATAGTTAATTATTTGTAAAAAAGCTAAAGTAGGATTTGAGGTTTTAATTTTTTTTTGAAAAACTTTTTTGGTTCCTCATAGTGCTTATCAGCTACAATATATTTTTTATAACCAAAAATAGCACATACTTAATTATAAAAACCAATATATATTACGTCCATACCTTATAACAATTTTCATTAAATTATTATGTTATTTACAATCATGAACTTGGTGCTTTTAAGGCTAATTGGAAATGGGTTATCTAAAGGTTACCATCATTTTCTACCCAGGGGGAATAAGGATTTTATGTATTGAGTTCATCATTAAATAAATGCCTATTGCCCAGTTTAAAATTGAATCTAGGTTTACCAAATGAGGTTAATACAAGCTCCTTAACTCACATGGCTGACCTGAGCCCCACTTACAATTTATTAATTTAAAAAACTGTAAATATGCTTTGTTTTAAAAATATTTCAATTTTTTATTTAGAAAATGTTTAGCATTCATGATTGATGATGATTGTAAATGGCAGTATAACTGCTGAGAATGCTGCCAGCTATTGAAAATTATTGTGAGGAACCATAAAATGTACTTGCTTATTGTGCAAATTGACGAGGGAATATATAATTTATATTTATTTATTAGGATAAGCCAGTGATTATACCGGAGAGACTGAGAGAGAAGAAGCTGCCTCATGTGCCAGACTTTGTTCGAAATGTGATGGGCTCTAGTGCGGGAGCAGGGAGTGGAGAGTTCCATGTCTACAGGCATTTGAGGAGGAAAGAATACGCACGTCAAAAAATCATCCATGAAAAAAGTGAAAAGGTAGGAAGAAATAACACCGTAGATGGTGAAGGAGTTACTTAGTCAACAGAATAATAAATCAGTTGTAATCAATTGCACAAAACTTTAAAACATAGTGAGATATTTTATATAATTAATTAACATATTATTGTTAATAATATTTATTATCATCCACATTCTTACTAGTATGTACTAATTGGCACGGATTATCTACAGGTTATCACCCTTTTTCAGGGTGGGACTAAGGATTTTATTTGATTAGTTCATCACTAATTCCTACTGCCCAGGTGGGAATCGGACTCATCAATTTTGATTTACTATGTGAGATTAAGGCCAATGCTTTAACTCACATGGCTAACCTGGACCCCTTAATTAAACTATAATGAATGAAAAAAAAAAATTGTATCTTGGGATATCAAGTACAAGTTGGACTCCCTTCAAAAGGTAATATAATAAGTTGGAAGCAACGGAAATGTGGGTCTGGCGTGGAATCACTAGAACAAATTGTACTAAAATAAAATCCAACATGGGGTACTTAACACGTTTGACGGCTAAGCTGTATGAGTTAAGATCATTCCCCATGGCTGAAATTTTTTTTTGTTTAAATTTAACCCTAATGCAATGCTTAAAATGTATCATAACAAATTTCTTCGATTTTAAAATTTTTTACTCGGAAATAATGCCTGTCGTAAGGTGTTCGACAGCCGCCAATAGGAAGGGACATCCATTCATGCACTGGAAACGAAACTCGGATAATATTTAAAAAATCAATTAATATTATTTTTACTTACCTTTATTATGATTAGGCAGATTATATTTAATAAAAAATATGTTTAATAATTAAATTGCAAAAGTATTTTTTACATTTCCAAAATCAACGGAAAAATGTAGGATTCTAAAAAAAGAAGCCAATTTCTCGAAAAAAGTCGGTTGTGGTTGGAACCTTTTTGCATAACTAATTTCATATAATCTATTTATAATATGATTATTTAATTTGGATTATTTAAAGATTGTGAAACTTACCTTTAGAGATGAATCTCAAGAGAAAAATAAAAAAAATCTTGTGACGGGTGGCACAGGTATAAAGAAGGACTGTTTGAAATGGCGAGGAGAAAGTTTAGAGTAGTTTCCAGTTGGCTAGACTGAGACAGAATGAATTGAAATAGAACTAACAGGTGTCGTAGAGTCGTCGACGGACGCCATTTGGGAAGGGGTGCCACTGACAAACACCCTTCGACAGCCGCCATCAATGTGTTAAATGAGGTAAGTGAGAGCAAACGTCTTATCTGGGCCATGGAAAATAGGAGATTGAAACTTCTTGGGCATATCATAAGGCGCAATGACTTCATTACCTACATACTTAAAGGTAAGATTCTTGGGCAAATGGGAAAAGGAAGGCCTTGAAAATCCCATTTTGAAGACATCAAGCCTCTTATAGATTTCGGTGAGTATACTAATATGAATAGAGCAGCTTCCAGTAGGCGTAGCCTTTAGTCTACATGTTACCACTCTTTTCTAGCTAGTGTGGGTATAAAGATTTAATGAGTTTGTAAATAAATTCCTATTGCCCAGATGAGAATCATACTCATGACTAGGTCTATGTGAGATTAAGACCAATGCCTTAACTCATATGGTTAATCTGAGGCCCATAATGAAATGAATATAATTATTATTATAAACTATGAATAATATTTTGCAGTAGTAATATCGAGTAATTAATTTGAATCTATCTTCTTTGAGAAGAACCTTTCAAGGAAAAAATGGTTTCAAGATAGTTCCTTGTTATAACAGAAGTCAATGTAACACAAATAACATTACCCTAGGACCTAGATCAATCTGAAAGTAAGGTGCTTATAGATCATTCTTTGCTTTTACGCACTACAGAAGAAAAAAATAATTGAAGGATATCATTTTTAAAATCCATCGAATTCAGTACAATGAGTGGTGAACATATTTCATGATGAATTTGTGTGTTCATACAAGAGAATTTAAAACACTACAAACATTGAAATTACTGTATTTCTTTAGGGGTTTTCTACACTATAACCATAGGTGACATGGAAAGTTCATGATAACATTCCATTTTGACGCTCCCAAATGATAAAAACACACATTTGTACACACACATACTCGTCCTCCTAAACTGGTTTCTTCGTATTACTGTACCCACCCAAATCAATGAGGTGTTTGAAGCCTTCAAAAAAGGGTTTTCTAGGCCACACTCTTCTTCTATGCTCAAAAACCTTAACTTGAATTACATTTGTGATGAAATCTTTGTGTCTTATGATTATCAAGAAATTTTACCCTGCATTTTTCCATGGCCTTGATAAGACTTTAAGTTTCACTTACCTCATGCAGAACTTCCATGTCGGGTTTCTGTTGAGTCCAACTTGTTCTGGTGATTCTGCATCAAGTCCATATTTCTATTGCTTCAAAACTATTGTATTCCCTTTTGTGAAGAGTCCAACTTTCTATCCTGTAAAGCAGTTCACCCAAAACGAATGGCTAAGCAATATTTTTAATATTTTACTAAACATTTGAAATACTATATTTCATTCAATTATATTTCAAATTGTAGGCGTAACAGTGCTTTAATGAGTTTCAATCAAAATACTAAAATATAGAATGTTATAAAAACAATATGAAATTTGGTGAGAAAACAGGTTTTCAGTGTTGTGGTTATTTGAGACCATTATCTATCTCATTAGGGAAATTAAGTGCTTAACTTGTTAAGTGACATTTTATTTTTTTCAGATGACAATGTATATCTAATATTGGAAAATATAAAACAACATTTATAGGAAATTGAATTTGCAAGAAGATTTACAAAGTTTTGCATATAACTTTTAAACATTGAGTAGGGATCAAACTATAAATGCAACTGTAAGAGTGTTAACAGATATATATATATATATATATATATATATATATATATATATATATGTATATAATTTGTTTTCTTCCTATAGTAACCCTACCTATAAGAAGGCCGCTTTATTTAACTGGTGTCTGTAATTTAGCATTTCACATGCATTTGTAGTATATTACAAATAAATGATATATAAATTATTTCGAGAGTACAAGTTACATATAAACAATTTAAAATAATAACGTTAAATAAAAAAAAAGCATATAAAGAGAAAATTGTTAGTTTTAAAACAAGAGTTATTAATTATTCTTTATACTTTAAGTAAAGTTGTTTTATCAGCTGTAATAAGTATTCAACCCATTAATTGTATCAAAAGCATGCTCTGCAAATACTTTAAATTCATTTTTATATTTTAAGAATACCTTATCTTCTTCAATTGGAAATTTGCTTATTTGTCGTTCAATGTCCTGATTTAGTTCCTGTCATTCGTTAGTCAATTATCTGCAATCGTATATTAAGTGTTGGAAGGTTCGTGGAGTTGTGTAATCACTTGAAAAGTGGCAACAATGATTTAAAACTATATATATATATATATATATATATATATATATATATATATATATATATATATATAATTGTGTTGATGTTTTTGACCAGGTTATATTTAAATATGGTGTTGTTATTGCTTCTTGGAGTTTACGTCAATGTTGGTGAAAAAATCGTAGTTCATGCCAATATTTCGAGAATATTTATTTTCTCTTCTTCATGGCTGTAAAAATACAGGTACTACTTTATATATATTGCACATTGTTATTAAACTAGAGTCTTACAGGAGGTGTTCATGTTATTTTTATTTACGAAGACTGAAGATGATAAGTATCTTTAGTCTTCCTAAGTAAGAATAACAGCCATGTAGAAGAGAAAATAAATATTCTTGAAATATCGCCAAAAATAAGATTTTGGCACCAACATTGACAAAAACTCCAAGAAACAATAACAGCACCATATATATATATATATATATATATATATATATATATATATATATATATATATATATATATATTTTCATATGTGTGTATATATGTATGTATGTGTATATGCGTAAACAGTTCTCATTTTTGCCATCTTTTAGGTGTAACAATGTGTTCAGAAATTTTTAATTGAGATAAAATTCCTTTTCTAGACTGTTCTTGATGAGGAGTATCAGAGAAAATTGGAACTTAACAAGCAGGCCGCAGAAGAAAGGACGGCAAAGAAACGAGCTAAACGGCAAAAAATGAAACAGAAGCTGAAGGAGAAGAAAAAACTAGGAGGAACTGCTAGAGCTCAAAATGCTGAGTCGCAGAGCAACAGCTCAGGGGCCAGCGATGATTCCGATGTAGAGAAATCTCCTAAAGAGGAACCACCAGACTCCAAGAACCAACGAATGGATCAAGACTGACTCAATTTATATCAATCCTTGTTTTTTTACATCTGATTAATTTTATTCATTTATTTTATTGCTTAAGAAGGAAAGATTTTTATTTAAAAGAAGAATATTTATAAGTAAAACTGAAGTTTTAATACAAATAAAAACTTTTAATACAATTTTTCGTATTTTATTTATTTATTTTGTATTACTAGAATCTTTATTTTTCTCTTGTTTAAATTACTCACTCACTCTTCTCACCTTTTTGTGTAAAAATAATTGTACTCATGACACGATTTTATATATATATATATATATATATATATATATATATCTATATATATATAAAATTGTAACCTCTGTCTGTACATTGATTTTTTTCGCGAAATTTCACGATAACTTTTCGTTTCACATGTCCTAGACACCATAACTGCAATTTGTTTCTTTGGTGTCTGTTTGTTTGTTTGTTTGTTTATTTGTTTGTTTGTTTATTTGTTTGTTTGTTTGTTTGTTACCTTTTCACGCATAAACGGCTGGACCGAATTTTATGAAACTTGGTATGTATATTAGTACTAACCCAACTTAGACTTTAGGCTATATTAAAATTCTCTGAGATGAACAGGAGTGGGGGTTATAAGGGAGGCCTGAAATTAAAAATAGCGATATTTCGTTTCCTATTGGTTTTTCGTCAAATATGAACCTAACAAAAGTTGTTTATTTTGTTATTTAGAGTAACTTTTGTTATATACACTTTTTTCATATACCGATTTATAAACGAGATATACGCTAAAACCTACAGCGGAAGTGAACAATTTTATTTGGGACAAAAGACCCAACCGAAATAAATAAAACTCGGTATGTGTATTAGCACTAACGCTTTCATTATAACAAGCTACACCAACATTTCTAGGAGCGGGCAGGAGTGGGGGTTGTATGGGAGGCCTGAATTTAAAAATAGCGGTATTTCGATTTCTATTTGTTTTTCGGCAAATATAATCATAACAAGAGTTGTTTATTTTGTTATTTAGAGTAACTTTTGTCATATAAACTTTTTTCGTATACCGAATTATAAACGAGATATACGCTAAAACATATAGCGGAAGTGAACAATTTTATTTGGGACAAAAGACCCAACCGATCTAAATAAAACTCGGTATGTGTATTAGCACTAATGTATTCATTATAATAAGCCATACCAACATTTCTAGGGACGGGCAGTAGTGGGGGTTGTAAGGAAGGCCTGAATTTAAAAATAGCAGTATTTCGTTTTCTATTGGTTTTTCTGCAAATATGCACATAACAAAAGATGTTTATTTTGTTATTTAAAGTAACTTTTGTTATATACACTTTTTTCGTATACCGAGTTATAAACGAGATACAGTAAAACTAAAGTAATTTGCGTAGAAATATTGATATGCTCAACAATTCTGTCCAATATGAACTACCAGGTACCTCACCCGGAAAAATTAATTCAAATCTATGTTAATATTTTGTCCTTAATAGCTGAAATCTATGCATAATACACAGGAAACGGGAAATATGACAATTTGGAAGACAATGAAGTCTTACAAAAAAAAAAAAAAAACGACGGGTATGAACCCTAAATACTGGGACGGGGAAATGACAAAATATTATGAAAAGTAAAGCCTTGCCAAAAAAATACTATCACCATTCAGCCTCAAATGAATTCCCAGGCGAAGCCGGGTATCTGAGCTAGTATATATATATATATATATATATATTTGTCTATTATCGCTCTAGCGGTCGCAATTTTTGTTTGTTAGTTACCAAACTTGATATTTAAATGTTTTATGTAAAAAGATAGATCAAGTTCGTTAACGGCTGAAATCGGACAAATGGGAGGGGGGTTTAGAGGGGAGGATTATCGAAAATTCTAAATATCACTGTTACTAAACGTTGATTGAAAAATTGTATAGAACCAATCTTATTGCAAATTAAATTTACTATAAATATTGTTATATACACTTATTCTCTATCTTAAATATTAACAGTGATATTTGCATTTTTATTAAGTGAGTTTGCAGCTATTGTAAGTTTCCGGATTAGTTCAGCCGTTTCCGAAACTGTTTGGCTCTGGTGTAACCTAACCGTTCTTGTCTACTAACCTTTTACTTTGTGAGATATATGCAAATACTTTCTGTTCATCCACCCCCCCCCCCTTCTTTATTTCTTGGACTACAAAAATTTTAGTTATTAAAATATAAATTATTCCGATTCATTATAAATTGCAGTACTAGATATAGCAAATAGTTAGCAATAAAGCTAATGTGTTATATTCAGATGTATATCAGTAATTATTTTTCTTTCGGGTGAAGAATATGTCTATCTACCTGTTCAGCTCTCAGAGGTTGGCAGACCTATTTGTATTACAATTCAGAAGCCGTTTCCGTTAGGAGCTTATTAAAATTAACTGAATGATTTCTCATTACCGATTGTATTTACCTACGGTGGTGTTAAGTGTTAGCAGTATGCAGATTTCTCTATTGTAAAACTTCACATGGGAAAATTGTTTAGGTTATGCAGCCCCTGCGTAAAGGACTTTTTATTTGATTACTTGACTCCTAAAAATGCTTAAATGAGAAAATTGTAACTTATGGTGATCCCTTGTTCTAATGTGGCTCATTATTCTTCCTGATGTCGATCTATCTTCCCAATCAGTAGATTTCACTTCACAGAAATCAGCTATTCAAGTTTTACTCGTAATATTTTCTCAAAAAATTTATTTTTTAATGTTTCGTTCCGGAAATCATTTGAGGCTGAAAGGTATTTGTCTTGACAAGGCTTTCCTATCAATGTATCTAATCCTAATTAGTCCATCTTCACTGTTTGACACACCATTAATAATTCAATCATAATCACGATTAGCACTTATTATAATTAAATATCATCTATAATGTATATATTTCCTGTCAAAAACCAATCTGAGTACACTTTGTGAGCTTAGTTATATATATAATAGTAAATGTGAGTAGAAAGCAATTCCAAGATTAAACAGGAAATAAGTTAACACAATTAACTATGTTACCCTCCCAACCGCTTGAGTGAGCTTTACTTAAATTATTTATCTAAGACATGAAAAATTTGAATGTTCTAGTACTTATATACCTGTTGTAAATAAATAACAATGGTACACTAAAAGTAATTTATTTACTAAAAGCGAGTTGAGTTAAAGACATTGTAGCCCTCCCTGCAGCCTCAAATCATATTGAGTTTAAACGTGTATTGTCTTTTGTTATAATGATATTACCAAGTAATGTTTATAGTTATAGATAGTACACAGTCATTTCAATAACGCCAACATATCAGAGGAAATAAGATAATAATATACCACAATTTAAGAGTTTGATTATGCACAACTTCCGCTATCACATGTGCAAATTCAGCATGACTTTGTTTAAATAATACATTATACAAATTAAATAATTGTAATGCTCTTATAGTCTCTATTTCAATTGAAAATAAATAACAAAGTTTTATTCTAATTAAAATAAATAACAAATGAGGTGCAAACATTTATAACCGCCCTAATCCGAATCATAATTAGAACTACCATACAAGTCTTAAAACATAACGTTTGTCATAATATGCCTGTATTAAAAACACTTTAATGAGTAGTAATAAAGTTGTTGATTCCCGCTAGCGTTTCTAGCATATATCTCGTGTATACTTCGTTGCAGGACAAAAGTTATAGCAAAAGTTACTCTAAATAACAAAATAAACGTCTTCTGATATGTTTGCCAAAAAACCAAAAGGAAACAAAGTTTTTTCATATAATGCCTCTATTACACCCTACCCCCCACTTCTGGTTGTCCCTAGAAATTTTGATATATCTTATAATTATGGAAGAGTTATTGCTAATTCACTGTATATAACAAAATACACTTTAAATAACAAAATAAACAAATTTTGTTGTTTTGTAACTTTGCCGAAAAAAACCATAGGAAACAAAATATCACAATTTCAATCTTGTTGCAAATATAATTTTTTTTAAAATCGTATCATCAATAATCTATATATATATATAAAATTGTAACCTCTGTCTGTACATTGATTTTTTTCGCGAAATTTCACGATAACTTTTCGTTTCACATGTCATAGACACCATAACTACATTTTGTTTCTTTCGTGTCTGTTTGTTTGTTTGTTTATTTGTTTGTTTGTTTGTTACCTTTTCACGCATAAACGGCTGAACCGAATTTTATGAAACTTGGTATGTATTTTACTACTAGCCCAACTTAGACTTTAGGCTATATTAATATTCTCTAAGATGAACAGGAGTGGGGGTTATAAGGGAGACCTGAAATTAAAAATAGCGATATTTCGTTTCCTATTGATTTTTCAGCAAATATGCACATAACAAAAGTTATTTATTTTGTAATTTAGAGTAACTTTTGTTATATGTACTTTTGCCGTACACGGAAGTATAAATGAGTTATACGCTAAAAACTATAGCGGGAGTCCACAATTTTATTTGGCACAAAAGACTCAACCGAACTAAACCAAACTCGCTATGTGAATTAATACTAACGATGTCCTTATAATAAGCCATACTAACATTTCTAGGGACGGGCAAGAGTGGGGGTTATAAGGGAGGCCAGAAATTAAAAATAGCGATATTTAGTTTCCTATTGCTTTTTCAGCAAATATGCACATAACGAAAGTTGTTTATTTTGTTATTTAGAGTAAGTTTTGCTAAATACACTTTTGCCGTATACGGGAGTATAAATGAGTTATACGCTAAAAACTATAGCCGGAGTCCACAATTTTATTTGACACAAAAGACTCAACCGAACTAAACCAAACTCGCTATGTGAATTAATACTAACGATTCCATTATAATAAGTCATTCTAACATTTCTAGGGACGGGCAGGAGTGGAGGTTATAAGGGAGGTCTGAAATTAAAAATAGTGATATTTTGTTTCCTATTGGGGTTTTGGCAAATATGTACATAACAAAAGTTGTTTATTTTGTTCCATGGCAGTGTTTGTTGGAAGTGAAGAATGTTTACTTGGAGAGAGAGAGAAAAAAACGTCCAATTCTTCACAATTTGTTTATTTCAGCGCTAAGCGCTTTCAAAGACTAATGTCTCCATCTTCAGAGCTACTTGCATGCGCTCATTGGGAAAGACAGCAAGCAGCATTGTTTATTTTGTTATTTAGAGAAACTTTTGTTATTTACAATATCGTCGTATACCGAAGTATAAATGCGTTATACGCTAAAAATTATAGCGGGAGTCAACAATTTTATTTGGCACAAAAGACTGTGTATTAGCACTAACGCCATCCTTATAATAAGCCATACTAACATTTCTAGGAACGGGCAGGAGTGGGGGTTATAAAGGAGGCCTGAATTTACAAATTTTATTATTAACAAATCCACAGAAATGACGGGCATTAGCCCTAAACGCTGGGACGGGTAGTCAAAATATTGTGCAAAGTAAAGCCTTGCCAAAAAAATACCATCACCATCCAGCCTCAAATGAATTCCCGGGCGAAGCCGGGTATCTGAGCTAGTGTATGTATATATTTAAATTTTTCAGTTTCCAATCTTCAGTAAAGTCCCACTTCTAGCTTCTAGCTAGATAAAACCGTTTAAAAATATGATCAAAATAACTGTGTTAATATTGATAATTGTTCTATAATTATGTATTTAATTAATAATAAAGTATTTCGTGTATAATATTAAATATTTCCTTATATTTTTTTTTATTATTTATTAACGTCCACTTTTTGCAACTTAGGCTAATTGGGACTGGTTATCTACAGGTTACCACCACCCTTTTCTAGCTATGGTGGGATTTTAGGATGTTATTTAATGAATTTCGCCACTAAATAATTTCCTTTGCCCAGGCGAGAATCGAACTCGCCACTCTAGGTTTACCATGTGAGATAAAGGTCCTTATACCTATTATATGTTTGACAGAAAGAATTCGAATTTTCTTCAATTATATGGAAAATGTTAAAAATTAATAGCCAATAATTTAAAAAATTACTTTTTATTTATTTGTTAATATTAAATAAACGTCCTAGAAACAGAAAATAAAGCAAATCCAGAAAAAAGAAATAATAGCTCCGGCGAGATTCGATCTCGAGATCTTGCGATAAATAAAAGAGAACGCTACCAACTGAGCCGCCAAAACTCTTTGGAATATATGTTTACGCAACACTTCAGGAAAATCGTTTTTTTTTTTTTTTTTTTTTTTTTTTTTTTTTTTTTTTTTTTTTTTTTTTAAGACGGACTCGTTAGAAATGCATTCACTCGCCTTACCTGAACTTTTTTTTTCATTAGGTACTAGAGACTAACAAATTTTAGTTCAGGTAGGGGGGGGGGGTGGAGAGGCCGTGCACTCCCCTTGTTAAATATAAAATATGGTTTCCCCTGTACTTTAAGCTGATTCCCCTAAGGAAAAACAGCTGTGGAGGTTGTACTCGCGACGCTATTTTCGAAACATTTCTTGAAATGTCCATCGATACAACCCAGGAGTTGACGAAAATGAGGTCCTTTCAAAATTAATATATATATGTGTGTGTGTGTGTGTGTGTATGTGTGTGTGTGTGTGTGTGTGTGTGTGTGTGTGTGTAAAAAGAAAGATCAAGTTCGTTAAAGCCTGAAATGGGACAAGTAGGGGAAGGGTTTCTGATAATTCGAAATATCTCCGTTAGTATACGACGGATCGAAAAATTGTATTGAACAAATCTTATCGCAAATTAAATTTACTATAAATATTTTTATGTATATCTGTTTATCTTGAATATTACCCGAGATATTTATATTTTTCAGCCTTCAGCAAACCCCCACTTCTACTCATGTTCCATGAACAACACTCTATTTTGTACTAAACCACATTATTTGAATCTTAAATTCCATATATTGCTTTTAAGAGAACTTTATTATACGAGATAAATGCAAATATGTTCTGGTGACCCCCCCCCCTCCCGTCTTAAATTCTTGGAATACTAAAATTGGATTGATTGAGATAAAAATTATTCTGATAAATTACTGTACTAGATATAGTAAATAGTTTTCAAGAAAATTAATATGTTATATTCTGATATATTTCAGTAATTGTTTTTCTTTCCGGCGAGATGTTGGCAGACCTGTTTGTTTACGTTTTAGACGCTCCCCGTTGGAGTGGAAAGATTTCTTATTACCGCTTGTATTTATTCACTTAATATTCACGGTTGTGTGGTGTTATCAGTATGTAGATTTATCAATTGATAAACTTCACGAGGGAAATCTGCTTGTGTTATCATTACCTGTTGATCGATTACTTCGTTTTATTTATTTACACGGCAATAAAAACTATTTATGAGCGACATCCCCTCCGCTAAAAGAAAGAGAAGTTTATCCCCTCCCATTGTAAAGGAAGGTTTACAACCTTACTCCCCCTCGATTGGTCCTGTTTGCTAAGAAATACGATCCTATTCGTCCTTAAGCCCCAGGATTAGATGTTGATCGGCTGGCTTTGTTCTCCGTTTGTCTCTCGATGTTATGGCACCATTGAAATAGTTCTACAGCCTTACTTTTTTATTGGCTAACTTTTTAAGTCTTGTATTTGTTTCAGTGACTTCCCTTTTTTCAGATCATTGATCTGACACGACTTTGATCCGATGAGACTCTTCGAGATCATCTGGCAGCCAATAAGGCGGAGGCCGAGTAATGATGTGCCTTTCAAACTTTTTTCCCCCAAAGTAAATATTTTACTCTGATATTCTCGTGACAGAAGTCCTTAAAAAATCTTAAGCTTCACGTTTCATAACTAAAGATCCCCAAAAAAATCCATTTTAAATATACAGCGCCCTGTAAATGACATCCGCAAGTTATGGGGACGAAAGGAAACTCCATTACAAAAAAATGAAATGTTTATCTGTTCCTTCAAAATATAAAGTAACTAGCTGTACCCTGCGCGCGTTGCTACGCCACCAACTAAAATACTAAATTACAATAAAGAAGTATATAACAAAAGTTACTCTAAATATCAAATTAAACATCTTTTGTCAAGCGCACGTTTGCCAAAAAAAACAAAACAATAGGAAATGAAATATGACAATTTTTCATTTCATGCATCCCTAACAACCCACACTCATGTTCGTTCCTAATAATGTTAATATAGCTTATAGACAAAAATACGGAGTTTCGTTGATTTCGATTTAGTCTTTCGTGTCCTATAAAATTGTTGACTCCTTCTCTAGTTTTTCGTGTATACCTCATTTATACTTAGTTATACGGCAAATGTGCATATAATAAAAGTTGCTTTAAATAACAAAAGTCCGTCACGCAGGGGCTGCGTAAACTAAGCAGATTTCCCACGTGAAGTTTTACAATAGAGAAATCTGCCCAATAACAAGTGTAGTAAGTAGTAAGGGGTCACTAAACTTATACACGAGGGACGAATAGTTACGAAACAGCTCACTCCTGCCGACCAATGCAGAATACAAATGCAAATATCTCGGTTAATATTCAAGATACAGAATACATGTATAGAACAATATTTATAGTAAATTTAATTTGCAATAAGATTGATTCTATACAATTTTTCGATCCGACGCATAATAACGGAGATATTTGGAATTTTCCGAAAATCCCCCCTCTAAACCTTCCCCTCCCACTAGTCCGATTTCAGCCATTAACGAACTTGATCTTCCTTTTTACATAAAACGATTAAATTCCGAGTTTGGTAATGATCAAACAAAAATTGCGACCACTAGAGCTTTAACAGACAAATATATATATATATATATATATATATATATATATATATATATATATATAAAAAATTTTGAACACACCTAATTTTAAAAATCACCTGGGTACGATCTAGAGAAATTTGAAGAAATTTTTCGAAACTCGCGTCATGAGTACGGCCTCAATAGCTGATTTCCCTTGAGGGAAATCTGCTAACACAAACAACTTGTTATATGCACGTTTGCCGAAAAATGAATAGGTTACGAAATATCGCAATTTTATTTTTCAGACCTCCCTTATACCCCCTATCCTAAACTTTAATAAAGCTTATAATCAGGGAGGTGTTAATATGAAATCACATACGGAGTTTCGTTAACTTCGGTTCAGTCTTTTGTGCCACATGCAATTGTGGACTGCCACTATTTTTAGCGTATAACACATTTATACTTCGGTATACGACAAAAGTGTATATTACAAAAGTTACTCTAAATAACAAAATAAACAACTTTTATTATGTGCATATTTGTCGAAATAAAATGGCACTCCACTCCTGTTCGTCTCAGAGAATATTAATATAGCCAAAAACCTAACCTTGGTTAGTAGTAATATACGTACCTAGTTTAATAAAATTCGGTCCACCCGTATACGATTCTAAAAGGACATACAAACAAACATTCATTTTTATATATAAGATTACAGAAACGCTATTTAAATTAAATGATTACGGTGATTTCCACGTCAAGAATCGTAAATTAAAAATATTGTCATCAATTGGCTTCAATTTAAGTTCATCTATACCGGCTTTTAAGCAGATAAAACATGCAATGGGTTGTCCTCGAAGTCGTTGATTATTTCCGATTATTCACTTTAGCACCTCCTGGATTAAATATTAATGGAGTTTTATTAAAAAGAAAAAAAATAATAATAAAAAAATACGATATTTACTTCAAGCAATTACATTACTCAATCCCATATACTCAGATTAATTTCAAATTTATTTACTGCCTTGGAAGTAAAAGTGAATGTATTACTGGCAATTAAATATATATATTTAATTATTTGTTACCAACCCAGCGGACGGAACTTTTGTTTGATCGTTATTAAACTCGATATTTAAAGTATTATATGAAACTAAAGATCAAGTTCAAATATCCATCGATCCTACCCAGTACATGACGAGAATGAAGCCCGTTCAAAACTGTATATATTTGTCTGTTAACACTCTAGTAGTCGCAATTTTCGTTTGATCGTTACCGAACTCGATATTTAAACGTTTAATGTAAAAAATATCAAGTTCGTTAATGGCTGAATCCGAGTAGTGTGAGGGGGGAATTCCAAAAAATGGATAGAACCAATCTTATTTTAAATATAATATTGTTACGTTTTTATTACCAAAACCAGTAATAAACGTTGCTAATAAGAGTTCTTTTGGATTGCAAAATTAAACACTCACAAGTTTCACAGTTTCTATCACTGCACAATTTATTTAACAAAGCACAATTCACTTTGGATAAATTATTCTTAATTACTACTCCCCAATATGCACTGATTAGCGTCACTGTTCATTAGATTAACACAGTCCCAATAATTCACTCACGGTCAAGGGGGGGGGATTTTCACAAAAAGACGGCACTGCCTTGTCTTAAACACGCAATAAAACTGTTTACTTACAGTCACCGGCACATACACTGTTCTTCACATAAAAACACTTTACCGCACTGCACTAAGTCGCACTGTAGCACTGATGTGAACATCAAGACAGGTGAGAATAAAACTGACTCACTCATGGCTGGCCGGTTCTTTTATTTAGGTCGTCGGGCATACATCAAAGGGGAATTGGCTGGGCCGTTCGACTTCTGGTCCTGGACGGGTCTCGTGGGCCTAAACCCCCTTTTCGGCTTTTGATCTATAATTCACACTTTCCCAAATACGAGACCTCTCTCTGCTATCCATTAATTTTCGCAACAATATTCTATAATTTTTTTCTATGACGTTTTTTTTTTTACTTTATTTTTTAAACCCCCTTTTAAAAACAAAAATGCATTTTTTTAAGTTAAATTTTTAAAAAATTTTTAGGGAAACCACTTTTAAACTTAAAACCAATGGTTTTCAAAAAGTTTTACAAAACATCGCCCACCTGACATAAAAATTTTTCCCCTTTAAATTTACTTAAATTTTAATTTTGTGATCTTCCAAAAGTTTTTAAACTTTTTATAAAAATAAATCAAATTTTTAAAGGTAAAATGGGACTGAAATTAGGGGTTGGGGAAATATTCACTGTAATGTCTTCAAAATTTTGTATAAACAATTTAGCAAACAATGTTGTTATAAATTTTGTTTTCCATATTAATATTAACCTGTGTCCCTTTAACATTTACTAGAAAATACAAAGCTTTTTTTTCAAAAACCTCTTCCAAGGAAAATCCAAATTTTTTTGAACTTTATTTTGAAATTTTAAATGTCCATTATGCACTTTAAGATTTTGGGGTTTTTTAAAATTTTTTAAGGGTTTAAAGGGTGTTTATGCCAACTGGGGTTAAAAGGCCTTTTTCCCCAAAATTCATTTGGTTTTTGAAAATGGCGGGAAATTGGTGTTCGGTGGGGGAAAATTTGAAAATTCTATTTGTTTTTACACCTCTAAAAGGTTTATGCCCCCTTCGTAAACTCTTAATTTCCTAAATTGTTTTTTCTACCCCATTTTTTTAACGAGTTTAAAGAATTTTTTTTTTCCCCTGTTTCCTCCCCCCTTACCCCTAGTATTTTGGAAAAAAGTTTAAAAAAAACAAAAAATTTTCTCCAACTATGGGGGCACCAATTTAATTCAAATTTCAAATGACTCTTATCATTACCAATGTCCGATATATAAAACCCTCCCAAATCATTAGTTTTAATTTTTATAAAAACTAGGGTTCATGTAGCTATATTTCTCAGGATTTTTTTTAAATCATTTTAAGATTTTTTTGAATCCAGCATCCGTTTTTTGTAACTCAGTGATTTCGCTATCGTGATTCTGTACGTGCAATAGAAGTGAAGTTTATCAGTGCATATTTTGAATTTGTAGGAAAAAAAATTTACCAAGGGGGAAAAAATGTGAGCATCGCCAAAAAGAATTGTGCAGTGATAAAATGCTAAAGTTTGTGTGTATAATTTTGCATTACAAAAGAACTCCAACAATCAAAGTTTATTATTTTTGTAATAAAAGTAACATTACTGTCTATGGAAAATAGTATGGCACCTATTTGCACAATAGGCGCTGTTTATTTATTTAACCAGGCACAATGAAATGCATTTCTCAGATCTAATATGGCAAAAATGATTGAGAAGAATAGGGTTACGATCAAGCATCCTTGAGCAAAGAGGATTAAATAAATTGTGCAGGGAAATTCTGAACAACACGACCGATATCGAATTATACGTTAATGTTAGGGCTCTGTTCAGGAAAAACAATTTCCCCTTGTCACGAGATGGAAACATGCTACAGGAAGGAAATGATAGACTATTGCCGTTCAAGTAGGCTCTGATCCTATTAGCGAGTTGTTAGGAGATGTTCTATCGGGAAACACTCTAGCGGAAACAGGAAGTGCTTGCTTGCTTATTGCCACAAATTAAATCAGAACCCCCCCCCCCGCCCCAGACCCTTCCACTTCATCCACAAGTACCGGGGGGGGGGGGGGGACTACTCTTCTCAAAATGAAAACCTGTTTGGCAAAACCACGGGGAAAAATTTAAAAAGCCTTCTCTCTCTCTCTTTTCTCCTCCCCTTCTCTCTCTCTCTTTCTCTTTTTTCCTCTCTCCTCTCTATCTCTCTCTCTCTCCCCTCTCTCTCCCTCCATCTCTCTCCTTCGGGCCCTCTCTCCCTCCCTCTCTCTCCTCTCCTCTCGCCCTCTCTCTCTCTCTCTCTCTCCTCCTCTCCCTCGCCCCTCTCCCCTTCCTCTCGCTCTCTCTCTCCTCTCTCTTTCCTCCCCCTTCCCCCTCTCTCCCCTCTCTCTCCTTTTCCTCAATTCCCCTCCTCTCTCTCCCTTCCCCTCCATCTCCTCCTCTCTCTCGCTTTTTCTCTCTCTCCTCTCTCCTCTCCTCGCTCTCTCCTCTCTCTCCGCTCTCCCTCTTCCTCCTCCCTCTCTCTCTCTCCCCTCCCTCTCTCTTCTCACCCCCTTTTCTCTCTCCTTTATTTTTTCCTTTTCGGCCCCTAAAATTTATTTATTTTAAAATAAAAATTTAATATCATGAAGCACATTATTTAAAGTGTCGTTTGACAATAAAAGATCTATCATTGTCCTTTGTGCTTTTTTGCAGATTTTCCTAATTTGAAAACACCTATTGAAGATTTTTGAGATAACGTGATTTTTGAGATATTTTTGGGTTAGATGTCAAATTTCCTGACCGTTGGACATTTAAAAGAATTCGTCGAAAATCGTGCAGATACAACTTCATTTCGATTTTTCCTTTAGTGAATTTTGCTAAAATTTAATAAATCCCCGACCACGTTTTAATACTTATGTGATGTTTTATTCATTATCACTTTTTTGGGTTCATCAAAACGCCTCTACAACCACATTAATGAGGACACAGTTTTAACTCCAAAACAGAAAAGCGATAATATGTTAAATCATACATTAATTCAACTGACAGAAATGTCGATTCTTCAAAAAATCAAATTTGTCCCCCTTTTTCAAAAACATACTAATTTTTTGGTTTGATGTTTTGGGAAATTTGGTTTTCAGGGTAAATATTAGAAAACGCCATTTTTCCCCCTTTTTAACATTGAAATCGCCTTTGAAGTTATGAAGTCCCACGTGGCCAATTTATTTTGTGCTCTTTTGGGAAACTCAATTTTCCTAGTCCGCGTCAGCTCCCAAAAGTTCCCCCAAATCAAACCAGGAATTAAAAAATAATAAACTGTGCATATGCCGGGGCTTGATTACGGAAAAAAATAAAATAAAAACTCACCTGAACTAAGTTTCGCTGATGCAAACCAGAGAGGTCCAGGTCTCTCAGTGTCTGAGAGAGATGTAATATTTATAAACAGCTGTCTAGCAAACTAACGAGATTTCTGTAGTCCAAAATTAATGTTGTGTGCAATTCTATGTAGACTTATGACATCATCTCGACATTCTGCTCTCTGTTTTCTCTTTTTAGAAACCATATCTAATAAAGATACCTAGAAATGTCATGCTTAGCATTTCATCAGATTTTCCTTACGGGAAATCTGCTATTGAGGTTGTACCCATGACGCTTTTTTTTTTTTTTAAAAATTTTCAATTGTCCATCAACCTTGTCCCTATTATCTGTTAAAACCGCCAATGATGCCGGAAAAGGGGGGGTATTTAAAAAATAAATTAGAGAAAATGGTTATAAAAACAATAAATGGAATTTTGGCTTGGACTTACCAGTTCAAAACTTTTTAAATACAGCAATTTAAAAAATTTTATTTTCGGACAAAAAAATATACAACCCCCCCCTTAAATTTTGCCAAAAGAATTAAGTACTTTTCCAATCCTCTGTTAAAACATTTTTAAGGGGGGTTTAAATTTAATTTCAAATAAGATGGAGGGGGCAATCAAACCCCCTTTTCAGGGATTAAAAGAAATCTTATCCCAACAATTATAATGCCCTACTTAAGTAATACTAAAAGGAAAACAATTTCCGATGCGTTTTTCAAATATTTATTTTTTCAAAAATTTTAAATTTCGTTGAAACCGTCACTGGAGGACTTAAAAAAATTTTAGGGGCTTGGGGCCGTAAGATAAAAAAAGTGGTGAAATAAAAGATATTAAAAGAATCTTTTCTTGGAAAAAATTTGGGCTAAAAAGCACAAAAATCTTTGAGATTTTTTGGTTAAAATTTGGTATTTTGTTTTGTACTCATGGACCGAACTTTCGAAACACTTCAAATCCATCGTCCCACCCGGATAACAAAATTAAGTCCCGTTCAAAAACCATAATTTATTATTTTAAAATTAAAATATTATAAAAATTAAAGGGCCCCGCTCGTTCGGGGTTTTCATTTTAGGGACATTAAACATAATATTTTCCCCTAAAGCAAATTTTAAAAATTTTTGCCCTAAAGATTTCCCAAAAAAAAAAAACTACCCCTGAACAAACTGTTTTTCCGTTGAAAAAAAAGGGACATATAATCGTAAATCATGGATTTTCTTTTCAATTATTAAAAAAAGGGGGGAACATTCTAGGGAAATTTTAGGCGAAAAAATGAGGTAAAGTAATTTAAAAACAGGCTTTTAGTTTTTTAAATTTTTTTAATTTTGCTTTCCCGACAGTCGGTTAATATTCGGTTTTGAATAGTTTTAAATTTTATACTATTCAATAAGTGTTTTCAAAAATTTGGGTAAAAATATATTTGAATGATTTTTCCCCTTATTATAACTAAAATTTCACCAGGGCTTTAATCTTATTTCAATTAAATATACTTAAATTACCCTAATAAATTAATTTTATAATATTTAATTTAATATAAAAATTTTTATTCTTTTTAAAAATTAACCCAAAGAAATTTTTTATTTTTATTTTGCCCCCAAAACCCATTCTACCAGTTTGTAAAAAATACGAAATAACCCCCCAATTTTTTCCAATTTAAATACCAAATTTGTGTTTAAGGGGAAATTTTACGAAAAGAAATATGTTCATGAACCCCCCCCCCCCCCCTCTAAAAATTTTGACTACTAAAATTGATTGATTGAAAAAAAATTATTCCCGTTCTTATAAATTTAATTTTAATTAATAAATAATTTAATAAAATTAATATTTTTTTAATATTTTCGAATTGTTTTTTCTATCCATTTTTTAAGATTGGCAAATGTTTTTTTAATTTCAACCTTTCCCCGTCGGGAAGTTATTATTATTTTTTGTATTTATTAACGCCATTTTGGGCAAATAAAAATGCTTATTAAGGTTAACCCTTTTTTTTGCCAGGGGGGGATAAGAAATTTTATATAACCCCCCCGCTGAAAACTAAAAAATGCAAATATCTCGGTTAATATTCAAGATAGAGAATAAATGTATTTTACAATATTTATAGTACATTTAATTTGCAATAAGATTGGTTCTTCAATAAGATTTCAATCCGAGGTATAGGTAATAGTGGAGGTATTTTGAAATGTCGAAATTCTCCCCCTCTACGCGCCACCGAAATTGAAACTTGATTGGTAACTTATAAACAAAATTTCAGCTCATGGTTAACTCAGTAAGTAAATGACGTTCTGGAGAGTAATAGCAAATGTCTATTATTTTACAAGAGGATACTTTATTAATTAAACATTATGGATAACACTGTCTAACGTAGTGTCATGGACCTTCACCTTTCTAGCTCGGCTTTAGAGTAATAGATTTGTATTAAACTAGAGTTCAAAATTTATTTTTCATAAGTATTTTGCCCCAAAGTGTCTGAGATTTCATAGTAACTTCAGCTTATGATGGCACAGCCTACGGCGGAGACTCGAACCAAATTTACAAGTCCAGTTTTCCGCGGTTGAAAGTTACGCGGAAGTGGTTTGGGGGAAGGGTGAGGAAAAGTTTGTAAGGGTTCGACAGGAATAAACTATGAGGCAGCGTCTCGGACTACGTGGCAACTGGGCAAGTTTCTCCGAGCAAGGTTCTGACACTGTTTCTCTGAGGCCTCTCAGAAACATCGTGTTTTCCTAACTTTCACGCACGTGATTCGAGAAGGCTTTGAAAACACCATTGATTCCTGATTATTTTTCTGTTGTTTGTGATATATATATACTTGTCTGTTAACGCTCTAGCGGTCGAAATCTTTGGTTGATCACTGCCAAACTCGACATTTAAACGTTTATGTAGAACTAAAGATCATTTTAAATGTCCATCGCTCCCACCCAGGATATAACGAAAATGATATAAATGTATATATTTTCTGTTGGTATTATAGACCTTTGAGATCTTTAGAACCATCCCTAGTGTGACTCGAAATGATAATAATGCTTTTATTAGCAGATTTCCCTTACGGGAAATCAGCTATTGAGGTCGTACTCATGACGAGAGTTTCGAAACATTTCTTCAAATGCCCATCAATCCTACCCAGGAGATGACGAAAATGAGGTCCGTTCAAAATAATATATATAAATAATATTTGTCTGTTAACTGCTCTAAGCGGTCGCAATTTTTGTTTGATTCGTCACGAAAACTCGATATTTAACCGTTTATGTAAAAAAACAGATCAAGTTCGTTAATGGCTGGAAATCGGACTAGACGGGAGGGGGGATTTTCGAAAATTCAAAAATATTCTTCCGTTATTTATGCATCGGATCGAAAAATTGTATAGAACCAATCTTATTGCAAATTAAATCTACTATAAATATTGTCAGCCCCTGCGTGACGGACTTTTTTGCCAATTCAGAATATATGCCAAGACGCCTACACACCTTAGAAGTGAGCCATCCAAGAACTTTTATGTACGATGTAATGTGCTCATCTCTCTTAACATTGAATATGTACGGGACAGTTGAACTATAGGCTCTCTGAATTCAAATGGGAAAAAGTTAAACTACTTAATATTTAATAATAAATAAGACCAAGAGAGGGAGTAAGAGAGAGAGTGAGTGAGAGAGAGAGAGAGAGAGAGAGAGAGAGAGAGAGAGAGAGAGAGAGAGAGAGAGAGAGAGAGAGAGAGCGTTGAGTGGGTGTTGTAGAGATCCATGTTGGAATAAGGTGTTTCGTGATACTTGTCATTCGTAACAAAGCTCTTCCCGCGCATTCACACTGCGAGAAAGTTTGTCCTTAATACAACTCAAGCCCAGCTGAAATTCACAACTTCAGGTTAATTTTCTTCTTCCTGATAATGCAAAAGTTTCTTATTTCATTCAGTTAAAATTTGGAATATAACTCCAACAAACTTCCCCCGTTTCTTATTATTTTTATTCGAATTCCCTGAGTAGGTTTATACTTGTGAATAATACTCCGAGAAGTAAACTTTTAAATTGATATCTCTATTAAAATTTTTTTTTTTTTTTCTTCATTTCTTATACCTCTTTGAAAACATTTTATATTTAGAAATCATTGTTGTTAGTTTTTCGTGATACATCTGAGAGATTCACTATTTTTGTCTCGGTACAATGGCGGCTTCTGTAACTTTATGATACAACCATCGTGAGTTAACAATGAATCCAGATTGTGCAATATCTTTCGCAAATGAAACAATGGTAATGCCCCTCTTGAAGGATGATACTGGACAATCAATTGCACCTCATAAGGTCTTCGTGCTATTGTAGTTCTTGGATCAGGAACCCTGGTTTGTGAAGTGATAAAAGATTAAAGTGATAGGTCAAATAAAGGGTTGGAACGGCCAGTATAGATGATTGTCATATCTGTCGGTGAAAACCGTCGTCACTGGCTGATGGTCGGGTACGTCATTAAACCTATACTCACACATATTCAAGTATACCAGATCTAATAAAAAACAACAAACTAAAAAACGAAAACAACCTAATACGGATACGGTCAACGACCTACTACACGAAAACAATTTACCTTTACACAAGCCATAACCACCCTTCGTATGACTAACGTAAGTAAACAGTCACAGACTAAAACGCAAACAATCAAATACGGTGAACAGACGTATAAAATCAACTGACCAACGGACAACTAACTCAGTACAACTCTAGACGGCTTGAAGATGGCGCCTAAGTATCGAAAGCGCCTGCCAACTGTACTCGACCATCAGCCAGTTACCGATAGATATGTCAGCAGTGATAAAAGACTCTTTGTATTTACTAGGATGGTGGGTGAATCGGAAACTGCTAAATTTTTTAGCAGAACCACTGTCCAAAATTGTTTTCCTTGTTAGTACCATAGAAGTTCCAACGAATGTTAGCATGCTTTTCGTAAATCCGTTCATTGCAACCTATTTGTAGATGACAAGAGTAGAGACGAATAGAATGCTGCAAGTCCTAAAGGAGGCCCTAAATCAGTTCAGAATCAAGACAAATGCCCCTAAAACAAAAGTTATGGTTTTAGAGAAAAACAGAAGCCAAGAAAATATAAATGTAAGAATTTTAATCATTATATTTGAAACAGTGAAGGTTTTTTTTTTCTACCCAAGAACTACTATTACTAAGAAAATGATAATAGAGCTTAAGTCGATAGAAGAATATCTGTTGCTGAACAAGCTTTTCGAAGCATGAGTATTTTAACAAAGAAGCTAATAAGATTTGGACCAGAAGAAGTCAACCTTCTTCTTGGGCGTACGCACAATGATTTCAACACTAATGTATTTGTAAAGCATTGTAATAGGGAAGGAGAGAGGCCATGAAAATCCTTTTTTGAAGATGTCAAATAGATTTCTGTGGGTATAGTAATATGAAAAGAGAGATAAAATCTTTGTTTGCATTTGTCGTGGATCTTTCTGAAGAGCATAGAAGCATGAGATCCATGATCCCATTTGTGGCTTAAACGGAGATCTTTCTGAAGGGCGTAGAAGCTTGAGATCCTTTCTGCCAATTATCGATGAGTCGGAGATCTTTCTGATGGTGGCAGAAGCATGAGATCCTTACTAATATTTGTCGCTGAATCAGAGATCTTTCTGAATGTCATAGAAGCATGAGATCCATGATACTATTCGTCACAGAATTGGGAATCTTTATGAAGGGCGAAAAAGGATTAGATCCTTGCTGCCATTTTGCGTGGAATCTGAGATCTTTCTGAATGACATAGAAGCATGTTATCTATGATCCCATTTGTCTCTCAATCGGTGTTCTTTCTGAATGGAATAGAAGCATGAGATCCATTATACCATTTGTGCCGAATGTGAGATCTTTCTGAAGGGAATAGAAGCATGTTATCTATGATCCCATTTGCATCTCAATCGGTGTTCTTTCGGAATGGCATAGAAGCATGAGATCCATGATACTATTCGTCGCTGAATCGGGGATCTTTATGAAGGGCGAAGAAGGATTAGATCCTTGCTACCATTTGTCGTGGAATCGGAGATCGTTCTGAAGGGAATAGAAGCATGTTATCTATGATCCAATTTGTCTCTGAATCGGTAATCTTTCTGAAGGGCATAGAATCATGAGATCCATGGATACATTCGTCGCTGAATCGGAGATCTTTCAGAAGGACAAAGATGCATGAGATCTTTTCTTCCATTTGTCGTTGAATAGACCTGCTTGTGTGGGATCATCAGAATTAGCAGAAAAAATAAATTGATCTTGTAAAACATAGAATTCAAGTAAGTCTTCACTAATTGTAAATAAAATTGATGATCCAATAATTATTTGTCCGCCCTTGGAGATATGTTTGATTTCTTCAGTATGGGAGGTCACTGAATTTGAATATAAAATGGAAGAAAACCATGGTTATAGAAATGGAGATAGTGGGACTATATTTCATCCTTTATTTGGAATGATTAATTACGTACATACTGCAAAGATAAATAATTTCTAGCAGAGTCCAGCACAGTCTCTCTCTCTCTCTCTCTCTCTCTCTCTCTCTCTCTCTCTCTCTCTCACACACACACACACACATACACACCCTTCCGCTCTCGCTCTTTTCCTCTATCTCTCTGTCTCTTCTTTCACTCTGCCCTCTCCATCACTCTCTCCCCTTTTCACTCCTCCTATGAGTCGGCTTAGAAAATGTTATATTACTAAAATTATTAACGAAGTAATTAAATGAAGTCCAATTGCTGAAATAAATTTAATTTTCAATAAATGTTGTCATACTAAATGTTTTTGCCATAATGAATATTAACGGACATATTTGGATTTTTCATTTTTCAACCCTCAGTAAACCCACTCCTTTACTAATGCTATATTAATAATAAGTTGTTATATCATGAACTACTATATTGTTGCGAAAATCAAATACATGAATAATCCTTCAGAGAGAGAGAGAGAGAGAGAGAGAGAGAGAGAGAGAGAGAGAGAGGGAGAGAGAGAGAGAGAGAGAGAGAGAGAGAGAGAGAGAGAGGAGAGAGAGAGGATGAGAGAGAGAGACGCGTATTGGGGAAGTTGCGATATAAGTCAAGAAGCCGACAGAATGGCCTAGGTCCTACCAGTCCCTTCCAGCCAGACGGCGTATGGGGTCCAGACAATTCCCCTTTGATGTTATGCCGACACAGCTATATAAAGAAGGGCCAGCCGCGAGCGAGGCAGTTTTTTTCTCAACCTGTCTTGATGTTCACATCAGTGCGACAGTGCGACTTAGTGCAGTGCGGTTAAAGTTTTTTTATAAGAAGTACCAGTGTTGTGCCGTTGACTGTTAAGTAACAGTTTTAGTGCCGTGTTTAAGACAGTGCAGTAGCCGCGAAAGTAAAGGTCAGTGCAGTGCCGCGAAGTAAAGGACAGTGCCAGTGCCGTTCTTGTTGTGAATTTCAGTGACCGTGAGTGAATTGTTGGACTACGTAATCTGAAGAACAGTGACGCATCAGGTGTATTACTGTGAGTATTAGGAATTAAGAAATAAAATTACCAAGTGCATTGTGCATTGAGAAATAAATTGTGCAGTGATAAAAACTGTGAAACTTGCAGTATTTAATTTTGCAATCCAAAAGAACTCTTATTAAAAACGTTTATTACTGGTTTCGGTAATAAAACGTAACAATATTCAAAGCATAAAAACCAAATATTTGTTTTCATTCAACTTTTAATGCAAATACGTTGAGTGATGAGGTCATCAAATAATATTTTACGTTCCTAACTCTAAAATATTCATTTGAGCTATACTATACTCGTATTTCATACTTTCATGGAACACTTAAATTCATTGTCGTTAATGGCTGAAATTGGGCTAGGAATACTAGGAGGGGGAATTCGAAAATTCAAAATATCTCCGTTATTATGTGTCGGATCGATAAATTTTATAAAACCAATCTTGTTAAACTATTTGTTCTCTACAATTTTTTTTTGTACGTTTTTTGATTCTCAATTAATTAGCGATTTATTCTGAGTTTGTAATTGTTTTTAACCTTATACTAAAGGTCTACTTCTTCTCATCGGACTTAGAAATAGAGTGTAGATCAGGTATGGGCAACCTTTGACATGTTCCGGGCCAAACGTTTTTGTTCGAATACGTTCGCGGACCGCTTTTATAAGTAGTGCATTTTTAAGTAGTGTTCATAATTTTTAACGATAGATATCAGACATGAAATTATACGAAACTGTAACTATAATACAATTTGTTAAAATAACAAAATGAAATGAAAAAAATAGTACGACTTTATATGTAAATCGTTGAATTTGGAATTATTACAAACGACGAAAGTTAAATAGCGAACTACGGTAAAGCATATGAGAGGACACTTTTTAGGTTATGAATTTGTGTGGAACTAATCATTCGTAATGTTTGGATTAGATTCCACTGATACAAAGAATTTTCAATGTTATCGTCCAGTCTCAGCCTTTGTTGACTATGTTTTCTGCAGCAGATTTCCCCTTAAGGGAAATCAGCTTATTGAGAGTCGTACTCGTTGACGCGGATTTTTGAAAATTTTCTTTACAAATGTCCATTCGATCCTACCCAGGAGATGACGAAAATGAGGTCCGTTTCAAAATTATATATATTTATATATATTTTATTTATATAGATCTTATGTTATATATATTTATATATTTATATATATATATGTATGTGTATTTTATATATTTATATATATATATATATATAGATATTTTTTATATATATTTCTGTCTGTTAACACGCCTCTTAGCGGTTTCGTCGCAATTTTTGGTTTGATCGTTACCAAAACTCGATATTTATACATTTTATGCATAAAAGACTAGATCAAGTTCGTTAATGGCTGAAATCGGACCAGTGCGTAGGGGGGGGGTTTTAGAGGTTGGGGATTTTTCTGAAAAATTCGAAGTATCTCCGTTACCATTACGTTCGGATGCAAAAAAAGTTGTATGATAGAACTAATTCTTTATTGCAAATTAAAAATTTACATATTAGTTTATTGTTCTGTGATACATGTATTCTCTGTGCTTGAATTATTAACCCGAGATTATTTGCACATTTTCTTAATTGAAATTTGTGCCGATAACGGATGACTGTGTTTCCTGCCAAAAGCTAGTTCGGCCCTTTGCCGCAACTTGTTCGGCCCTCGTATGGTAGATGTTAGATCTCTATTGTATAAACTTCACGTGGGAAGAGATCTGGCTTAGTTTTTACGTCAGGCCCCCCTGGCGTGACGGTACTTTTTGGTTTATTAACTTTCATCATTGAAAAGAACTGTTCGCATTTATAATTACTGCCAAACGCACAAATCTCTCCTCATCTTCCATATTTGGAGTAAGTAGTGTATTGGGTTTTTAAAAATGTCCTACCAGTACTTGGGAAATCTGCTTAGTTTACGCAGCCTCTGCGTGACGGACTTTTTATTCAGGTTCCGGATAGATCAGCTGATGCTATGTGAAGGATATTACGAGGGTGAATCAAATGAAAACCTTAAAAGTTGAGCATAACTTTCTCAGCACTTTTAAGGTTTTCATTTGATTCACCTATGTAGATAGCGGGGGGTGGAGGAGGCAAGGGGATGAAAACAGGGAAAAGGCTTTTGCCAGGCCATTTATCGAGGCTTGTCAAGGCGTGTTCAAGAACGGCCCCCTCAAAAGTCACTGTCGGCACTCACTTCAAAGAGATCGGCTTTATTGATTCTTCCTTAAATCCAGGCTTCAGTGCTAACGACCTCATTGCCCACTGGCCGTTTGTTATAGCAGATTTCCCTCAAGGGAAATCAGCTATTGAGGTCGTACTCATGATGCGAGTTTCGAAAAATTTCTTCAAATGTCCATCGATCCTACCCAGGAGAATGACGAAAATGAGGTCCTGTTTCTAAATTTTATATATATATATATATTTATATATATCTATTATATATATATATATATATTACTTATATATAATTTGTCTGTTAACGCTTCTCGCCGGACACAATTTTTTTGTTTGATCGTCACCAAACTAGGTATTTAATCGTTTTATGTAAAAAGAAAGATCAAGTTCGTTAATGGCTGAAATCGGACCAGTGGGAGGGGGGGTTTAAAGAGGGAGATTTTTGAAAATTCGAAATATCTCCGTTACTATACGTCGGATCGAAAACTTGTATAGAACTAATCGTACTGCAAATTAAATTTACTATAAATATTGTTCTATACATTTATTCTGTATCTTGAATATTAACCGAGATATTTGCATTTGTATTCTGTGTGTTGTCGCCAGGATTCGGCTATGTTCGGACTTTCCGCCGAGAGCTCTGGCGGCCGTTTCCTTAACTATTCGTTCCTCGTGAATAGGTTTAGAGTTCCAGGTTTCTTACTAGTACAGTTGTTATTAGGCAGATTTCTCTACTGTAAAATTTCACGTGGGAAATCTGCTTAGTTTACGCAGCTCCTGCGTGACGGACTTTCAAATCGTGCGCAGGTCAACAAACTTCTGTCATTGGGCTTGGACAGCTAGTATATAATTAATACTTATTGCATAACGATTAGCTTCGTCGTAAACTGAGCAGATTTCCCACGCGATGGTATAACCCACTTGTTACCTCCTCTCACCCTATTTCTATATAAAAAAAAAAAACAATGAGTAGAAGGCGGACGGGGGAAGGGCTGCTAAAGGCTGAAAACAAGAAAGTACGAAAAACTCGCTTAATGTTTGAGTTACGAAAAATGCATAGAGCAACAATTGTAGATTATCAATAGTTTAACAAGATTGAATATATAATATTTTCAATACCTCTAATCATAGAGGAAATATATTCAATTTTCGAAATTTCCCTCTCTCTTTAAACACTACTGCAACTATTCCATAGTCGATTTCTTCCAAGTATTATCTTTAGTGTTAACTGAAAGAGTTAAATGTCCACCATTGTATATATTAAATCATATTTGGGCAACCACCTTCCCACGCGCCGGATCCGGCCCTCGAGAAATTTGGAAAAACTCAATTAAACAAAAATATAACACCACTTACTCCAAATGAGAAAGATTAGGAGAGATTTGTGTGTTTGGTAGGACTTATAGATGCGGACAGTTCTTTTCAAGTTAATAAATCAAAACATTGTACAAGGCTGACTGACGATAATTTGGAAAATTCTTTTTGTCTTTTTTTTTGAGTGGAACTAATCCAAACATCAATGGATTAGTTTCCTAAATTCAACCTCATTGATTTCGGTGTCCGATAACTTTGTACCTATTTTTTCATTTCATTTTGTTATTTTAATACATTGTATTATAATTACACTGTCGTATAATTTCATGTTTCTCATATATCTATCAATAAAAATTATGAACAGTACTTTTAAATGCGGCCCGCGAACGTATTTGCACACTTAAGTTTGTTCAGCAACATGTCAAAGGTTACCCGTACCTGTATTAAATAAACATTTTCAAAGCAAGGACATAAAATCATAATTGATGACTTTAACACACAACGTATTTGTTTGTATCTCGCATAATAGAAGTCTCTTAAAAACAATACTTGGTATTTAATATTAAAATAATGCGGTTCATGATATAACAGCGTGTTACTATTCTGACATGACGTGGGGGGGGGGGAAGGCGGAAAACTAAAAATTCCAACAGCATTTACGGGCAATCAAATTTACAATAAAATTGTTTCTATATAGTTTTTGAATTTTCAAAATCCCCTCTGTGCTTTTCTGTGCCGTTAACGAACTTGTTCTTTAGTTTTAGAAGAAACGCTTATATCTATCTATAGTTTCATAAAGATTAAATAAAATTTGCGACCACTAGACCTGTAACAGACAAATACATATACATATTTTAGAAGACTTCCCTTAGGGGAAATCAACTATTGAGGTCGTCCTCATGACGCGATTTTCGAAATATTTCTTCAAATGTCCATCGATCCTAAACAGGAGATGACGAAAATGAGGTCCGTTCAAAATTATATATATATATATATATATATATATATATATATATATATATATATATATATATATATATATTATTATGTTAACACTCTAGCGGTTGCAATTTTTGTATAATCGTAACCAAACTCGGTATTTAATCGTTTTATGTAAAAAGGAAGATCAAGTTCGTTAACGGCTGAAATCGACCCAGTGGGAGGGGGGGGGATTTTCGAGAATTCAAAATATCTCCGTTACTATACGTCGGATCGAAAACTTGTATAGAACCAATCTTATTGAAAATTAAATTTACTATAAATATTGTTATATACATTTATTCTCTATCTGGAATATTAACCGAGATATTTGCATTTTTATTAAGTGTAACGGACGAGCTATGGCCGCTACTTCGTTCCCGCCGAAAGCTAGTTCGGTCGTTTTCGTAACTATTCGGCACTCGTATGGACTCTATTGTATAAGTTCACGTGGGAAATCTGCTTAGTTTACGCAGCCCCTGCGTGACGGATTTTTTTTTTTTAATGGGACCTCATTTTCCGTCATCTTCTGGCAGGAAGGACAGGATTCGTAGACATTGAGGAAACATTTTGAAGACTCACTTAAGAGAAATTTGCTAATATTAGACGCATCCTATTACGGTTTATAAAAATAAAATTTCATGGAATTATATGTGTATTTAGACAACAATACTAATTTACCCTCTGTCTTAATATTAGTATGGTCAGCTCCGACACTGAAATAAGATATTACCTCGATCCTGGACCTTAATACCACCATGAGATTTCCAGTAACGTTGTAATTTCCTACTGGCATGTAAAAAGTTAATAACCTGTTCGGAATATACTCTGACGACTAATGAGATAATAATACTCCGAATATTACTCGGTCGGAGAGACGAGCATAAATTTTAAATAAAATGACTGAGCATTAACATAATGAAGTGTAGTGATTCGGGAGTTGGAATAAATTCATCCTAGGATAATCCGGGGGGCTTTATTTAGCGGGGGGGGGGGGTCACGAAACCCCCCCGGGGGTCAGAACCACGGGGGGGGGGGGGGGGGGTGGTCCGGGGGTCAGAACACCCGGTGGGGGGGGTCAGAAACACCCCCCACTCCTTCAGAACACTCTTCAGAACAGAACAGACAGACAGGAACACACTCTCCCAGAACAGTCTCTGGGTTTCCTCCCCAGAAAAGAAGAAAGAAAGTCATCCACCCTCAGAAAAAACACCGGGGTCAGGAGAAACACCCCCCCCCCACCTCGCTTCCATTTAATCCTGATTAAGTGCGGATTCCCTAAATTACAGATCTGTTTTCATTAGTCCCAAGTTTTAATTCTCATTCTCTCATCACCACTATTAAAAAACAAACGAAACAAACAGAAAAACTTGGTTTTCAACATCATTTTAGTCACTTTTTATTTTTTGAAAACTGGATTTATTTCATTATAAACTAAATTTATGAAGCTACATTTTTTTAATGTCTAACGGCTGAGTTTACGCACAAAAAAAAATGTATTTATTTATTTATTACATAGAGCTCCGCAACTAACAAAAAAAATGAAACTTCCTACTTCTGGGCATGCCTCACTAGTGATCTCCTCCATAGTTTTTATATTTCAAATTAGAAATCCAATGAGTAGAAGTGGGGATTTAAAGTATTGCTCTACAACAGTAAAACTATGAAGTGCTTGTCTTTGCCCACACTGCACTGTTCAATTTTGATTTCATACACCATAAATGTAAAATAAAATTAGTTTCAAGTGGTGATCAATGAAATATTATAAATCGAAGATATTATTTTGCAATCAGAGGGAATAATAGAGGTTTTAGAATGGATGAGAAGTTTAAATCAATTGACTTTATACAATTTATTCAACGTATCCTGGATTTTATTTTTTAGCCAATTTTATAAATATTATTATTATTATTATGGGGGAGGTTTATACTCAGTGAAAACTGGAGTAAAATCCATATCGGGGGAAAATCCAACCGATATGGAGTTTGTGAGTGTGACATGTTATGGGGAATTTAAAAATTTCGCACGAATATAGCAGTATCAAGAAGTACCCCTTGCTGTGCTTCTTTTATAATTGCTGTTGGCAGTTTCAAGTTCTTGGTGCTATTATTATTATTATCATTATTATTTATTATTATTATTAATAATATTTGTTATTATTATACGTCCACTTTTTGCAACTTAGGCTAATAGGGACGGGTTATCTACAGGTTACCACCCTTTTCTAGCCAGGGTGGGATTTTAGGGCGTTATTTAATGAATTTCGTCACTAAATAATTTCCTTTGCCCAGGCAAGAATCGAACTCGCCACTCTAGGTTTACCATGTGAGATAAAGGTCAACGCTTTAACTCGCATGGCTAACCTGAGCCCCAATAATAGCAAGTAAAAAACCATTCTTTTTTCCAGATTATTTTAGTTTACATCTTATGGGTAAACGGTATTTTTTTTTTAAATTTCAGAATCCATTCCTTTTCCTGTAGACTTGTTTCAAAGATAATTTTGTTGGCTACAACTTTTATATCCCAAAATTTTACATAAAATGTACCCTTTCTGAAATAAAGTTTCTTAATGTTACGGCTAAAGGATGCGTGAAATAGAAAAATTCATGAACATAAACCCGTTTTAGAATTTGATTTTTTACAAGAATCCGTCATAAAAAGTATGGCATTATAAATTAAATTTAATTTTCAATAAATGTTATAGTGTTGTCATACCTTTCGGTGGATACCGTCGTCACTGGCTGATCGTCGAGTACAGCTGGCAAGCGCTTAACCCTTTATTTGAATTACCAAATGTTGTTATATTCATATTTTCTCGAATATGAATATTAGTGGAGATATTTGCATTTTTTAGTTTTCATCCTCCAGTAAACCCCCACTCCTACTCATGTCATGATAACCATATAACTTGTTACAACATGAATCTCTTTATTCTAGTCTTAAATACGAGATATTGCTTTCATGATACCTTTTTTATGCGAGGACCATGGATATTGTTGTGAGATGACGTCATCAATTAAGGTTATACGTTATTGTCTCAAAAATATTTATTTGATATATACCATCCTCCATATTTAACAGTTTCAGTCAATACTAAATCATCGTTTTTGTTATTGACAGAAATCGGAACTTGAGTACTGCGGGTTTAGTGAAGGGGAGGAATTAGAAAATCCAAATTATTTTTTTTATTATAAGTCGGATCGTAAAATGTTTCAGGACCAATTTTCTTAAACTATTGATGCTCTACAATTGTTCTTCATTGCATTTCTTCTTTGTTCAAGTATTAACCGAGTTATTCGTACTTTTTTGTTTTCTACCGTCAGTAAGCCCTCCCCCTCCTACTCAGTTTGATTGTATTGAGTAGTGTAGTGCTTAACACACTCTCCTTGAGGTACTCCGCTCACTCGGAAGGAAGAACTAAGACAAACTTGCAATCTACCCTAAGTTGGAGGTCCTTATTTCAGCCGTAAATAAGGGAAGGAGCTGCATCATCCAGGACCTTGGAGGATACGATATACCCTTTTATAATCCAAGATAAAGGATAACATTTTCAGAAAGGAAGAAATTACACACCGAGCTAGAAAGTTGTTGAGATATAAAAACTTTGGCTCCTATCCTGAATTATCAGTGAACCCGGAGATATTGTGTCGCCGGGAGATTTCTTGAAAGTATGAAATGTATCCAACTGTCTGAATGCAAGTTTAGAAATTTTATAGCAGTATTTTTCAAACTTATTCTGACAAAGGACATTACGCTTTCAGACTTAATTTAATTGTTTAAAGTGCGAATAAGGTTGCAGAGAAGGTTTTAGATCCTCAATCCTTTCACCCTGACCTAGTTTTTGTTTAAAAAAAAATTGAGTTGAACAATGAAACCCGAAAATTCGATTTACCTGGGAAAATGCATAATTATGAGCTCTATGACTACAGACACGAAATATGCAAAGCGGAGCAGTCTATTAAAATGCCTACATGTTTGTCAACACCTAAGGACACACACACACACACACACACACACATACATATATATATATATATATATATATATATATATATATATATATATATATATATGAACTAAGGTACCCAGCTTCGCTCAGGAAAATTTATAATAAGTTTAATGGTGATAGTATTATATTAGGCATAGATTTGTTATGTGCATTAATTCACAGTTTAAAGGATATATCAGCATTACTTTTGTAACGCAATAAAAGCGTATATGAGAAAAAATACTCTAAATCTTTGTGTTTATTTGTATTACACTCATAGCTTCCTGCTAACAATGGCATCCTCTATTCCTTTCTTCTATGTTGCAGAAAAAACGTGACTCATGAAAAAATACATAATTAATAAAAAAAAAATTCACATCAATATTTAGAACAATGTGGACAATGTAAATATTAATCATTGATAGTATACAACATTACTTCGCAAAACCAAAAGCAGGTGATGCCACATACAATTGGTTACTTCAAATTTAGTTTTTAGGTATAGCTCGTTTATAATCTATATATATACATATATAAATACATATATAGATATATATATATATATATATATGTATATATATACTAGCTCAGATACCCGGCTTCGCGCCGGGAATTGATTTGTAGGCTGAATGGTGATTTTATGTATATTCATTTTATTTTATAAAAAAGGTATTTTTTTGGCAAGGCTTTAACTTTTGCACAATATTTTGGACATTTTACCCTTACCCTACCCGTCCTAGGAGTTAGGTTTAATAACCCGTTGTTGGCATTTGTTAATAATAAAATTAATTTTTTTATGTAAGTCTTCACAGTCCTCCTCCAATTGTTGACTCCCCTCTATAATTTTTTAGCGTATAACGCCTTCATACTTCGGTTATACGACAATAGTGTTAAATTAAAATGTTACTCTAAATAACAAAATAAACAACTTTTGTTATGTGCATATTTGCCGAAAATGCAAAAGGAAAGCGAGAAATACCTACTATTATTTATTTCAAGGCCTTCCTTATAACCCCCACTCCTGCCCGTTCCTAGAAATGTTAGTATGGCTTTAATATAAGGAAGGCGTTAGTGCTAATTCACATACCGGGGGGGGGGGGGGGGGGGGCGAGTTTGGTTTAGTGCGGTTGAGTCTTTTGTGCCAAATAAAATTTGTGGACTCTCCGCTATAAGTTTTTTAGCGTATAAACTCATTTATACTTCCCGTATACGACAAAAGAGTATATATGCAAAGTTACTGTAAATAAACAAAATAAAACAACATTAGTTATGGGCATATTTGCTAAATAAGCAATAGGAATCGAAATATCGCTATTTTTAAATTTCAGGCTTCCCAAAAAACCCCCACTCCTGCCCGTCCCTAGAAATGTTAGTATGGCTTATTAAAAGGAAGGCGTTAGTATAATTCACATACACGAGTTTGGTTTAGTTCGGTTGAAAATCTTTTGTGCCTAATAAAGATTGTTGACCTCCCCCCCCGCCTTATAGCTTTTTGTAGCGAATAACTCATTATTTAAACTTCCGTATTACGGCAAATGTGCATAAAACAAAAGTATCTCTAAATTACAAAATAAACTAACTTTTGTTTTGGGCATAATTTGCTGAAAACGCAATATGAAACGAAATATCGCATATTTTTAATTTAAGGCCTCCCTTTAAACCAACCCCCACTCCTATTTGTCTTTGTAAATATTAATATAGCCTAAAGTCTAAGTTGGGCTAGTAGTAATATACATACGAAGTTTCATATAATTCGTTTTAGCCGTTTATTAAATGCGTGAAAAGGTAACAAACAAACAAACAAACAAACAAATAAACAAACAAACAGACACCAATGAAACAAAAAATGCAGTTATGGTGTCTATGACATGTGAAACGAAAAGTTATCTTGAAATTTCGCGAAAAAAAAATCAATGTACAGACAGAGGTTACAATTTTATATATAAATAATAATATAAATATTATGATATAACAAGCTCAAATACCCGGCATCGTTCGCTCGGGAATTCATTTGAGGCTGAATGGTGATGGTATTATTTTTGGCAAGGCTTTATTTTGCACAATATTTTGCACATTTACCCGTCCCAATGGTTTAGGGGTAACACCCGTCTCGTTTCTGGGGATTTTGTTTTAATAATCAAATTTGTAAATTCAGGCCTTTTTATGTAACCCCACGACTTCACGTTCCTAGCATATTAGTCATAGCTTATTATAAGGACCGTTACGTGTGCATTATCCATAATCTTGAATTATTAAGGAGAAAAAATGGACAACATTTGAAATAAATTTTTCAGCGTATGAGGCATTTATACCTCGGTAGTTCATATTGAAAAGAAGTGGTTTGAGCAAAAGTTTCTCACTAAATAACAAAAATAAAACCACTTTTGTTGTGTGCATATTTTGCCGAAACCCCAATAGGAAACAAAATATCACTATTATTAATTTCAGGCTCCCTTATAACCCCCACTCCTGCCCGTTCCCTAGTAATGTTAGTATGGCTCATTATAAGGAAGGCGTTAGTGCTAATACAACATACTGAGGTGTTTATTTAGTTCGGTTGAGTCTTTTGTGCCAAAATAAAATTGTTGACTCCCGCAATAATTTTTATCGTATAACAGCCTTTATACCTTCCGTATACGGCAAAAGTGCACATAACAAAAGTTACTCTAAATAACAAAATAAACAACTTTTTGTTATGTGCATATTTTTGTGCTGAAAAATCGCAATAGGAAACGAAATATCGCTATTTTTAATTTCAGGCCATCCTTATAAACCCCACTCCTGTTCGTCTTAGAGAATATTAATATAGCCTAAAGTCTAAGTTGGGCTAGTAGTAATATACATACCAAGTTTCATAAAATTCGGTTCAGCCTTTTATGCGTGAAAAGGTAACAAACAAACAAACAAATAAACAAACAAACAAACAAACAAACAAACAAACAGACACCAAAGAAACAAAATGCAGTTATGGTGTCTATGACATGTGAAACGAAAAGTTATCGTGAAATTTCGCGAAAAAAATCAATGTACAGACAGAGGTTACAATTTTATATATATAAAATATATAAATTGTAACCTCTGTCCTGTACAATTGATTTTTTTCGCGAATTTTCACGATAACTTTATCGTTTCACATGTCATAGACACCATAACTGCATTTTGTTTCATTCGTATGTGTTTGTTTGTTTGTTACCTTTTCACGCATAAACTGCTGAACCGAATTTTATGAAACTTGGTATGTATATTACTACTAACCCAACTTAGACTTTAGGCTATATTAATATCCTCTGAGACAACAGAAGTGGGGGTTATAATGGAAAGCTGAAATTAAAAATAGCGATATTTCGTTTCCTATTGGATTTTCGGCAAATATGTACATAACAAAAGTTGTTTATTGTGATATTTAGAGTAACTTTTGTTATATACACTTTTTTGTATACTGAATTGGTAAACGAGATATACGCTAAAACCTATAGCGGAAGTGAACAATTTTATTTGGGACAAAAAGACCCAACCGAAATAAATAAAACTCGGTATGTGTATTAGCACTAACGCTTTCATTATAATAAGCCATACCAACATTTTCTAGGGACGGGCAGGAGTGGGGGTTGTAAGGGAGGCCTGAATTTAAAATAGCGGTATTTCGTTTACTATTCGTTTTTCGGCAAATATGAACATAACAAAAGTTGTTTTATTGTGTATTTAGAGTGACATTTGTGATATTTATTTTTGTCTTTTAACAATGTATAAACGAGATATACACTATAAACTAAAGCGGGAGTCAAACTATTTTATTGGGCGCTAACGATTTTACCGAACTTAACAAAACTCGGGATGTCAATTAGTATTAATTCTTCCATGATTATAAGCTATATTAAAATTTTTAGGTTAGAAGGGAGGCCTGAAATAAAAATTCGCGATATTTCATTGTCTATTTGTTTTTCGACAAACATGCACATAACAAAAGTTGTTCACTTTGTTATTTAGATTAAACTTTTTTTTTTATACATTTCTCCAGGAACAATTTGTGGAGGCAAGTAATTTGCGTAGAAATATTGATATTCTCAACAATTCATTCTTATTTGAACTATCAGGTACCTCACCTGGAAAAATTAATTCAAATCAATGTTAATATTTTGTACTTAATTACTGAAATCTATGCATGATGCACAAGAGTAATATGACAATATGGAGGACAGTGAAGTCTTACATAAAAAAATAATTTTATTTTACAAATGCCAACAACGGGTATAAATCCTAAACACTGGGAGGGTTTGGTCCAAAATATTGTGCAAAGTAAAGCCTTGTGTTTGGGATCGAAGAGGCTTCCAATTTAAAGGATATATAGGGAGATGCCCCCTTCGCCCCTTTTTGTGAGTTTGATAGAGTGGACTGTATGTGCTATGATGAAGGGGGTGGATTGTATTGGTGCAAATTACAATGCATGGATATGTAGTTATAATTACATGGACCATGTTTGTGGTCGATAATAAGAACAATGATGATGAAATCTTTTAATGTCTGATGAGGTTGGATTGGAGAGCTGCTATGGGTTTGGTTGAACTCATGATGGAACATGTTGCTTGGTGGGCCCATTATGGGGTTAATGCCTGTTGGCTTCGAAGTGCGTTGTATTTTTTGAGATAATGTGAGTACTCACTATTTTTTTGTCGGGGTTTCTTCCCCTCCTTGTTTCCTGGCTTCATCGCCCGACGGCCCTTTTAGGCCTACTCCTGCATTTTGAGGGGGGTTTTCACTTCGATGATAATGGCTCCCTTTCACTAGCCGCACTAGGCTCCCATCTTCACTCGTGTCCTTCTTGCCCTTTCCTGCCGGTCCCCCTCGTGGCTGGATGCGCTAGCAGCGAGGTCCCTGACCAGGGCAAGGATGAAGTGGCGGTGTATGACGTCATAGAGGTCTTGTGCCTACATCACTCTTCGCGGAGATTGATTCTTCCGCGAACACCTTGCCAAAAAAATACCATCACCATTCAGCCTCAAATCAATTCCCGGGCGAAGCCGGGTATCTGAGCTAATATATATATATAAAACCATTCGATTTATTCTGCCTTCCAGTTCAACTGCGGATCTTTAGCACTTAATCTTGGACTATTTGGTATATTTATCTCAGACTAATATTAACATACCTGAACATATTCATTCCATATGGAAATGAATTTACAGAAAATGACCATATCCTGCATAAATGGGAGAACGAAGCGAATATGAAGTGAAAAATACCAAATTAGCAATAGCAATACTCGAGAATGGCCGCTGGGAAAATAGTGAAAAAGATCCCCGAACTAAATTGGAATCGGAAATAAATATTCATCTATAGTTCTTATCTTCCCTTTTTCGTCGGTCCTCTGAATGTCCTTTTTCATCGATAATTTAAAGTGGATTAAATCAAATACAGCCGTCCGCACTCATTTATATTAAGATTGATTGAAATTATTTACTTATACATAAAATGGATATTTGCTCAACTTTATTAAAGACAAATATTGCCATGGGTGTACTTCTTTTGAAATAGTATATTTTGTTTTATTTAAATATCGAATTTGGTAACGATCAATAAATAGTTGCCAATTATAATGCGGTAACAGAATTTTCAAAACCCCCACCTAAACCACCACTACTCGATGTCCGATTTCAGCTAATAGCAAATATGATCTTTAGTGACGACAAAAACGGTGAGATATCGAGTATGGAATATACCAAACAAACATTTACGAGACAAGAACGTAAAACCTTATTTGATGTCGTCATCGCTCAACAATGTCCATGTATCTCGCATAAAAAAGGTCTCATGAAAACAATATTCGTATGCAAAACTAGACGTGAGTAGTAGTGGGGTTATATTGGAGGCTGTAAACTAAAAAATCCGTTTTTCTTCGTTAGTGTTCTTGACTGCAAAAATAACTACATAACTACTTCTGCAGAACACTAAATTGTAAACAAAATAGTTTCTATACACTTTTTCGATCCGACTTAGAACAACAGAGATCTTTCGAATTTTCGAAATATCCCCTTCTAAACCACCCTTCCAGTTGTCCGTTAACGGACTTAATCTTCGTTTTTACATACAACATTTAAATATCCAGTTCGGTAGAGATCAGACCAAACTTTTCGGATCCATGGTCATTGAGGGAAATCTGCTAAAATGGATTCCAGAGCAATAGGCAAAGCAATACTCCTTGCTCTCATGAGAAAAGGAGAATGACCTGACTTCAAATATCACCTTACTGGGAATGAGCGGAATGTTAGGAGCCCGGAACCTAGAACTAGTAGATTTCAACTCGAAAAAGTTTTGAATTATTAATCATCCCCTAAGAACACGGAGTCTATTGGATATTCCTTTCACTGTTGATAACCTATGAAGGGTGTTCACAATGTACTATATTTTTACGCGTATTACAAAACGAATAAACATTGGTATTTTTATCACTGACCAGTTTATTTGACGATGCACTACACACTTGGTGAATTTTTGTTCACTACTACATACAGTATGCATTGATAACTTCACTTCTAATTGCACAGTACAAAAGCGATCGTGGGAATCACTGAAGTTCACAAAATACGGCACTGCACTGATATTCACAAAGAAACACTTTACTGCACTGAAACTAAAAGCGCTGTTCACTAATGCTGCACTGTAAGCAACTGCAACTTTATAGGCTGGCGTTCAAAGAAATAGAGGACAGACTGGTCTAGGTCCAAGACCGGCGTCGCTTAGAACATACCTGGCGGCATCGCTCCTGCAGGGTTGCCTTCATTTGCTTCGTACTTTTTAAGTTTTTGATTATCTCTGCGTATTTTTCGGGTATGCAGTTACAATATTTTAATGACCAAAAAGACGAAACATTAATCTTTTCTTGGTTTTTCATTTTACCAAATATTGAACATAAAATCCTTAAATACCTTATGTTGTAGTTAACTCATAAATGTGAAAGTCCTTTTAATTAAATATCATACGTCTTAGCGAATACTATTATACGAACGAGTAACGAGGGGGTGCAGACTGGTTTAATATAAATTTTGACGAATTTCAGTTATCTTAAAATGAATGATCTGAAATTATTTTCAGGAGAAGAACTGAAATTACTTGCAGGAAAGAAATTATTTTCCTCGGAAATTAAATAGAATTTCAGACAAACCATTACAATTTTCTTTGTATAGATGAGTTCAATTTCATTTCGCCACGAAAATGACTTTCTTTCGTGAACTGGAAAGTTGCCTTAATTAATCGACGAGAAGGCAATGTGCAGGGAAGCTGGATTTGAAATTATTTTGGTTTGGAATAATGAAGATTGAAACGAAAATAAATGGGAATGAAATCAGCCTGGACAGCTGTGGAAACTCTGATTTTTTTTTTATATTATGGAGTCGTTGCTTGGATCAGTTTTCATGGCGATACTATACAATTTCATTGCATCACTATTATTCTCTCTCTCTCTCTCTCTCTCTCTCTCTCTCTCTCTCTCTCTCTCTCTCCCCCCCTTTTTTTTCTCTCTCTCTCTCCCTCTCTCTCTCTCTCTCTCTCTCTCTCTCTCTCTCTCTCTCTCTCTCTCTCTCTCTCTCTCTCTCTCTCCTCTCCTCTCTCTCCTCTCCTCTCTCTCTCTCTGTCTCTCTCCCCCTCTCACTCCTCTCTCTCTCTCTCTCTCTCTCTCTCTCTCTCTCTCTCTCTCTCTCTCTCTCTCTCTCTCTCTCTCTCTCTCTCTCTCTCTCTCTCTCTCTCTCTCTCTCTCTCTCTCTCTGACCGTTGAGTAGAAAGAGGGTGAAGGGTTACTGAAGGCAGAAACAAGAAAGTAAGAATTGTATGGCTCCAATAATTTAGAAAATTGATTCCATAAAATTTTACGATCCGATAAATAATAAGAGAGATATTTTGAATTTTATAATCCTGAACTGGTTTCTGCTCATAACTAATATGATATTTAATGTTGAAAAACCCCCCAAAAAAAACGGTTGTATACATTTTTATGGTCCGACTCATAATAAAGGAGATATTTTGATTTTTCTAATTCTCCCATCTCTAAACCTCCAGTTTTCCAGGCCCCGTTTCTGCCGATAACAAATATGATCTTTAGTGTTGACTGAAACGGCTAAAAATGGAGTATAATATATATCAAATAAACATTTTCGAGAATAGAACGAACAATCTTTATTGATGACGTCATCAAATTTCGTATTTGCATGCATATTTGGTATTTTACTTTGGGATTACGTGGTTCATGATGTAACAGCTTATTGTTAATATAACATGATTGAGAGTGGGGGTTTACTAATGGTCGAAAACTAAAACACGGAAATATCTCCGTTAATATTCAATGTAGAGAAATCATGTACATAACAGCATTTATAAAACATTACATTTGAAATAAAAGTCTTTCTACACAATTTTTCTATTCGACGCATAACAACGGAGATATTTCGAATTTTCGAAACGCCCCTTCTCACATTTCCGATTTTAGTGGTTAACGAGTTTAACGTTTATATATCAAGTTTGGTTACGATCACAGAAAAATTACGACCGCTAGAGTGTTAATAGACAAATATATATGAATATTTCTAATATATAATTTTGAACGCATCTCATTTTCGTCATCTTCTGAGTAGAATCGATAGACATTTAAAGAAATGTTTCGTTAATCCTATCATGAGTGCAACCTCAATAGCTGATTCCTCTTGAGGAAAATTTGCTAAAACTAATTAATTACTTTATACATAAAAAGAATACTGTATTACAATGAGATCGAAACCTCCCACATGGATTCTTACAACGGAGGAACTAGGTTGAATATTATTGGTCCCACCAAATAGAATAGACAGTAATATACACTATATTGCATTGTTAGCAATATAGGTCAATTCAATTTGCTTTAATTATGGTTAGAGCAGTAATATCGGGGTTTACTTTTCACGATATGTCATTAACAATAATTTGAGCTCTGATATACACCATTTGAGGAAACAATCAGAATCAACCAAGGAGGAGTCAACAGCTTTCAGGGCAAACACTTATAATTCAGTAATGAATTTAATTAATTAAATTGATTCAAACTCAATATTAACCCTTTCAGTGCTGATGAAGCTGTGTAGAGGTTTAGCAATTGATGAACTCGAGTTGAATGACTGCTCTTCAACGCATCCAATATTCATGCACAACTCACCGACAAACCTCCTTCGTTTCTAACTCATTATGTCTCTGCAACAGGGATTTAGGTCAAACTGCTTTCAAAGGGTAACTTACAGAGTTGGTCACACGTGGGATACTTAAGCTAAGGGATGTTCACGTGCAGTAATAATACTCGCGAATTTATCACACTGCATCTTCACCATTTTAGTCACAGTAAGTACCCTACGGATAACAAACATGACATTTAGGATATAGGGAGTGTTATTTTAGTGTTCAGAAGGTATTCCCTATAAATAAATAAAATCTTGACTCCAAATTATAAAGATTATTGTATTTTCATAAATGTTAAAAGAGAAAAATAATGATACAACTTTAGAATTATGAACACCAAAATATATAAATGAATTACGGTCCGTCCTGTAATGTGGTAGGTTAATGTGAGGCTATCTTGCTGGCCGAGTTGGAGCAGAAAACAAAAGCTTGGAAGGATGCTTTCTTGCTGGCCGGTGTCTATGTAAAATAAAATTGTTTTTACTCACGATACCGACTCATGTTTTTAGACTTCTTTAAGTTGATCCTGCATCTTTTCAGGTGTGCTGGCTTGATGATGATGAGGTGGTGCTCGGCTGTTGTAGTTCGCAGATTTAATAAGCTAACAACATCAAACAGCAGTCTTCTCATGCAGTACACTAGCAACTGACTGCCTAAACGTTTTTTATAAGCGTTAGGTTAAGTGGTAACCAGGAGCAACGCAGCCCAGCTGCTACAAAGATGATCATATCACATGTAGTGCCAGAATAGATAGTCAAAATGCGACCTTTATTCAATCTCCGTTGAAGAAGAAATTACCAAAGTCTAATAGATCAAAAAGTCCGTCACACAGTGGCTGCGTTAACTAAGCAGATTTCCCACGTGCGCCAGGTATTTGCATTTATCTCAAAACTAAAAGGTTTAATGAGAACAATATTTGGTATTTAAGCTTCAAATAAAGTACTTCATAACACAATAGAATATTGTTAATATGAGATGAGTAGGAGTGGGGCTTTACTGAAGACCGAAAACTAAAAAATGCAAAACTCTCAGTTAATAATCAAGATAGTGAAAAAATGTACAGAACAACATTTATAGAGCATTACATTTGTAATATGATTGGTTCTATACAGTTTTTCGATCCGAGGCATAATAACGGAGATATTTCGATTTTTCAAAAACCCCCCCTCTAAACCCCCCCTCCCCAAAGAAAACAAATTGTACATCATCAATAGTTTACTCTCTCACTCATAATGACGGATATATTTCGAATTTTCATTTTTATTAGCAGATTTCCCTTAAGGGAAATCAGCTATTGAGGTCGTACTCATGACGCGATTTTCGAAAATTTTCTTCAAATGTTGATCGATCCTACCCAGGAGATGACGAAAATGAGGTCCGTTCAAAACTGTATATATATATATATATATATATATATATATATATATATATATTTGTCTGTTACCGCTCTAGCGGTCGCAATTTTTGTTTGATCGTTACCAAACTTCATATTTAAGCGTTTCATGTAAAAAGAAAGATCAAGTTCGTTAATGGCTGAAATCGGACCAGTGGGAGGGAAGGGTTTAGAGAGGGGATTTTTGAAAATTCGAAATATCTCCGTTATTATGCGCGGGTCGAAACATTGTATATAATCAATCTTATTGCAAATAAACTTTACTATAAATATTGTTCTATACATTTATTCTGTATCTTGAATATTAACCGAGATATTTGCATTTTTATTGTGTGTGTGGTCGGCAGGAGTCGGCCATGTTCGGCACTATCCGCCGAGAGCTCTGGCGGCCGTTTCCGTAACTATTCGTCCCTCGTGAATAGGTCTAGAGATACCTTCCTACTACTGTTATTATTAGGCAGATTTCTCTATTGTAAAACTTCACGTGGGAAATCTGCTTAGTTTACGCAGCCCCTGCGTGAAGGACTTTTTATACGTTGAGTAAGGTATGGACCAAATAAAAATTTTCCACCAAGAATGTAAAATCTTAATTGATGACCATAATAAAGGTCTCTTGAAAACAATATTTGGTACTTAGGTAACTTAAGGTTAGAACAAAGTGGTTCATGATGTAAATGCATATTTCTATTCTGGAATGAGTATGAGAGGGGGCTTATTGAAGGCATGAAACTATAAAATTCAAATATCTCGGTTACTATTCCAGATAAAGAATAAATGTATATAACAACATGACATGACAATATAAGCAATAAGATTCATTCTATTCAGATTTTCGATGCGACTCATTTTAGGACGTTATTCAAAAATCCAATCATGGGTACGACTTCATAGCTGATTTCCTACAAGAGTAATCTGCTAAAAATTATTGAATAAACACAACATTTCTTGGAGTTCTAATACTTTTTACTCTAGATTTATACAACTTAAAGACCTAATTTTTCTGAAATCCTACATAGGAATCGATGAAAATTTAAATCAATTTGCGAGCACAACTTCAACGGCTAATCTCCCTTAAGGGAAATGCCAAAATAAGCGCAGCTGCACAGGAAGATGAATTCTTTTTATTCTCCTTTATTGGGGGCAAGGCAGACATTTCTGGGAAGGCAGCCTTCTAAAGCGCTACAATGAAAGAGAACTATAATAGACTTCTGGGGCTTTATGCCCCTTGAATAATGACGCGGACAAAGTTGTAGAGACACAAACTTCTTTACGACCGCTACACAAGTTTCTACTTTAACTTCAGCATCATTTTCTTTCTTAGATCACCTACCAGGTATTATTGTCTTCTAAATAGCGAAAACGCTGCTGAATTCAAGAATCCGTCAAAACAACCCTGGACGATGTTATATGGTGAAAATAGGAAAAGATGCACATCATATGAAAAGATAGGTTAGATAGAACATTAAATTTACAATAATATTGGATCTACCTAATTTTTCGAGTTGACTTATAATAACGGAGATATTTTGAATTTTTAAAATTTCCCCACTCTAAAACCACTGGCCCGTTTTCAGCTGTGAACAAACCTCATCTTTAATTATACATAAAACGTTTAAATATCGAGTTCGGTAATGATCAAAGAAAAATTGTGACCGCTAGAGCGGTAACAAATATATATATATATATATATATATATATATATATATATATATATATATAATTTTGAACGGACCTTGTTTTCGTCATCTCCTTGGTAGGATCGATGGACATTTCTGAACGTTTTTCAAAAGCCGCGTCATGAGTACAACCTCAATAGCTGATTTCCCTTAAGGGAAATCTGCTAAAATGAATGATGAAAAAAAACCACCCCCCTAAATAAATAAAAAAAAATACACCCTGCTAACGTATGAAAGAAGTAAAGAGTAGTGTGTGAAAATTATAGATTATAGTGTGTTTTATATATTAATGTCTTTTAGATGTTTTTTAAAGATAGAGTCAATGTAATTACTGTTATCGGTCAAAAGTTCCTGTAATGTTTCTTCGTCGACAGTCATTCAACACGAGATGTGCAGTTAAAGTTGCGTTACAATGTCTACAAAGTGTTCCTTGTTTTTCATTTAGTGCCCGTGGGTCAGCAAGGAATGGCCAAGGCGTAGTCTGGCCAGCACAACTTCCTCTCTTCGTGTGCTCCTGTTACTTGATGGCCATTCCTTAACCGTTTGTTTTATTTGTCTTAGTTTATTGTCGTTTGTGTTATCCCAAAATTGCTGCCCGGTGAATTAATTACATAATATAGGTTGGGTTGAGTTTATTTCCCTACTCAGCTATTGAGCTAGTACTCATGACTCGATTTTCGACGAATTTCTTCCTGTGTCCCATCGACCCTTTCTAGGAAATCAGGGAAAATGTGTCCCGTTCAAGATTATATTGTATATTATATATCATACTTCACTGATCATACTATTGATGAATATGAAGTATTCTAGTAGTATAAAAAGTCCGTCACGCAGGGGCTGCGTAAACTAAGCAGATTTCCCACGTGAAGTTTTACAATAGAGAAATCTGCCTAATAACAACTGTAGTAGTAAGAAACCTCTAAACCTAAAACATTATTTAGGGCGTAATAACCCAGTAGTTTCTAGCCCCAAAAAAACAGTGAACCGAACCTCTACACCTAGTCCCGAGGGACGAAGAGTTAAGGAATCTGCCGCCAGAGCTCGAGGCGGAAAGTCCGACCATACCTACTGGCGACCACACGCAGAATACAAATGCAAATATCTCGGTTAATATTCAAGATACAGAATAAATGTATATAACATTATTTATAGTAAATTTAATGTGCAATAAGATAGCTATACAATTTTACGATCCGATGCATAATAACGGAGATATTTCGAATATTTGAAAATCCCCCCCCTCTAAACCCCCCCTCCCCCTGGTCCGATTTCAGCCGTTAACGAACTTGATCTTCCTTTTTACAAGAAACGATTAAATACCGAGTTTGGTGACGATTAAACACAAATTGCGACCGCGAGAGTGTGAACAGACACATATATATATATATATATATATATATATATATATATATATATATATATATATATATATAATCTCAGAGAGTTAATTAATTTTTAGTATACCCTGGGAGGATATATATATAATATATATATATATATATATATATATATATATATATATATATATACATATATAGTTTTGAACGGACGATGGACATTTGATGAATTTTTCGAAATTCGCGTCATGAGTACGACCTCAATAGCTGATTTCCCTTAAGGGAAAATCTGCCAAAAGGAGGTTACGAGCACAGTTTCAAAATACCCCAATTCACCCAAAAAATGCTCACGAAAAAATCCTCAATTTTTACAAATATGTATTTAAATCCATATAAAACATCGATTTTTTGTAAAATATATATGGGAAAATCTATAAAACCATTGATTTTTTACGAAATAATCTAGAAAAATTACTACTTGAAAAGTCACTTTAGGCATGAGCATCATGGATATATTTTTCGAACCCCTTAAAAATTTATCAAAATCTATAAAATCACTGATTTTTTACAACAGATAAATCCATAAAATAGGGTTAAAATCCCAAAAGAAAAAATATTAATTTAATCACTTTCATTAAATCTAAATTTCTTTAACTTTCATTTGATAAATTTTTAGGGGATTTGAAAAATACATCCATGATGCTCATGCCAAAAGTGCCTTTTCAAGTAGTAATTTTTCTAGATTATTTCGTAAAAAAATCAATGATTTTATAGATTTTTCGATGTTTTATATGGATTTAAATACATATTTGTAAAAAATTTAGGATTTTTTCGTGAGTATTTTTTGGGTGATTTGGGGTATTTTGAAACTGTGCTCGTAACCCCCTTTTTATACTACTTATTCTTTTCAGATATTCAATATTTTAATAATGGTTATTATGTACTACCTGCCATAATTGTGCTTTGGACCGGTTTTAGGAAAAGAAACTTCTATTTTTACGTATTAACTATCCACGGTTATGAATAAATAGTTTTAATTATTTTTTTATACAGGAGCAGCCGCAACTAGGAGATTTGACTCAAAATTTAATAGTATAAAATGAAAAGAAAATTAAAGAAAAATATAAAACAAAACTGATCCCAGCAAACAAAAAAATCAACACAATAAATAAAAATTAAATATAAGTAATAAAGACAGCATATATGATAACTTCTTTGGTTCTTGGATTAATAAAATCTGAGTGATTGAGATAAAAGTTATTCTGATTCATTAAAAATTACTGCACTAGTTGTAGTAAATAGTTCTCAATAAAATCAATATATCGTATTCAGATATATTTCATTAATTGTTCTTCTTTCCGGTGTAGGATAATTCTCTCTATACAGCGTTGCGATATTGGCTGCCCTTAATGTCTACAATTTAAACGCTTTCCGTTGTAGATATTATTAACTAGTAAATTGATTGAATGCTGTCTTATTACCGTTTGTATTTATCTTAGCATTCACAGATGTGTGATTAGTATGCAAGATTTATGCGTTTTTGCGCGTAAATATCCTTCACCCGTGGGAAATCTGCATAGTTTACGGCAGCCCCCTTCCTTCGAAACGGACTTTCATATTCTTTGATTGGCTGACCAGTCTGTTGTTACAATTAACCCTAGAGGAGGGCTCGACCTTCCTTGACTTAACGAAATTGGTACGCGTGGGAGTGTGCACTCCCCAACGATACTTGATTTCGTCTTTTATACTGCAAGGCCTTTGAAACCTATTTATTTTGTAGTATAGGCGCCTTTAAAAGGGCTATTCAAAATGGTCTAACCTAGAAATAATAAAAAACAATGCTGACAAAAAAAATGTTTTTGTACAAAAATTTAAATTTTTAGAAATAGCGCTGAAAAAAAATTTGAAAATTAAAAGAAGACATACGAAAGAAATTTTTTTAATCAACTTTAATCAAAATTGGATGGTTAATTTTTATTTTTCAGTCAGTCCTTTAGAATACGGCAATTGAACACTGAGAAAATTAAATTGGAACACAATTCTTTGCATATCTTTACATCACTTACACACTGAGTTTGTCGTCTTCCTCGTCTAGTTTTACGAATACATTTTTCACATCTGTTTGCAGGAACATGTTGTTATAGAGACTGAGGGTAAGGTTTCCCGTTGAGTTTCTCCTGCATATCTGTGCACTAAAATGACATTCTTTTAATAATTCTCACAACCAAGTCTCGGGGAAGGCAGGAAATAGTGAGGCCTGCCGGAGATAAGTGGTTGTTGTAGATACCTCACAGGAAAATAATCATTTTAAATATTTTCTTCTTTGATGTTCTAGACAAATATACAACCTGAGCAATTAAATTCCAGCGATATTCAATGATGTGGAAAAATACAGCTATTGCCCATGCTGTTCGTTCTTTGAGAGCGCGGGCAAGTGAATAATTCGATGCTAGTTTGGTCAACTGTGTACAACCCATCCTTTTGTTTCATTTTGTAAAAACATATGAATTTCGGTCTTCAATTTTTCCCCCCGATGCTCAATATTTCCATTTATGATGCATTGAAGACCACCAGAGAACAACCCTTGCTATTTTTGGGAACATAATGAAGCAATTGTGAGCCCGGATTTGCTAAAATACTAATTGGGCTTGAACGTACAACTTTAGTTTTTGCGGTTTGCGAATGAAGGATGAGGATTTCAGGTGTGTTGGGGGGGGGGGTTTTTTTCTTCATGTGTCCCAGACTGCTTTCAACTTCACTCTTTCAACGATATTCAACAAGAGGAATCACTGAGAAACCAATTATCGATGTAACATTCCATGCCAGTATTCTTGATCGGGTAACTAGTCTCTTCACGACATCCACTTAGCTGTTAGAAATATTGACTGGAACCTTCGGGCTGCTCTCCCACAAATAAAGTCTCCATGTTTTTATTACATAAAATGATTTTGGAGAACTGCAAGGTAAAAAACTTTTATTCCATACTTAGCAGGCATATTAGATTTTATAATTACTTAATCCAAAGCGGGCTCATAGTTCCCCCAAGTATCTCATCACTAATGTTGCATTCTCAGATATGGTATTAAGTTTTTTTTTGCATATGTAAATAAATTCGTCAAAATGTCTCTAATTGGTGCCATTTATCTGGTTTTTTTTTTCTTCTTCCACCCGTCCTCTTTGTAATATCCAAACCAAGACATCCATAAGGAAATATACAGAAATCTTTTTTGCAGACATTGGTACACCTATAAATATTCGTTTCCGTTGCTTTCCCCATAGTTCATCAGTATTTGATGTGGGAAGATTTTAAAAAACACCTGATAGAGCCAATGAAACAATAATCCAATAGCAGTAGCCTTTAGTTCAACATGATTCGTTTCATTAGCATCCCTATCTCTTCATAATTTTTCTGAACCCACAAAATTTTCATATTCCTGGAAATTGAACAATTTGGAGCATTTCATCTGTTACAAAAAAATACGAAAGAAGGTTTCCAGGGGATGTTATCAATAAAAAAATATTCGTTACCAGGGAAATGAGTTTTAGCGATTTCCAGCTTCACGTCTCTCACATTCTGTTTACGGTTCCTTTCTGACCACTTATAGTTCTTATAACCTTTAACCCCGATTATATCTACTCTCTCAGCAAGGAAAATATCTTTCTTCATCTGCCTGATAGAAGTCGCACTTTCTTCGAGATCCCGTGTCTTCAGCACGTCACACGTAGTCATCCGTATCACTCGACTGTTCGTCACCAAGGATTTCACCACCACGCCTTCTCCGTCTGGTCCTTCATTCAAACAATTTCCATTATTTACTACACTCTAAATCACTACTGGCAGCCAAAGGCTATCAGTTATTATTTTTTCAGCCATAATGCCACCGTAAAACTATGGATACGAAACACTTGGATTATTTAACAAAAACTACGATCGAAAAAACTGACAACTTAACATGGTCGCGTAGGTGTGAGATCTACCCCAATGGCCAAATATACACGAATGTGGGAAGGTCAAGAGTGAGGACGAGTCTTACTGAGGAAAAGGAGGACAAGCGGTGTGTGTCCCAGGAAGGTACCATAAGGGGTAGGGGGACTGCAGGTTAAACATGCATGTCTGAGGAAAGGAGGACATAGGGTATCCAGGACAGGAAACCAGGGGTGGGGGACTGTCAGGTTGAAACTGCAATTGTCCTGAACGAAAGGAAGGCAGAGTGGTATACAGGAAGCGGTACCAGGGGTTTAGGGACTGCTAGGGTTGAAACAATGCATGACGGCTAGGAAGGAGGCAGAGGGTGTCAGTAAAGTGTGTAACCAGGGGGTTGGGGACTGCAGGAGTTGAAACATGCAAAGTCTGAGTAAATGGAAGGCAGAGGCTCGTCAGGAAGGTACCTGGGGTGGGGGACTGCAGGTTGAAACATGCAATGTCCTAGGTAATAAGGCGGGCCGATGTATCATGAAAGAACCAAGGTGATGGGGGGACTGCAGGTTAAACATGCCATGTCTGAGAAAGGAGGAGCGGCAGAGAGTTGTCCAGAAGGTACCGAGGGGTGGGGACTGCAGTGTTGAAACATGGCATGTCTGCAGGCAGGCGGGCAGAGGTGTCAGGAATGTACCAGGGTGGGGGACTGCAGGTTGAAACATGCATGTCTTAGGCAAAGGAGGGCAGACGGTTGTCATGAAGGTACCTAGGGGATGGGGGGACTGCATAGGTTAGTTTGAGTGCAGTTTGAAATCAAGCATGTCTGAGAGAAAGGATGGCAGAGGGTGTCCAGAAGGCTACCAAGGGGTGGAGGGGACCAGGTATGTTGAACAACATGCATCTCTGAGGAAAGGAGGGCAGAGGGTATCAGGAAGGTACCAGGGGTGGGGGGACTGCAGGTTGAAACATGCATGTCTGAGGAAAGGAGGGCAGAGGGTGTCAGGAAGGTACCAGGGGTGGGGGGACTGCAGGTTGAAACATGCATGTCTGAGGCAAGGAGGGCAGAGGGTGTCAGGAAGGTACCAGGGGTGAGGGGACTGCAGGTTAAACTATGACATTCTAGAGGCATAGGAAGGGCGCAGATGGGTGTCAGGAAGAGGACCAGGGGTGGGTGACTGCGTAGAGTTTGAAACATGCATGTCTGAAGGAACAGGAAGGGCCAGAGGGTGTCAGGAAGGTACCAGGGGTGGGGGGGGACTTGCATGGTTGAAACCCCCAAGCATGTCTGAGCAAGGAGGCAGAAAGGTCAGATCAGGCAAGGTACCAAGGGGTTGGGGGAATGTCAGGTTGAAAAACATGCATGTCAGAGAAAGGAGGGCAGAGGTGTCAGAAGGTAACAGGGTTGGGGTGACTGTAAGGTTGTAAAACATTACATGTCTGAGGAAAGGAAGGGCAGGAGTGGTGTCAGGAAGGTACCACTGGGGTGGGGGGAACTGCCAGGTTGAGAAACATGCCATGTCCTGAGGCAAGGAGGCAGAGGGTGAGTCAGGAAGGTACAGGTGTGGGGGGAAGGGCAGGTTTGAAAACAAGCAAGTCTGAGGAAAGGAGGCAAGAGGAGGTGTCGTAAGGTACCAGGGTCGGGGGGACTGCAGGTTGAAACATGCAGTCTGAATGACAAGGAGGGCAGAGGTGTGTCAGGAATGTACCAGGTGCGTTGCGGGGGACTGCAAAGGTTGAAATACCATTCATGTCTTTTTCTGGAGGCGAAAGGAGGGCAAGGGTGTCCAGGAAGGTTGCCAGGGTGGGGGACTGTAGGTTGAAACATGCAATAGAGGACCTTTGCGATACTGGATTCGATCCGATATCTGCTATCGATACCATACTGGTATAAAAAGTATCGAGATACTCCATATATCGCATTAAAAAGTTACGATACCAAAGGTATCGGTATCGAAACACCTCTGATTATTAAAACAGGTTTTTTAGAAAAAAAATTGTGATTTATTACTGTTATAAAACGTCAGTTTTAGTAGATTTCCCTTAAGGGAAATCAGCTATTGAGGTCGTACTCATGACGCGAGGTGGGGGGGGAGGGTTCAAAATTTTTCCTCAAATGTCCATCGATCCTACCCAGGAGTTTGACGACAATGAGGTCCGTAATCAAAATTATATATATATATATATATATAATAAATTATTATAGTCCATATATATATATATATATATAATAAATATAATATATATATATATTATATATATAAATATTATTATAGTCAGATTTTTCGCATCTAGCGGTCGCAATTTTTGTATACGCGTCGTCTTCTACCAAACTTCATATTAATGCGTTTTACGTAAAAAGAGAGATCAAGTTTCGTTAATGCCCTGAAAGGTCGGACCAGTGGGATGGGGGGTTTAAGAGGGGGGATTTTTTGAAAATTCAAAAATGAATCTCCGGTAATATACGTCGGATCGAAAAATATTATAGAATCAATCTTATTGCAAATTAAATTTACTATAAATATTGTTATATAGCAATTAGTTCTCTATCTGAATATAAACTGAGATATCTTTGCTTTGTATCTTCTGCATATGCTCGGCATCAGTGTCTTAGTTCGTACTTTCCGCGCCGTGAGCATCTGCGGCCGTTTTTGTAATTATTCGTTAGCTTACAACTACAGCATGTTATTAGGCAGATTTTCTTCTATGTAAAAACTATAACCGTGGAAATCTGCTAAGTTTTTACGCAGCCCCTGCGTGACACGGACTTTTTAGATCTCTTTAAACAAACGTTTATCGGCTTTAGTTTCTTAAAAAAATAAAAAAAAAAATTAATTTTATTTTTGTCAATATTGGAAATCTATGGATGAAGACAGAGTAACTTCCCACAATGAGGCGGTGTATCCTTTAATCCCCTGCCTTTGAAAATGTCGCTACTACTACGACCATAATTTAGATTTATTACTCATTTCATGAATTTTATTTACATAAATTCGAAATTTTTATTAGATTACTTTTTAATGTAATTAAGTTTTTCATATTAAATTATCAAAACGTTCGATACTCGCCAACTCATCTTTTGTTTGCGATCGACCGTTGAAATATCGGAAAAGACCAAAGGTATCGATACCAATACTCCTAGTATCGAATACAAAAAAGTATCGTGATAAACCCTCAACCAAATCGGTAGTATCGCAACAGTCCCTAAACAATGCATGTCTGAGGCAAGTTAATGTATTGGTCTCTGGGGATTGACTCACCGCGCGCGACCACTCTATGGTTAAGGCGATTTCTGTTATGGAGTTGCTAAAATGTTAATCGAATGAAGGATTTATCATTATCATTTGTATCTGTTCACTTATATTCGCGGTGGTGTTAAGTGTAAAAGTATGCATATTTATCTATTGTAAAATTGTCACTTGGGAAATCTGCTTTTTACTTAGAAAAAGGAAATATATAGAAATCAGCAGACTTTGCAAAGCCCTAGCGAGACGGATTTTTTTACACTCGAGGTATATCTTTTTGGGCAGTTGCAGAAATGAATTATGTAAAAGAGGATAGTATTTATTATTTTCTCTGCTTCTAAAGGCTTTCCTTTAATAAGGACGTATAATTAATTAATGAATAATGGCTGTAAAAACCGCTTTTGAATTCATGAGTAACAACATCTTGCTTGTTATATATTCAGTGTATCAATTTACAAATGGACGGTAGCCACCTTCCAGGTTGTTAGTGTTAAATATGTAAGGGAAACTAGAGAGGCTTTAATGGCAGACACAAGCTTCTAAATGGTTATTAATAAGAGAGCAGATTAAACGGTGCCGCCTCATAATATGAACCCGGCCTCATAAAGGATATGTGTTCTATTAATATTCAGCTACATTTAACACATAATTCCTCCCCTTCAATAAATACCTCGTCCATCACGGCCGATGTAATTAACACAGCTGATTTTACACTATTCCCTCTTCAAATTATACTGCTCAGGTAGTTGAAATGAGGCACAATTTCTCTGTATGCTTACTTAAAAACCGAATAAACAGAAACCAAATAAAAAAAGTCCGTCACGGAGGGGCTGCGTAAACTAAGCAGATTTCCCTCGTGAAGTTTAGCAATAGAGAAATCTGCGTACTGGTAGCACAACACCACCATAAAGTAAATACAAACGGTAATGAGAAATCTTTCAGTTAATTTTAATAAACTCCCAACTGAAACGGCTTCTGAATTGTAAGAATAATTTATATTTTAATAACTCAAATTTTGGTAGTCCAAGAACTAAAGAAGGGGGAGGGGCGGATGAACAGAATGTATTTGCATAAATCTCACAAAGTAACGAAGGTTAGGTAAGGTTAGAATCGACAGGTTAGGTTGGAAGCTTCCACCAGAGCCGAGACTTACGAAAACGGCCGAACTAACCCAAACAACACCCGACCAAAGACTTCATAAAAATGCAAATATCTCGGTTAATATTCAAGATAGAGAATAAATGCATATAACAATATTTATAGTAAATTTAATTTGAAATAAGATTCATTCTGTATACTGTTTCGATCCGATGCATAATAACGGAGATAATTTGAATTTTCGAAAATCATCCCCCCTCCCTTCAGTCCGATTTAAGCCCTTAACGAACTTGATCTGTCTTTTTACATAAAACGGTTAAATATCGAGTTTCGTAACGATCAAACAAAAATTGCGACCGCTAGAGCATTAACAGACAAATATATATATATATATATATATATATATATATATATATATATATATATATATAAAAATTAAATTTACTATAAATATTGTTCTATACATTCATTCTCTATCTTGAGTACTAACCGAGATATTTGCATTTTTGTTAATTGTGGGTCGATAACGGATGACTAAATTTCCCGCGAAAAGCTAGTTCGGCCGTCACTGTTTGGCTCTCGTATGGAGATTTCTCTATTGTATAACTTCACGTGTGAAATCTGCTTAGTTTACGCAGCCCCTCCGTGACGGACTTTTATAGTTGATTAACGTCGAGGGAAATCAGCTTTTCAGCCTGTACTCAAGGCTCGATTTTAGAAATATATAAGGACTAGCTCAGATACCCGGCTTCGCCCGGGAATTCAGTTGAGGCTGTATGGTGATGGTATTTTTTTGGCAAAGCTTTACTTTGCACAATATTTTAACATTTACCCGTCCCAGTGTTATACGGGCTAATACCCGTCGTTTCTGTGGATTTGTTAATAATAAAATTAATTTTTTAAATAAGACTTCACTGTCATCCATATTGTCATATTTCCCGTTTCCTGTGCATTGTGCATAGATTTGACTTATTAAGGACAAAATATTAACATACATTAAAATTAATTTTTCCAGGTGCTGTACCTGGTAGTTCATATTCAAAAGAATTGTTGAGCAAATTTCTCTAAATAACAAAATAAGGAACTTTTGTTATGTGCATATTTGCCGAAACCCCAATAAGAAACGAAATATCACTATTATTAATTTCAGGCCTCCCTTATAACCCCCACTCCTGCCCATCCCTAAAAATGTTAGTATGGCTTATTATAAGAAAGGCGTTAGTGCTAATTGACATACTGAGTTTGGTTTAGTTCGGTTGAGTTTTTTGTGCCAAATAAAATTGTTGACTTCCGCTATAGGTTTTAGCGTATATCTCGTTTATAATTCGGTATACGACAAAAGTGAATATAATAAAAGTTACTCCAAATAACAAGATAAACAACTTTTGTTATGTGCATAATTGCCTAAAATTCTATAGGAAACGAAATATTGCTATTTTTAATTTCAGGCCTTCCTTACAACCCCCATTCCTATTCGTCTCACAGGATATTAATATAGCCTAAAGTCTAAGTTGGGTTAGTAGTAATATAAATACCAAGTTTCATAAAATTCGGTTCAGCCGTTTATGCGTGAAAAGGTAACAAACAAACAAACAAATAAACAAACAAACATACACCAAAGAAACAAAATGCAGTTATGGTGTCTATGACATGTGAAACGAACAGTTATCGTGAAATTTTGCGAAAAAAATCAATGTACAGACAGAGGTTACAATTTTATATATATATATATATATATATATATATATATATATATTTGTTTGTTACCACTCTAGCGGTCGCAATTACTGTTTAATCGTCACCAAACTCGATATTTAGTTGTTTTATGTAAAAAGAAAGATCAAGTTCGTTAACGGTTGAAATCGGACCAGTGCGAGGGGGGGGGGTTAGAGGAGAGGTTTTTTGGAAAATTCGAAATATCTCCATTACCATATGTCGGATCAAAACATTGTATAGAACCAATCTTATTGCAAACTAAATTTACTATAAATATTGTTCTATACATTTATCCTTTATCTTGAATATTAACCGAGATATTTGCATTTTTATAAAATGTGGGCCGATAACGAACGTTTCCCGCCAAAGGCTAGTTCGGCCGTAACTGTTCGGCTCTCGTATAGAGATTTCTCTATTGTATAGCTTCACGTGGGAAATCTGCTTAGTTTACGCAGCTCCTGCGTGACGGACTTTTGTACTATTAAATCTAAATTAATCTCTAACCAAATTGTTTATATAACGTAACGTATAGCAGATTTCCCTTCAGGGAGTTGTTTATAATCTCTCTAAACCCCCTTTAAATTTGTTTTTAGATCCATCCGACTATGGTTCCTAGATTTCGGACGGACATCAATTTTTCATCTAGCTGAGATCGATGGTCATTTGAGGACATTCTTTGAAGATCGCGACGTGAGTAGAACCTCAGTAGCTGATTTCCTGTAAGAGAAGTCTGCTAAAAAAAAGAGGACGATTCCTTGTTGAATTATTTTAAATTGATATAAGTAGCCCCATTTAATAACAATAAAAGGAAAATACTCTCATATTACAGTTATTATTGTTGTAGGAAAATACTCTTCAATTAAAATATAAAAATATTACTAAAATATTAAGCCAATGAGAGGAAAAGGAAAAATTAAATAAAAAAGTCATTCTGTTGAGTTTTTTTATTAAGGAAAACCTCCGACAATATAATACTAATTTAACAAATTAGGTTAATGTAATTCTTCTGGCAGTCCAAACTCTGGAGAATTTATTATTATTTTTTAAATATGCCTTTATTGCTTTTAGGAAAATGTATATTATTTGTTTACCATATAATTTGTAAGCAAACAAGTTATCATTATTTTCATATAAAATAAGTCTCAATTTTATATAAATATTATAAAATAAGTTTCAAATATGGAATGGGAGATTTTATATCACTTTCTATATTTTTCAAGTAAAAAGTAGCCCATGTAAACAAAAATTGAAATGCAAGCACGAAATGAGACGTTCAGTGACTTTTCTTCTAATGTTAGAAAGAAGCATTTTCCCAGCTTATGATATGACGGACTAGTGTTCTCATATTCTGACGGGAAACCATGTTTGCTAAGTCTTTCGTATGGAGTGTGCTGCTTTACGGGAGTGAAAATTGGGCTCTCCATAAAAAGGAATATAATAGGTTGGAAGCTGTGGTAATGTGGATCTGGCGTAGAATCAGTAGAACAAGTTGTACACAAATAAAAAATCCAACGTGGAAGTTATAAATGAGGCATGGGAAAAATGGTGGGTGATACTTCTTGGGCATATCATAAGACAGAACGACTTCACTACAAATATATTTGAAGGTAAGCGTCAATCATCTAGTGATTTTCGCTGTGTATCATCCCTCTCTCTCTCTCTCTCTCTCTCTCTCTCTCTCTCTCTCTCTCTCTCTATATATATATATATATATATATATATATAAATATATATATATATATATATATATATATATATTTTATATATATACTAGCAAAGGTACCCAGCGATGCCCGGGAAATCATTCGGGACTGACTAATGATGCTGTTCTTATAGCAAGACTTCAATGTGTTCAAATACACTTCCTTCCACGACGTAATGTTCTTACGAAATAGCCAATCCTAAAGGGTAAATTTTGGGTATTAATAGAATAGAAATTTTAGTTATGAAGAATAAATGAAAATGTGTTCCCAATGTATCCCTCTACACTTTTTGACTCACCGTTTTTGAATAGTTCAAACCATTATCATGAATAGCATTTATTACAATTAAATATCACCTATAATGAACATATTTTCTTTCAAAAACCAATGCGAGCACATATAGTTTAAGCATAGTTTAGCACGTAAGGTTATATTCGTAATAGTAGATCTCAGTGGAAATCACTTCCCGTTATGCCAGCATTTGACATGAAATAAGTAAACTCAATTAACTTTATTAGCCTCCCGTCTATTTCCGCTCTCGCATTAGAGTTATCAACATTCTTCTCCTTAAATTATTGATTCAAAATATTATTGTAATAATTTATCTACCTGATGGAATTAAATAATAGTGTTACCCTAAAAACAATTTCATTTATATTCAAAAAGCTAGTCGAGGGGAAGAGATCGTAGCCGTCCCTGCAACCTAAGTAATACTTTAAACAATCACGTTGAGTATAAACGCATATTGTCTTTTGTCATTATGGCATTACCATTAACGTTTAATTGTTACGATAGTACATATTTGTTTCAACATCATGAAGATATCGGAAATAAGATAATGTATTACCAAAATCAAAGAGTTTGATTCCCAACTACATCCGCTATCACTCCTTGAGGAAATTCAGCATGATTCTGTTTAAATAATACATTATACTAATTAAATAATGGAAAACCTCTTATAGTTTGAATTCCTATTGGAAATAAATAACAAAGTTATTATCTAGGGAAAATAAATAAATGAGGAGAGGGACGGGGATTTATAATTTCACTAATCCGAATCATACTTAGAACTAAATAATCGAAATAAATAAGACTAAAATATAACATTATTTGTCATAATATGTCTATATTAAAAACACTTAAATAAGTACTAATATAATCGTCGACTCCCGCTATAGATTTAGCGTATATCCCGTATTTATTTCATTTTACGACAAAAGTGAATGGAACAAAAGTTTCTATAAATAACAAAGTAAAGAACATTTGTTATGTGCACGTTTGCCGAAAAACAAATAGAAAATGAAATCTCGCCAATTTTTACTTCAGGCCTCACTTATAACTCCCACTCCCGTTCGATCCTTAAAATTTTAATATAACTTATAATCATAGAAGAATTAATGCTAACAAAATGCAGTTATGGTGCCTATGACATGGGAAATGTATATATATATATATATATATATATATATATATATATATATAGAGAGAGAGAGAGAGAGAGAGAGAGAGAGAGAGAGAGAGAGAGAGAGAGGCAGAGATACAGCCATATTGTAAATTTGGCTAGAGACAGAAAGGTTGTAGGAAGTGGTTGATTATTCCGGCCACATTGGCCAACTCGAGGCATGTCTTTATTTATGCATCATACCCCGGACATGTCTCCCTGACCTCAACACTCGCCTCTATCTTTAATCAGCTTTGTTCGCACACAGTTATAATTGTTGGGCTTGGTTTAACTCCTAGTTTGCGGTGAAGCTTAAATTCTTTTTTAGTACCGCAATGGTTCCTAGATCGAATGAAGTAATCCTGTAGCCATTCTCTTGGATAGATTAGAATCTTGTTCCAATAACTTTGATGGAAAAAATATTAATCATCATGATCTAAACGCTTGGCGGGAAACTCACTCGTCCGTTATCTGCCTACATTTAATAAAAATGCAAATATCTCGGTTAATATTCAAGATAGAGAATAAATGTATAGAACAATATTTATAGTAAATTTAATTTGCAATAAGATTGGTTCTATACAATTGTTTGATCCAACGTATGGTAACGGAGATATTTCGAAAATCCCTCCCTCTAAACGCCCCCTCCCACTGGTCCGATTTCCGCCATTAACGAACTTGATCTGTCTTTTTGCAGAAAACTTTTAAATATCGAGTTTGGTAACGATCAAATATAAATTGCGACCGCAAGTGTGTTAACAGACATATATATATATATGTATATACTAAACCAAACTCGGTATGTGAATTAGCACTATACTAACATTTCTAGGGACGGGCAGGAGTGGGGGTTATAAGGGAGGCCTGAAATTAATTCTAGTGATATTTCGTTTCTTATTGGGGTTACGGCAAATATGCACATAACAAAAGTTGTTTATTTTGTTATTTAGAGAAATTTGCTCACCAATTCTTTTCAATATGAACTACCAGGTACAGCACCTGGAAAAATTAATTCAAATGTATGTTAGTATTGTTGTCCATAATAATTCAAATCCATAATCCACAGAAAACGGGAAATATGACAATATGGAGGACAGTGAAGTCATACATAAAAAATTAATTTTATTATTAACAAATCCACAGAAATGACGGGTATTAACCCGTATAACACTGGGACGGGTAAATGTCAAAATATTGTGCAAAGTAAAGCCTTGCCAAAAAAATATCATCTCCATTCAGCCTCAAATCAATTCCCGGGCGAAGCCGGGTATCTGAGGTAGTATATATATATATATATATATATATATATATATATATATATATATAATTTTGAACGGACCTCATTTTCGTCATCTCCTGGGTAGGATCGATGGACATTTGAAGAAATTTTTCGAAAATCGCGTCATGAGTACGACCTCAATAGCTGATTTCCCTTAAGGGAAATCTGCTAAAATGAATGTTAACACAATGATGGCAAGACCATAACTTAACTTCATTTATTAACAGCTGATTATACATAACTCACCAAAGAGGTTAAAAATTCTTTATTACATAGAGATCCTATAACACATTCGGTTCCTTTCTAACTCTTTCCTGGCTAGAAAAGGAAGTAACCTGCAGGAAACCCTTCCCAACTAGCCTTAGTTTCAAAAACTGGACGTTAATAATTAATTTAATTTAACTCTTTCCTTCATATTACTATACACAGTGAAAGCCACAAGATGGTTGACGCATACCTTCAAATATATTTGTAGTGAAGTCGTTCTGTCTTATGATATGCACAAGAAGTATCACCCACCATTTTTTTCATAGTCTAGATGAAACATTTCATTTCAATTACTTCATTTAAAACATCCATGTTGGATTTTATTTCAGTCTAATTTGGTCTAGTGATTCTACGCCATATCCAAATTTCCATTGCTTCCAACCTATTGTATTCGCTTTTGTGGAGAGTCCAACTTCCGCTCCCGTAAAGCAGTAGACTCCAAAAGAAAGACTTATGAAAACTTTTTTGCTATCGATGCTTATATGCTTATTAGTTAAAATACTCCTTTCGCATTGGAAGATTTGTTTAGCAAGTGCTATTCTTCTATCGACGTCAGCACTACTATGATTGTGTTCAGTGACGTTGCTCCCTAGGTTACAAAACTCCTTCACTTCTTCAAGTATAATGTTTCAAATTCTAATATTTTAATTTGCTTGGCTATTTTTCTTCATTGCAACTATTTATATTTTGTGTGCATTGGTCTTGAGTCTGAACTGATCTAGAGCACTTTTAGCATCCTATTCATCTCGCACGATCACTGAACTTCACAAAAAGACGGCACTGCACAGTCTTAAACACGGCACTATAATGTTCCTTACAGAGTCACGGCTCAACACTGTTCTTCTTATAAAAGCAATTTACCGCGCTGCACTAAGTCGCACTGTAGCACTGAACGCACTGATGTGATCATCAAGACAGCTGAGAATAAAACTAAACTGTCGGTCGATTTGCACATGCTTTTACAGAGGGGCGGCAACATGAAAAGGCGCGGTCTCGAAGGTACTGGACTCTTTAGTCCAGAACCTACTGGCGCCAACAGTCCCTCGGTCGGCTCCTTTCATCTCCCTTGCACCTTCCAAATACGTGGCTATCTCTGTTAATCCTTCATGTATTTAATTTTCGCAACAGTATGTTCAAATAAGATTACCTCAGTTGACCAACATCCTCTACTATATAAATTGTTTACGGTCATAAATTTATATAAGCATTCTTATACATATAGTACTTAAGGTTCTAAAATATGTCGAGTTTGGTAACGATCAAACAAATATATATAAATAATTAAGACCTGGCCTAATTTTTATCACCTACTAGTTAGTATCTATGGAAATTTGAAAAAATGTTTCGAAAACCGCGTCATGAGTACAACTTCAATAGTTGGTGTCCCATAATCTCCTAAAATGAAGATGATGATGACACCAGCTCGTGGTTCGGGGACTTTATTTACAATTCCGTGTTTAACGGAGTCTTAGCATAAAGAAAGTTAAGTGGTTTAAGCGGCCAGTCCTAGGAGGGAGGGGTATGCAAATTATGGAATTATGAAGTTCTGGGGGGATCAAATTTAGTGAACAATATATCAGAGATCCCCCCTCCCCCATAATCCTCCCTCCCCCCTCCATAATAATGAACTACTAGGAACAGAAGTAGTACTGAGAATGCTAATATCCGAGGTAATAAATAAATCAGAATTGAGTTATTCAGAAAACAGTGTTGTGGCTCCTTAGGAATTTACATTCCCATCATCAGAGCTACAAACAATAAAGCACAATAATTAAGGAGTTTGGTCTGAAACTGTTTAAAAAAAAATAAATAAAAAGTGTACATAATTGGTCATGCATATAAAAACTGTCAATAAACCTATGAAAGAACATATTTATAATTGAAATAAAATAAATTAAAATTTGCTTACATATTATCACATGAACGTGTCAGCTTGTTTGTTTCCAATATTTCCTGAATTCCTTTTATCCAGTCTATTTGTATATGTAGATTTAAATATATAATCTCCAAAATATCTTGTCAAATGTCATTAGTCGGCGGCTCACGTGTATTGGAGTTACGTATTGAGTAAATAAGAGCCCTGTTGTCTGTGTGTATGATTGTATTTATGTGTAAGTTATATGATAATTTTATAATAAATTCAGTAGAATTTGAAACAACATTCTTCAGTTCTTTTATTGTAACACCTAGCGTCAAGACTACATATGTATTTTAGAATATGTCCACTTGTAGTCTCAACAATTAATGCTGCTCAATGTGTGTTGTCAGTTTAGCTTCCGCCAGTAAATAAGTGGGATGTCATAATGTTTTCAGTCTATGGATTGTCCACATCTGATGTTACTTTCGCAAATAGTTCCGGGTGTAGCCATTGTGAGCAGTCAACGTATTTGTCTATTGTAACATTCATTACATCTTTGTAGTTAGTTCGTTGTTTTTTTTTTATGTTGTACAGAGGTCGCCAGTTCTTCTGGTTAATATTCTGCTGGTATTATAAAAGCTAAAACACAACTAGTCTCATAAGAAATAGTTCTATATCCTCTAATGCCTATGAGTGGTTGTAGTCTATGAAATTTCTTCAAGTACCTTTTTTGCTTGGAGCATAATGCCATACTGTGCGAAATAGGACGTTTCATAAGGTCTCATTTTATCATTTTTCAAACATAGATAATCCATAACCAGAAAGGTTCTATAACTCTAATTTGTGCTAAGATTAAAATATAGAGTTAAAAACTTATTAGTTAAGTAAACCATTCATTTCATTTATAAAATTACTTCATTGGTTTTGCCTGATTCCTTTTATACAATGTCTGGGTTATTTCTATCAAAACTAATTACTGCATTAAAATCCTGTTTGCTCTTCGAAAGTAACTATTCTGATGGATTACCTTTGTGTCTATATAGAAGACCAAGTAATCTTCCTTAAAATATTTGTTCCATAAACAATATATGTGATTTTCCGGAGTGTCTTTATTTTTTAGAATGGGACTCAGGTTAGCTATGTGGGTTAATGTGTTTCGCTTTATCTAGAATGACGGGTTCGATTCCCGCTTGGGTAATAGAAATTTATTAAGTGACGAACTCATTGATTAGAGAACTCGTTCCAATTAGCCATAATAGCAAAAAGTGGACATTAATAAATAATAGTGTTATGTATCAGCTATAAATATTTTCAACATCTGCTTAAAAAATCATCCTAATTTTTTATTATTATTCATTAATATCCACTTTTGCTACTTTATTGGGACGGGCCAGCGTGGGGGGAAATTTACGGGGAAATTGCCCAGGTGGGAATCGAATAAGCCACTCTAGGTTTACCACGTTGGATTAAAGACAAGGATTTATCTTTCTGTATCTTATTTAGCAATATTGCCACATTATCACCTAAACTCAACTAATTTTTTTACATCTAAAATATTCAAAGTGTATTAAACTAAATTTTAATTATTTAAAAAATGATGTTTTAACCTATTTCACTTTCGATACAGTGGGCAACTTTTCAAGTTTAGATCAAACAGAACTTGTGTAAAGAAATGATGTTCAAAGTTTGAACGACTTGCCGCGTCGAAGTTTTTCAATCTTTTTCTCAAAACTTTAAGTAGATTAAGGGTGTATGTGTTTCTTAGCGTATCATTTTTTATACCTCTTTGGCGGTAAAATTACTTTAAACCTGATTTAAAAAGTTATGTCATGTTTAAAGTTAATTAGCAATTTTGGAGGAATAAAGGAATATACTTCCATTTTCTTGCGGATATAAGATGTCAAGTTTATATTTATGTTTTCAATGAACATAATGTCATCCATTACATGTGGCCAAGTGCAATGGGGTCTATCTGTAGACTCGATGATCAGGAATTTAAATGTTTGTACAATTAGGAATTACCACAACTAATGCAGCTACCTTAAAGATAAACGTCCGTTACGGAAATTTATTTTCTGGGTTAGACCGATCAATATTTGAAGAAATTTGAGAAATATTGTGTCAGCAATACTTCATCAAAAGCTGATTTCCTTTAAAGGAAACCTATGGTATCTATCGAAACGTTATGTTGGAATAAATATATTCAATAACGCATATCAATAGTTCTAACATAATCTAATAACTACAGTGTAATAATTATAATATAGTTCGACAAACAAAAGACAATAAACTATAGTGACACAAACACATAAGGCAGTGACCAAGCTAATTATAACAAACTTGGGGAGGTTATACTTAGTACTCCTAATGTAAACAGAGGTACAACAGTAACGAACACCAGTTTTTAAGTATCTTTAGTCTTGGTAAGTAGAATTAACACAAACACTGTCTGTTGAACTGTAATAACAATGTGCAATATATATGTTACTGTAAAACCCTGAACTGTGGTAAATGGCAGGACTTACCGGTAAATCCTAGGATTTACCAAGAGCACTGGTTAAAGTTCGAAATTTAGATGAAATTCGAGCTTTTACCGCTTGGCAGTTGGTCAATCCCCGGATTTACCGTCTGGCTTGGTAAATGCCCGAAAAATATTAAATAAATGTGAGGGTTCGTACTTTTGCCAATGCTGTTTGGTAAATGTGCGGATTTGTCAAGGCTCATTGGTAAATGTCCAGTGAAGAGGAGTGGAGACATGGATACTCCCCCCTACCTCATTTTCTTGTCTCCTGATGAAGTGTCCGACGAACAGATAAGCCTTCGCCCCATGGTTCATCAACAGTCATTGGTTGTTGGCCAGGTTTTCAAAAAATGCAACTGCTTAAAAAAAATGTTCAAATTCACCTTGTGTTCAAAATGTTTCAAATAACCTTCAATCCAAGTTTTACCCACAGACGCTGGGAAATTTTAGGATTTACTAAAATCTGTTGGTAATAGTCCGAAAAACGCATCCTGATTGAGATAATTCTAGCTTTTACTGAGCCTCTTGAGAAATCCTAAGATTTACCGTCCTGAAGAAGAGAAAATAAATATTCTCGAAATATTGGAATGAACTAAGATTTTTTCACCAACACTGACCAAAACTCCAAAAAACAACAACACCATATATATAAATATATAACCTGGACATCGATGGAAATTTGAAGAAAAATTTCAAAAACCGCGTCATGAGTACGACCTCAATAGCATATTTCCCTTAAGGGAAATCTGTTAAAAAATGCTGATGAGCATAGTTGGTGAATGATTAATAGGAACTGAATGGCTGAAAATTGTACTTTTGCTAAAGATTGTCGTAATGTACTCCTTGAGGGTAGATGTTGTGACATATGTATACTCTTATATAAAAACATGTCCATAACACAATTAAGTGACAATTAATGCATATAATTTGAAATATTGGGGCTCAGGTTAGCCATGTGAGTTAAAGCGTTGACCTAAATCTCACATGGTAAACCAAGAGTGGCGAGTTCGATTCCCGCCAGGCAGAGGAATTTATTTAGTGACGAAATTCATTAAATAAAATCATTAGTTCCACCCTGGCTAGAAAAGGGTGGTAAGCTGTAGATAACCCGTCCCGATCAGCCTTAGTTGCAAAAAGTAGACGTTAATAAATAAAAAAATATATAGTTGTTGTTCAGTCGTCTTTGAATTTAAAATCCCGCGCTTGGATCACTAACCCGCCGCACATATGGAGATCGCGTAGGTGGTGGCCAGGAGAGGACTCTGCAGCGCTGGCCTACAGGACAAAGAGCCCGCTTGATCTGAGCGGCCATTACATTAGTTCAGTTGGTTTCCATCGCCCGAGTGAAAAGGACGGGTTGGATGGCTTCGCAAAAAGGGCGGATCGCAGATAAAGGCCACCGCAACCAGTTTTCCCCAGCTAGAAGACAGAATCTCATTGAGAACACAAAACAACGCAGGAAGAAAAATCCACTTCATGGAAAGTATATGTTTCCCGAAGGTACCTATTTCTCATTATAATGCTAGCATTATTTCCGTAAACAATTAAATGAGTACTAATAATATAAGACCGGTCGATCATTATTTAGAGTACACATATATTATTGGCTTGCCGCTAAAGTTTATAATCCAAAACATAGGGCTAAACATTGTGGTCTACCTAGGTTGTACCGTCGTATTTTATAAAGTTAAATTTCCTTTGTTTTCTCAACATCTATATCAATAAATGTTAACGTTTGTGTCAATTAGATATAAGGTTAGCCCCTAGATTAGCATTCTTTTAAGGTTTATGTTGTATAAAATTAGCTGCATTACTATAAAGTTTATTATATGTTACTTATTCAATATATACTTGATTCTTTGGAGAACTCAACTAGTGACTTGTATTATTCACCCTCATCTTTCCATAAAATAGTAAATATTTCAGTCTAATGCCTTCTTATTAGGAAATTATCTCTTTAATACTTTTATTTCAGTTTAATGCTTCTTATTATTGCCTTTAAAAAGCTTCCAGCCCTTACAGTTGTAGACCACAGACTTAATTTGTTTGTTAAATTTTGTCACATTTTAGAATTTTGTGTATGTATGAGAATATGTTGTAAATGCATGAGCTGCTTTCCGTCAATAGTTCTTGTAAGTCGTAGGGGAAGTCCTGGTGTTGTCGTTTTCGGCATTCTGACGGTGTATGTCTTATCGTCAATGAATGTTTTAAAGTTGAGCAAGTGGGCCTGTCTGTCCTTGTCATTAAATATTGAGTTTGTTAATTCGGTTTGGCCGATTCTAAGTCTCGAGAGAACTACTTCTTCTCTCCTAGAGTTTCTGAAACTTGATGCCCACATACAAACAGTGTTGTATGTATGCAAAAAAAAAAATAGAATTCCTTTAATTTTATTGCCTTGTTTATAGTAAGAGCAAATCGAGAAATGCAAAGTTATTATTTGTTATTCCAGCCCTAAGGGAATTTGCTTAGTTTGTGCAGCCCATGTCTGAAGGACTTTTTTTTTCCTTTCGAAAAGATGAGAAATTTTTTGTCACAAACGACTGATTTGAAACTGCGTGAAAAGTGCTTTGCCATCAAAACAACCCTATTTTCCTGATTACTCTAAAAGAGCCGGAATTCAATTTTCACTGGAAAGAATGGGATACTATTATCTAAATTATTCACAAATTGTGTTTCATTTCTCTCAATGACCCCATTACCTAATGACCTGTTTCATTTTCCTGAACGACCTACATTCAATTTGTTTCTAATTTCCACTAGTGTAAAGGGAGAATATTCTTTATTGACTAAAAACTGGGGAATAATGGGAAAGTTGGCGGAAGGAAAGGTGAATAAACAAAAGTACATTAGTGAAAGATATAAAGGAAATTCTATATTTAGAGGTGAGAATTCCCCCAAGGGAATTCAAAATTAAGAAATTTCTAGGCGAATATTAAAATGTGTATTTCTCATACTATAAATAACCATGATCTACTTTTTTCTTAAATATATTTCAACATTAGTGAAATATTAATACACTATATTAAAAAAAAAAAAAAAACACAGGCTTTACTGCGGGCTGAAAACCAGAAAGTACGAATACCTTGCTTAATACTTAAGCTACGAATGATATTTCCATACTACTCGTAACGGAGATATTATGAATTTTCGTATACCCCGCGCTATAACACTCTCCTTATTCCTAGTACGGTTTCAACGATTAACTACTATGTTCCGATGATCTTAAGTAATATTAATACATTATTAAAAAAAAGTCCGTCACGCAGGGGCTGCGTACTATTAACACAATAACTCTGCATACTGGTAACACAATACCACCGTGATTAGATAATGAGAAATCTATCAGTTAATTAAAATAAATTCCCAACTGAAACGGCTTCTGAATTGTAAGAATAATTACTATTTTAATAACTCAAATTTTCAAGAAGGGGGAGGGGGCGGATGAACAGAACGTATTTGCATAAATCTCACAAAGTAACGCAGGTAAGGTAAGGTTACAAACGACAGGCAAGGTTAGAAGAAGCTTCCACCTGAGCCAAGAAATGACGAAGATAATCCAAACTATACCCGACCACAGACTTCATAAAAATGCAAATATCTCGGTTAATATTCAAGATAGAGAATAAATGTATATAGCAATATTTATAGTAAATTTAATTTGCAATAACATTGGTTCTATATAATTTTTCGATTTGATGTATAATAACGGAGATATTTTGATTTTTCGAAAATCCCCCCTCTAAACCCCCCCTCCCTCTGGTCCGATTTCAGCCATTAACGAACTTGATCTGTCTTTTTACATAAAACGGTAAAATACCGAGTTTCGTAACGATCAAACAAAAACTGCGACCGCTAATATAATATATATATATTGAAGCTCCTAACACCGACTGCTGTTGTAATTATAAAATTAATAATGGTCTTCTCCTATAATAATAAAAAAAATAACAAGAAAGATGCTTCCTTTAAAGGTAATGATACTAAAATTAATATTATATTATAAACTAATTAGTCAACTACTGAGCTCTTAATAACATAATAATAATGACAATGATAATCTTAACTGTAGACAGAGAGAGAGAAAGAGAGATGGCCGGGAACACTTGGTGTCCGCTTGAGGCGAAGTCATATAGGTGGATGTACCCGTATGAAAATGATGTGGCAGCTGGGCCGGTGTGAACGGTGATGCCTTATTGAAGGTCTAGGCCGAACTGATAGGTGATGGGCAGCTGGGCCGGTGTGAACGATGTAGCCTTGATGAAGGTCTATGCCGAACTGATAGGTGATGGGCAGCTGGGCCGGTGTGAACGATGTAGACTTGATGAAGGTCTATGCCGAACTGATAGGTGATGGGCAACTGGGCCGGTGTGAACGATGTAGCCTTGATGAAGGACTATGCCGAACTGATAGGTGATGGGCAGCTGGGCCGGTGTGAACGATGTAGCCTTGATGAAGGTCTATGCCGAACTGATAGGTGATGGGCAGCTGGGCCGGTGTGAACGATGTAGCCTTGATGAAGGACTATGCCGAACTGATAGGTGATGGGCAGCTGGGCCGGTGTGAACGATGTAGCCTTGATGAAGGTCTATGCCGAACTGATAGTTTGGTTAATCCCTGCAGCCTGGGAAGAGCTTGAGAAAACTAGGCGATAAGAGAGTTTGGGGATTATCCTGGCGTCTGGCTCTATCTCTCTCTCTCTCCCGCTTGGGCAGCTCTGTCAAGTGCTGCCATCATGTGGCAGCTACACGTATTACATTTATTACGGTTACATTACCTAATGCTATTGTTGCCGCAACATTCCGCCCACCAAAATTTTAATAAAAATTTTTAAATATTACCATCAGAATTGATTGCCTTCAGAGGAACCAATTTGGCAACTGGCCTTTTGTACACTCGGTTCCAGAAGTGTTGAGAAGTCTGACGGACCATGTCCCATCTCCTTAATGGGCTGATCTTCTCTCCTATATAGTTGTCTTCTGGTACTGACGTAAGAGGACGGCCCCCCAAGAAGTGTCCTGGAGTGAGATACTCGATGGCCTCGTTGTCGCTTCCTACAGGAGTTAAGGGCCTAGAGTTTGAGATGCCTTTGATGTTGCAAAGGACTGTCGCTAATTCCTCAAATGTCATGGGTGTGTCACCAATTACTCTGTTGAGGATGGACTTGGCAGCCTTGATTGCTGCCTCCCAGATTCCCCCAAAATGTGGTGCAAAAGGTGGGTTGTATGACCACTCTATAGACTCGTCTGCAGCATGGTTTGCCATTGCCTCTTGGGTTGAAGAAGACTCGAAGAGCATGAGGATGTCCTTCAACTTGTTGGCAGCACCAACGAAGTTCGTGCCACAGTCCGTGTAGATATGGACGGGTCTTCCTCTGCGAGCCGCGAATCTATCTAACGCTGCGAGAGATGACTCGGTGGAGCAGCGAGAAACTAGCTCAAGTTGTACAGCTTTCGTGACCATGCATATGAAGAGGCAAAGGTATGCCTTTCCGAGGGATGCCTTTCTTCTTGAAGACTCGCGGATGGCAAATGGCCCGCCAAGGTCAATGCCAACATGATGAAAGACTTGGCGATCCTTCAGGCGATAATCTGGTAGGTTTCCCATTTGAGGGGCTTCGGGAAGGTGACTTGTTTTATAGCATTTGATGCACTTAAATATACGATCACGTACAAGATTTCTTACTGAGGTTATCCAGAACTTAGTGTGGAGCATGGCTCTAAGTCCCGTGGGGCCTAAATGTAGGTAGGACTTATGGTGGTGGTCGACAATTAGTCTGGCTAAGTGGCTTTTACCTGAAAGAATGATTGGATGCTTGGCATCATACCTCAAGTAGGAATGCTGTTGTCTGCTGCCCACCCTGAAGACCCCGTCTTCATCGAGAAAGGCATTCAAGGATTTCAAATACTTGGGGTCCAACTTGTGATGGTCATTGGTGACTCGCACGCATATTTTCAGAGTTTCTCTCAACTCTGGGACTGTAATAGGCCCTGTTCTAGCTCTCTGGTTTCTCTTGATACTCAAGAACCGGAGAACATAGGAGAATGTTCTAAGGAGTTTCAAATAAGATGAACACCGTTGGAAACAGGATATGATGTAGGGTGTAGGATCTTCTTCCGACGACAAGAGCACAAGGTGTTCCTTCTTCAACTCAGGCAAGTCAACGCTCTTCATTTTTGGAGATGGCCATTGGTCAGGTGGAAGTAGTAACCATGTTGGCCCCGCCCACCATAGAGAATGGTAGGCAATTGCAGCTGGCAGGAGTCCTCTAGAACTGCAGTCAGCAGGATTATCCGTGGTCCTGACATAATTACATTGGCTACTGTGAGTAAACTCTAAAATCTGTACTACCCGATGCGCAACGAATGCGTTGAGCATCTTTGAAGGAGTAGACAGCCATCCTAGAACCACCTTAGAATCTGTAAAGAGTTTTACATCATGTATGTTTAACCTTTCGACAAACTTGTCACAGGATCTAAACAGTTTGCTTAGCAACAAGGCACCAGATAGTTCAAGCCGGGGTAACGTCATAGACTTGATGGGAGCAAGTTTGGTTTTCGCTCTAAGAAGGTGAACATTCGAGCTGTCATCAGTCCTGTTTAAGAGATACAAGACGGCTGAGTAACCTCTTTCTGATGCGTCGCAAAACCCAACAATGGTGGAAGTTTTCCTGAATTTGGGAATGATGCAACGCTGAACTCGAACTTCAGAAATTTTGTTAAGCTGGGACAGGAATTGATGCCATTGCTTGCATACTTCTGGAGGACCTAACTCATCCCAACCGTAATTTGAAATCCACATATCTTGGAGAATGATCTTTGCGTAGAAGACCACGGGCGAAAGAAAGCCCAAAGGGTCGTAGATAAGTGGAATACCGGACAGTATTGACCTCTTGGAGGAATGCCAGTTAGGGTTGGTGTGTTGATAGGTAAAGATATCACGGGATGGTATCCATTGCATACCCAGAAGCTTAAGTTTTGGTTCATCTTCTGAGTTCAATGTAACGGCTGAAGCTTGACATTGATTCTCTTCAAGCTCGGATAGCGATTGATGACTATTGCTTGCCCATTTGCTCAATTGGAAGCAACCTTTACCCAGAAGTGCCATGAGTTGTGTCTTAAACTCTTGAGCCTCTTCAACAGATAGTGCACCAGTCACGACGTCGTCAACATAAATGTCTTCCATGAGTGCTCTTGAAGCTAGGGGATACGAAGATTCCTCGTCCTGAGATTGGATGAAAAGGTTGACGCTGGTGTTTGACTTGGGATGGGCCTTGACAGGGCCTGCTACAATGAAGCCGAAGGTGGTTGGCAACAACTTCGGAATGGCTGGGTTGACAGTTATTGGCTTGCCAGTGATAATGTCAAAGAATAAGTCACCTCCAAGGAGGAAGTCGATGGATCCAGGTTTCCAGAAATCAGGATCCGCGAGAGCGTAGCCTTTGTAGTATTCTTGAATCGTCATTGGCAACTGGGTGCGAGGTAGATCAGTAGTGATTTGGGAGACGACTATGACATCAGTGCTCAGAGGATAAGAGGATGATTTTATAACTGGCCTTATGCAGCATTGCACCTTGCCAAGAGTGTTGGACAAGCTTACAAGGCCAATTCCTGAAATGCTGTGTCCACTAGGCTGGATAGGAAAGCCTAGCCTCTGTGCACAGTCATGAGTCATGAAGGAGAATTGGCTCCCGCTGTCGGTGACAACTCTGATTGTTCTGAAATTTCCAGAAGCGTCCTTTACTTGGATTAGAGCAGTTCCCAAGAGGACCTCACCTTCACCTGAGACATGATGTGCCTTGCCAAGGGTGATCCCTTCTGAGTCCTTCGGCACTGAAGCCGAAGTCGGAGTTGCGGAAACAGGTACGTGGGGCTGATGGAGCCATGTGTGGTGTTTCTCTCCACAATTCTGACATCTCCTCTCCGATTGACAGGCATTAATTTTATGTTTTTGGGATAAGCAGTTTAGGCAGCCAGACCATGCCTTCAACAACGTTCTTCTTTCCCCTGGGGAAGAACTGCGGAACGTAGAGCACTGGTAGAGGTTGTGCTGAGCCTTGCAAACCGGACAGCTGAGTCGAAGAAATCCTGAGCCTTTAGTCGTCTGTTTCTTAGAAGATGAGCGATTGCCCGAAATTCCGTCTTCTTCATTGACGAAAAGCAGAGTATTGACCTTCTTGTTCATGCAACCTTGTTTGAACGTACGGTTAGAGGTCGTGGAATCCTTAGAATGGTATAAAGAAGACTGCGGGACCGAAGGACTCTTGTAATCGTCGGTCGTCAGGTCCAAAGTTTTCCACTCCACCTTTATGAAGGTCACTAACCGCTCAAATGGAGGAAACTCAACGTGAGCTACTTCCTTTTCAAAATCCTTCCGTGTTGCTGGATCCAGGCATCTAAGTACCAGATAGGATAAGATAAAGTCATCCGCGTCTTTGATTCCTAGCTGCTTAAAAGCGGAGACGCTCTCCAGAACGACTGTAATAAAATGCTTAAGGCTACTGGCAGTTGGCCTGCTCCTGAACGGAACATAGTTCAAAATTGTCCTCAAATAGCTTCCGGTGAGGCGTCTCTTGTCATCGTAATTCTCCTTCAAGATTTTCCAAGCCTGCTCGTAATTGTAGTCCATCAGAGGAACACTTCGGATCAGAGAAAGAGCGGGACCTCTCAAACATGAAACTAAAAAATGAAATTTCTCAATGTTAGATAAGGTAGGCTCCTCATGTATCAAGGAGACAAATGTGTCCCTGAAAAGCGGCCATTCGCTCTGATTTCCTGAGAAATCAGGGAGGTTGATCTGTGGGAGGCGTCCACGGATAGAACGGGACTCATTTAGAGAGCTACCCGCTAATGTACCTGCGTTAACCTCTGAATTCTGGGTTAAGGGAGCAGAAACAGGCGTTGGATTCATGTGCGATTCATAAATTGCACAGGCCTCATAATAATAACGCTTCGTCGCTGTGTGCAATTTCTCCTCATTCTCACTTGGAAATGAGGCAGAAATGTTTGCTGCCGAGTGGGCTTCCAGCAGCTTCTGCCATGTATCTTTGAAGCTTTCAAAGTATGGCTTCAGCTCGCGGAACATACCCTTAAATAAGAAGAGTTGAGTGGCATCTTTGACTATTAGACGTCCTTGGTCCAGTATTCCTTTTATTTCTGATGTGGTGTCCCGAAGTTTTGACTTCAGGCCGTTAATGTGGGCCGCAGTTTGCGAATCCAGCTTCTCCATGTTGTTTATATTTTAAAAACGAAAAATTAAATTAAATAATTAATACATTAATACTTAAAACCAGTGGGCGTCATGTGAGGCGAACCTATTGAATACATAAATATAATGACATTATATAAACAAAAGGTCACAATAATTGAATAATAATATTTTAATCCTTTTCTGCTGCGATCCACGCTGGGAGTACCAAAATGTTGGTAAAGCCTTTAATCCGGCCGCCGGAGGACCAAAATGTTGCAGCGGCTAGGAGATTCGCTTGAAGCTCCTAACACCGACTGCTGTTTTGTTATGGCCAGTGTTGGCTAATACAGCTGGTCGCAGCAGAGAAAGGGGGGTTAGATCATAAAAAAAATGAATAAAATGTATGGTATAGATATTTAATTATAAAATTAATAATGGTCTTCTCCTATAATAATAAAAAAAATAACAAGAAAGATGCTTCCTTTAAAGGTAATGATACTAAAATTAATATTATATTATAAACTAATTAGTCAACTACTGAGCTCTTAATAACATAATAATAATGACAATGATAATCTTAACTGTAGACAGAGAGAGAGAAAGAGAGATGGCCGGGAACACTTGGTGTCCGCTTGAGGCGAAGTCATATAGGTGGATGTACCCGTATGAAAATGATGTGGCAGCTGGGCCGGTGTGAACGGTAATGCCTTATTGAAGGTCTAGGCCGAACTGATAGGTGATGGGCAGCTGGGCCGGTGTGAACGGTGTAGCCTTGATGAAGGTCTATGCCGAACTGATAGGTGATGGGCAGCTGGGCCGGTGTGAACGGTGATGCCTTGATGAAGGTCTATGCCGAACTGATAGGTGATGGGCAGCTGGGCCGGTGTGAACGATGTAGCCTTGATGAAGGTCTATGCCGAACTGATAGTTTGGTTAATCCCTGCAGCCTGGGAAGAGCTTGAGAAAACTAGGCGATAAGAGAGTTTGGGGATTATCCTGGCGTCTGGCTCTATCTCTCTCTCTCTCTCCCTCACGCCCTCTCTCTCCCGCTTGGGCAGCTCTGTCAAGTGCTGCCATCATGTGGCAGCTACAAGTATTACATTTATTACGGTTACATTACTTAATGCTATTGTTGCCGCAACAATATATATATATATATATATATATATATATATATATATAATTTTGAACGGACCTCATTTTCGTCAACTCCTGGGTAGGATCGATGGACATTTGAAGAAATTTTTCGAAACTCGCGTCATGAGTACGACCTCAATTGCTGATTTCCCTAAAGGGAAATCTACTAATAAAACTCCATCACCTAGTGGCTAAGCAGATTTTCCAAGCGCAGAGTGGCACACTGGTGATCTAATCTAATCATATATTCTTTAAGCATAAGAAAAAATTCGATGAGCAGGAGTGGTGGTTAACTGAAGGCTGAAAGCAAGAAAGTATCTATAAATCGCTTAATATTTGTGTTAGTAGAAAATGTACTGAACAACAATTGTATAACATCAATAGTTTAATAAGAATGGTTTTACAACATTTCGAGTCAGGAACATTTAATCTTAATTGAAGACGTCATCACACAACATACTTGTATTTGTCTCATAAATTTCCGCTAAATCAATTTAAGCTTGAAACAAGGCTCTCTCAGTTGATGTTAACTGAATGCTGCATATTATGAAAATGTAAATATCTCGGTTATTATTCGAAAAAAAATTATTAAGTTTTTAAACTAAAAAAAAAAAAATTCTTACAAAATTAAATTTGCGACTATTTAAATCATATGCGATTGATGGACTTATATTAACAGATATGTTTTGAATTTCAGGTTTTCTTCCGTCTAAACCCCCCCCCCCTTCCTCCTTTCGGTCCGATTTCAGCAAACGAACTGTACTCACGCTCTGATAGCAAGAACGTCAAGAATGACTTCATCTCATTTTCTCTATTTATCTCTATTTAGGGGCTCAGGTTAGCCATGTGAGATAAAGCGTTGACCTTAATCTCAAATGGTAAACGTGGCTAGAAAAGGGAAAAAATAACTTAGTTACCCCTTCAGGGTTTTTAATTTTCAACAATTCCATCACTAATACATCTCATGTTCATCTTAAATTTAACATTGAGGTTACGCAGTGTTACGTTTATCACAAAAATAATGAACATTGATTATTAGTGTTCTTTCGGATGGGAAAATTAAAACCACAAACTTTAACGCTATTACCACTACTCAATTTATTTGAGGGTCACGACTTTTATTGACATACATGATAAATTATTTTACATCACTCTGATCTGAAAGTAGTTACTTTCGCTACCGTATGTAAGTATGGAAAGTGGGTCTTTTTATAATAACTTGAAACAGCTGTTCTCTTTCCCGGTCTAGGGAGGGAAAAGTTTTTCCCTCCCTAGACCGGGAAAGAGAACAGCTGTTTATACTTACTTACATACTATCAGTTGAAGTTACAGTTTCCAACACTAGGTTACGCTAGCGTTTCTATTCGAAAAACAATTTATATCTTAGTTATTTTAAAGCACTAAAGATATTATTGGTCGATTACTTATCATTAGAAAATATAATTACACTAATTTAACTTAGTTTTATTATAAAATTTGAAAGAGTTATTAAAGTTATGTTACTTGTATCAGGTTAGTGCTCTAAATCAGCTGTTCAGAAATAATCGATACTACAGAATGCAAAACAAATCATTTAATATGATACTACTTAATAATTACGAGTTTAAATTATATTTTGCATTTTTTGCCTCGTGATGTAAAGTATCGTTCATAACTCGGGCGGAAAGTGAGTTTCCAATTCCTCGATCTAATTTCCAGCCTCGGCTTCGCCTCGGCCGTAAAACACGATCTCGCATAGGAAACAGTCAATTTCCGCCCTTGCAATGAAATATACTATTTCACTCCTAACCACAATAGGCACTGTTAACTTCCCGTTCTTATTACACTATATTATATATATATATATATATATATATATATATATATATATATATATATATATACAATTTCAGACCACTGGATGCATATTGTGCAACAATATGGTTCATATTAGTGGAGATATGGAAAATCGAGCATGTGGAATCTGCTTATTTTACGAGACGAAATTTTGTCGTCTCCTTTTAGGTAAGATCGATGGACATTTGAAGAAATATTTTGAGTATAACTTCAATCGCTGACATCCCTTAAGGAAGATTTGCTAATAAGAGTTAGAGACAGCGAGTTCGTCATTCCTCAATCCAAAAACTCTGAAGTATTACTTCTGAAAAGTCAGAACAGCTTTAGTAGAACAATACAGAGAGACAAACTGTAATTTAAATAGGAACTGGGATCTTTGTCTATTTCGCTATTTCCTTTCATGACTTCAATTTGTTAATCCTCTCTCTGCAATCTTTCTGTTCTTTCCTCTTTGTTCAGTTTGTCTTCATTATGTCACTAAATTAATTTAAATGGATTCCAAAGAGAAATAGGGCGGACGTAAAATAAAACCCCTTCAATGTACACAGAGCGGACATTGTTTTCTTCGAATTAAATTGCGGAAATGAGATCACAATCATTCGCTATAGTCTCCTTAATTATTCACTACAGACATGGTTTTTCGAATATTAAATTACTCATTAGTCCCATTCATGAACAACAAAAAGATTTAACTAATATAAGATATCCCTTTTTATAATTTTTTGCAGATTTCTCTCAAAGGAAACCAGCTTTTGGGATTGGACTCATGGCACGATTTTCGAAAAAGTTTAGCCAATATCCATCAATCCTACCTAGGAGATGACGAAAATGAGGTCCGTTCAAAACTGTATATGTATGTATATATATATATATATATATATATATATATATATATATATATATATATATATTACTGCTCTAGCGGTCGCAATTATTGTATAATCGTTACCAAACTCGATATTTAGTCGTTTTATGTAAAAAGAAAGATCAAGTGATGTGATGTGAGGAAACTGAGGTCCTTCGACTATGTATATATTTTTTTGAACGGAAATAATTTTCGTCATCTCGTAGGTAGGGTCGAAGGACATTTGAGAGAATTTGTCAAAAATCGCTTCATAAATATGATCTCAACAGCCGATTTCCCTTAAGAGAAATCATATATATAGAAATTACGTACACATCTAATAAGTATAGAAACAAGAATTATTTAATGGTAGCAATCAACCAACATTCATAAAAACTCTTACTTCAATTTACACAGTAAGGAGAATTGTCTGCTACTTATAAATAATGAGGGTCTAATGTCTAAGAACCGTATCTACAAAAGTTCGTCACGCAGTATAACGCTTGTGATCTCATATCACCACGTATTCTCTATTTACATGTAAAACCCGGTACGTAGAAGGGGGGGGGGGTTACTGAAGGAAGGAAACAAGAAATTTCATTAGAATAGAAACCTCATTTGTGTTATCCCCTGGGTAGGATCGATGGACATTTGAAGAAATATCTGCTAAAACCTACTGTTTCAGAAGATGCGATTGAAAGTTCCTTACCCAGTAACTTCGTGTGAAAAAAATTGAAGACAATACATAACAACGTTTTTACTGAATGCAGTGGTGGATTTACCTCAATTTGTAGGTACGGTTCTTTGACCATAAACATCGATAAATACCACCAATTACCAATATGTGAGCATATTATTTGAGGCCATTTATTCTCGATGTATGAAGTGTGAGTAACCCAACTCGTTAACCACTTCTGTCTACCGCTCTCTTATTTGTTATGTTAATTAAATAAATATACACAAAACTCAATCGAACGAATTTAAGCCAGCAACAAAATGTAACGGGAAAGCCAATATTTGGGGATGTGTATTGACTGAGGACTCCCGTATGGACAAACTAAAAACAACCCCCTCCGGCCACCGAGTACAGAGTTTCATGTAATACAGCCTCAAACAGCTGGGCTTATCACAAATCATAGGAAAGGTCAGTGGTTTGTGTCTCTGAAGTCATATTGACGGTAGTTAATAAAGTCATAATTTGATTACTGCATCGCTGGCAGTTTGACGACGGTGTAAGTTTGATTCGGGGATTCAGGTTGGACGTTTGAGTAAAGGGGTTGGTCTTAAACTCACTTGATAGACCTAGAGTCTTGCGTCCAATTTTCACCAAGAAAATAGGAATTTTTGTTTTTAGCAGATTTTCTTTAGGAAAATCAGATATTGAGGTCGTACTCATGATGCGATTTTCGAAAAAGATCTTCAAATGTCCATCGATCCTACCCAAGAGATGACGAAAATGAGGTACGTTCGAAATTTTACAAATATGCCAATATACAAATATATATGAATTTTACAATTTTAGCAAATATATATTTGTCTGTTAACGCTCTAGCGGCCGCAATTTTTGTTTGATCGTTACCAAACTCAACATTTAATCATTTTATGTAAAAGAAAGATCAAGGTCGTTAATGGCTGAAAAGTTTTATTAACAATGAAAGCACTACAACCAAACGTACAAATGTCCATCTATTGGTAACACTAGCTACCACACAAAAATATTCTTTCATTGGAATCATCAGCTGTTGGTTAAAAACGAGAATGAAGGAAATCTAGAAGTAATGGCTAATTTAGAAGTCCGCCACGCAGGGGCTGCGGAAGCTAAGCAGATTTCCCAGGTAAAGTTTTGCAATAGATAAATATACATACTGGTAACACAACATTTCTTTCGCATAACGTTTTTTAACATAATCACCCATCAAATATATTACGGAAATACGTCAGTTATAATGACGGAATTATACATCGGATCGAAATATTATATAGAATCAATCTTATTGAAAATTAAATGCACTTTAATTATTGTTATACACATTTATTCTCTATCTTGAATATTAACCGAGATATTTGCATTTTTCAGTTTTCAGCCTTCAGCAAACCCCCACTTCTACTCATGTTACATAGTAGACTCTGTTATATAATAATCCACATTATTCAAAGCTTACATACCAAATATTGTTTTCAAGAGACCTTTATTGTCGAGATACATGCTAATATAATTGGGTGATCCCCCCCCCCTTGTCATAAGTTCTTGGACCACTAAAATTTTGATTCATAATACATGACAGTACTAGATGTAGTAAATAGTTTTCAATAAAATTAATATATTATATTCTGATATATTTCAGTAATTGTTTTTCTTTCCAGTGAGAGCGTTTCAGACGCTTCCCGTTCTTCTATTATATAATAAGCCACATTATTTTAAGCTTAAATATCAAATATTGTATTCATGAGATCTTTTTTATACGAGATACATGCAAATATGTCTTGGTGACCCCACCTGTCTTAAGGTCTTGGATTACTAAAATTTAATTGATTGGGATAACAATTATTCTGACTCATTATTAATTACAGTACTAGACATAGTAAATAGTTCTCAATAAAATTAATATGTTATATTCTGATGTATTTAAGTAATTGTGTTTCTTTCCGGGTGCGGCTGGCAGATCAGTTTATTTACATTTCAAACGCTTCCTGTCGGCAAGTTATTGAAATTGACTGAAACGTTTCTTATTTCGGTTTGTATTTATTTACTTAATATTCACGGTGCTGTTGTGTTAGCAGTATTCAGATTTATTTATTTATTTATGTAGGTGTGTCGCAATTTAAGCGATTCACACATTTTCTTGTTATAATATTGAAATAGTATAGGTAAAGCCACCTTATAAAAACCAAAAAAAAAAAGGTTAAAAAATCTATAGAGGTAGGTAAAAGTACGGTTATTTATTTATTCTCCAGTGGATATTATTCTAGTCTAGTGTTTGAAATGTTAAATCTGGTTGTAAATATTCGTGTCTTTGAGGTGTTTCGAATTTTTGTTATGTATGGGCTATTGCCGTGTAGTAGTTCAGATAGGTTGCTGGGTAAGTTCTTGTCGGTTATTAGTCTGCAGTCTGTAAGTAAGTGTTTGATAGTTAGTTGTGTATTGCAGAGTGTACATAAAGGTGGATCAGTCCTAGTCATGAGGTGTCCGTGTGTTATCCGTGAATGAATGTATTCAGATTTATCTAGTACTAAACGTCACGAGGGAAATCTGTTTAATTTACGCAGCCCCTGCGTGACGGACGTTTTTAAGTTTGAATGGGCATTATAAATGAAAGTATATATGTAAATAGAAGTTTTTCCATAAAAAAACGTGATGTTTTAATGCAATATTTTTGTGGCCAAAGAGCTTCGCGATGTCAATTTTATAACAAAGAAAACATGAAAACTAATTGGATTACATTCCCACAGAGCATAGAGTTTTCACTATGGAGTTTCTCTATACAACTATCCGTCACAGATGTTCCATCATTTGGGCACACGAAGTGTCACAAACACACACACACACACACACACACACACACACATATACACACACACACACACACGCACAAAGGTCTGCAACACGTGGGTTTAATGTAATACGACCACCAACCACAGGGCTTATCAGTATTCATAGAAAGGGCTCTAGGGATTGTGTCTCCGAAGTGTCATAATCAGTAGTTAACACGGGGATAATTTAACTATGGCTTTGGAGACAGTTTAACGATTACTTAAGTTTGATTAGTTTGCGTCGCTTTGGCAAGGAATAAGATCCAACTCAATAAACATAACTGGTTTAATAGTCAAATCCAGATTTGATCCATTGATATACTCAGCAATTAAACATTATATATAATGACTGTTTGATGATAGTTGGCTCTATTTATGCAGTGCTTCAGGAAAACTTTAGACTATTAGTCTTTAGTGCTGGGAAAAAAGTGTAATAGAACGAGTAATGTACATCTAGTTGTGCTGTAAATCATGATTCCAGCAATTATTATACTCAAAGAGTTAATTAATTTTCATTATACCCTGGGAGGAAATAATAAATGTCTAATTCAAATACAGATTATGCTTAACAAGGAATCTATTTGATTGCCTATTACACCAAATGATCCCACATTTCAATTGGTAAAAATAATGAACACAGCATAAGAAACGTTCGAGTAATTATTATACTAATCCGATTAGCAACATTCGAGTAATTATTATAATCAGAGCTTAAAGGTTATTCGAGTCATTGTTTTACTCATGTCTTCAGCTATGTTTAAGTAATTATTCTACTAACCAGTTTAGCGACATTCGAGTAATTATTATAATCAGAGCTTAAAGGATATTCGAGTCATTATTATAATAAGGTCTTCAGCTATGTTCGAGTAATTATTATACTCACCAGTTTAAGAACATTCGAGTAATTATTATACTAACCAGTTTAGCGACATTCGAGTAATTATTATAATAAGGTCTTCAGCTATGTGTTGAGTAATTATTATACTAACCAGTTTAGCGACATTCGAGTAATTATTATACTAACCAGTTTAGCGACATTCGAGTAATTATTATAATCAGCGCTTAAAGGATATTCGAGTCATTATTATACTCAGGTCTTCAGCTATGTGTTGAGTAATTATTATACTAACCAGTTTAGCGACATTCGAGTAATTATTATAATCAGAGCTTAAATGATATTCGAGTCATTATTATAATAAGGTCTTCAGCTATGTTCGAGTAATTATTATACTAACCAGTTTAGCGACATACGAGTAATTATTATAATCAGAGCTTAAAGGATATTCGAGTCATTATTATAATAAGGTCTTCAGCTATGTTCGAGTAATTATTATACTAACCAGTTTAGCGACATACGAGTAATTATTATAATCAGAGCTTAAAGGATATTCGAGTCATTATTATAATAAGGTCTTCAGCTATGTTCGAGTAATTATTATACTCACCAGTTTAAGAACATTCGAGTAATTATTATAATCACAGCTTAAAGGATATTCGAGTCATTATTATAATAAGGTCTTCAGCTATGTTCGAGTAATTATTATACTAACCAGTTTAAGAACATTCGAGTAATTATTATAATCAGAGCTTAAATGTTAGTCGAGTCATTGTTTTACTCAGATCTTCAGCTATGTTCGAGTAATTGTTATACTAACCAGTTTAAGAACATTCGAGTAATTATTATAATCACAGCTTAAAGGATATTCGAGTCATTATTATAATAAGGTCTTCAGCTATGTTCGAGTAATTATTATACTCGCCAGTTTAAGAACATTCCAGTAATTATTATAATCAGAGCTTAAAGGATATTCGAGTCATTATTATAATAAGGTCTTCAGCTATGTTCGAGTAATTATTATACTAACCAGTTTAAGAACATTCGAGTAATTATTATAATCAGAGCTTAAAGGTTATTCGAGTCATTGTTTTACTCAGATCTTCAGCTATGTCTGTGTACTTATTATACTAACCAGTTTAGCCACATTCAATAATTATCAGAATCAGTGCTGAATGGTTATTCGAATCACCATTATATTCAGGAATTCAGCTAAGTTCGATTAACTGTTATACTAATCAGTTTAGCAACATTCGAGTAATTATTATAATCATAGCTTAAAGGTTATGTCTTCGTGTTGTAGATCACATATCGGCATCTATTGAGCGAAAAGAGCATTGCACGTCAGCCTTTCTTGATGTTGCCCAAGCCTTTGACAAGGTCTGGCATAACGGCTTACTCTATAAGCTCAAGCTACTCCATCCCAGCACATTCTACCTTATACTCAGATCCTATCTTTCCAACAGGGTTTTCCGAGTCCGTCAAGAAAATGAATACTCAGACTACACTATCCTGTGGATGCAGGAGTTCCCCAGGGCAGTGGCCTGGGACCACAACTGTATCTCATATACACATATGACATTCCTACATCACCAACAACACTCCTAGCTACCTATGCAGATGACACAACAATCCTTTCATCCGATCCCGATCCTATTACTTCTTCGAACAATCTCCAATTCCATTTAACCAAGATTGAAAAATGGTGCAATGCTTGGCGCATACAGATCAACAAGCAAATCTCACCATATCACCTTTCCCTCCGGCGAAGTTCCTGTCCTCCTGTTCATTTCAACAATATTCCTTTACCACTAACAGATTGTGTACGCTTCCTTGGACTACATTTGGACACCAGACTTACTTGGAAATCCCGCACAATAATTAAAAGATAGGAACTAAATAGACGATTCAGACAACTTTACGGACTGCTAAACAGAAGATCTCACTTGTCTATCGAAAAAAAAAAACTAACAATATACAAGCTACTACTAAATCCAATATGGACATAAGGAATAGAAGTGTGGGGTACAGCAAAACCTTAAAACATCAGACGCATCCAGACCTTCCAATCCAAAGTACTGCGACCCATAGTAGATGCTCCATATTATGTTGCAAACCATAAAACAACAATAAAGATCATAATATCCAATTTGTAAACGACCTGATTCCCCTAAGATTCAGAAAATTCCACAGCAGACTGTTCAGTCATCCTAATCCAGAAGTCCTAGCCCTTTCCAGTACCACTCATCCATATTCCCCTCGACAAGAGACAATGGCCCAGAGATCTCCTATAGAAGTGTAAAGTGAAGTGATAGCAGTGGCTATTTTCTTATCAAGTGCCATTCCTCCTTAGCTCTTGACTTCCTTGCCAGGCAGGGAATGGCTGCTCCTCTCATTGTGCTGAAGGGGTGTAGCTTCTGTCGAGAGTGATGGAGGGACTATTGTATTGTACATATCACACATTACCAAATGCATTTAAATGCAGACTCTAATATTCTAAATAAAATAATATAAATATAAATGTTAAAAGCTTAAAGGTTATTCGAGTTATTGTTATTGTTAGGGCGTGCGGTTAGCTTTTGCGGTAATAATAATAGAGCTATTTCGGCACCAAAATGTCGGGGCGGGGAAGATTTTTAGTCCCGGGTTTCGGCACCAAAATGTAAGAGCGGGAAGCTATTTAAAGGCAAGAATAAGAGAGCATTAGACTGAAATATTTACTATTTTTCTGGAAAGATGAGGGGAAATAATACAAGTCACTATTTAAGTTCTCCAAAGAATCAAGTATATTGAATTGATTAAGCAACATATAATACACTTTATAGATATAGAGGTTGAAAAAGAAACAAAGGAAACTTAACTTTATAAAATAATTTAGCGGCAAGCCAATAATATATATACAATAGAATGATCGATCGGTCCTATATTGTGAGTACTCATTTAATAATTTGCGTAGATAATGCTAGCATTATTAGAAGTAGGTACCTGCGGGAAACATATACTTTCCTTGAAGTGGAGTCTTCTTCCGGTATTATTTTCTGTGTTTCCTATAAGATTCTGCCTTCTAGCTGGTTGCGGTGATCCGTATATGATGGTAGCGTTGTGGGAGATGAAAGATTGACTATAACTGTGGCAGTAGAACCGTCCCTGGAGAGGCCCACTGAGCGGTTATCTATGAAGCGGTGTACACACTTTACTGTAGCGGAGAAAACAACCCCGGAGGGGACAAAGCCCCACTGGCTGTAGATACGACCCCTGAGAGCGCCAAAGCCCAACTGACCTGTTCCGCTTGAAACCAGCCCGTGCCTTCTTGAGCTGCAACGTAGTTTCCGCTGTAGGCCAGAGCCTTGGTGATCTGCATGTGTGTGGCGGGTTTGTGAACTCACAGAGCTCGGGAAACTCAATTTAAAAGACGACTGAACAGTTATACTAAGCATAAGAAAAAATCTATTTGATTGCTTATTAAACAAAATGATACCACTTGTTCATTGATAAAAATAATGAACATAGAGGTTAAGAAACGGACGTGTACTTATTATTCTCACCAGTTTAAAGTAGTTAAACTCAAGGTACGTATAATATAAGGTAGCACCATTCGCGAGTAGCCAATCAGAATGCAGCAAGCATCTACGTCACTGGGAAACAATATTCGGGGCGGACTAGCCGAAATACGATCAATATAAGCAGTTTTCTGATTAATTTAGCGAATAAAAAATTGTTAAAATGGTATATGTCTGTAAATGATACAAATTACTTTAGTTGAATATATATTATTTCAAATAAACCATGTACAAATTAGATTCCATTAAAACTAAATACATAATAGTTCCTTAAAAATTATATATGTTGGGTTACATTTAAAAATCGTAATTTTTCTAGGTAATTAGCACAACAAAAAGTAAAATTTTACTATAATAAGATGAAATCTCCAAAACATGAAAACAGTAATGACTTCTATTATACAAACAAATAAAAGTTAATAAAATTGAGACTAACCAAGCAATAAACAATGATACCCAGTTAAAAATGAATAAAAATGAGTAAATTATTTTAAACATCAGCTAGTCAATATAGGTACAAGATTTTTAAAGGTTATCATTGGCATGTAGTCCTCCTTGTAATAAAAAGATGCTTATATTTAGTCACTGGAATTCTTGGTTCTAGTAGCATCCTTGTGAAGAGAATGGCACTGATATTGGAGCATATGCATTGAAACCGCACTGTCCCATAGAATAACTAACTGTGGAGGAAACATGTAATATCATTAATGATAGACCATGGGAAATAAACTCCTATAGTGCTCTATAGAAAACACTACAAGAAGATAATTCTGTTACTCAGACTTTAAAACTTATCTTTTTTTTTAAAAAAAAAGCTCTCATTGGCATGTAGTCCTCCTTGTAATAAAAATATGCTAACATTTTGAGCCGCAGGGAATCCCTGGTTCCAGTAGCATCCTTGTGAAGAGAAAGGTACTGATGTTGGAGCATATGCATTGAAACCGCACTGTCCCATTGAATAAATAACTGTGGAAGAAACATGTAATATCATTAATTGATGATAGAGTCACTATAGAAAACACTACAAGAAGATAATTCTGTTACTCAGATTTTAAAACTTATCTTTTTTTAAAAAAAGCTGTCATTGGCATGAAGTCCTCCTTGTAATAAAAAAATGCTAACATTTTGAGCCGCAGGGAAACCTTGGTTCCAGTAACATCCTTGTGAAGAGAAAGGCACTGATGTTGGAGCATATGCATTGAAACCGCACTGTCCCATAGAATAAATAACTGTGAAGGAAACATGTAATATCATTAATGATGGAGCATGGGAAATAAACTCCTATAGTGCGCTATAGGATACACTACAAGAAAAGTATTTTGTTTCTTTCATTTTAAATCTTACCTTTTTAAAAGCTCCCATTGGCATGAAGTCCCTCTTGTCCAAAACAGTTGCTGCTGATATATTTTGAGTGTATGCACTGAAACCGCACTGTCCCATAGAATAAATAACTGTGGAGGAAACATGTAATATCATTAATGATGGAGCATGGGAAATAAACTCCTATAGTGCTCTATAGGATACACTACAAGAAAAGTATTTTGTTTCTTTCATTTTAAATCTTACCTTTTTAAAAGCTCCCATTGGCATGAAGTCCCTCTTGTCCAAAACAGTTGCTGCTGATATATTTTGAGTGTATGCACTGAAACCGCACTGTCCCATAGAATAAATAACTGTGGAGGAAACATGTAATATCATTAATGATGGAGCATGGGAAATAAACTCCTATAGTGCTCTATAGGATACACTACAAGAAAAGTATTTTGTTTCTTTCATTTTAAATCTTACCTTTTTAAAAGCTCCCATTGGCATGAAGTCCGTCTTGTCCTTTTTTAATGCAATGATGCTGATGCTTCCCATTTACGAACTTTCCGTGCAGCACTCATTTTTTTCGTTGTTGTTTATACACCGTATTTAATGATTCAAGCGGATAAATGTTCTAATTCGGGCATAACATTTTATTACTTTTTTATTGAGATGAGGAAATTTTTCTTCTATGAGTTTGCACAAAGTTTCTATAACTTTATCTTTCTTGACTATATTTTGGCCATGTAATAATCCAAATGTTAATTCCATTTGTTGGACTGTTTGAAGCCAGTCTTCAGTTGGTTTAATTAAACCACCCCGAGACAATTTGTCTATCCATCCAAAATGTAGTGATGGTTGTGGTTCTATCCTACATGTAGGAATACCTAAACTTTTATCATATTTTATACACTTATGTGCTACGTACCCTGCAATAAAATTAAGTCCTTCAAATGGGCAGTCAATAACAGGTTCATTGGAATCAACTTCGGTAACACTCTGTAATATATCCATATTCTTCAATATTTATTTCAGTGCTTAGTGCGATGCTTCTTACTTCTGAATCTTCTTCTAGCAATTTCATTAGATCATTAACGTCTAGTACACCCAAAAACATTTCGCTAGTCAAGTAGCTTTGTGACGAATAATCATCTTCGGTTTTGACTGGCATTGCAGGAGAATTTTGGGTTATGAGAGCAGCATTTGTTCCTAGTAATAATAATTTTAGTCGGTGCTTCACTTGGGTTGGTGAGGGATGTTCATAAAAATGGCCTAAACCTCGCAATTGGGAAAATAAATTTTCTAAACAGTCTTGATTTAGTCTGGCTGTTAAAATATATTTCATATTTTTACTTATTATGTATTCATACAGACCTTTTAAAGATCTAATACGTAATAGAAATCCTTTCTGGAAAGGGACCAAATTTTTGGGTTTTCCAATGCGCATTTGAATACATTCTTCTTCAAATGTATTTAGTACACCTAGCTGCAATTCTGGAAGCATTCCAAACCCACTAGACAGTGCATTCTTTGAATCTATGGGAACCCATGAATTTAATACATCAAAAGTGTCATTAACAGAATTGATAAATGCAGCTGCTCTCTCATTTTTTAGTACATACTCTATAGCCTTCGCTGTATGGTTAGATAATAGTTGAGCAGCCATTCTCACATTTTGCCTATCACGCCCTCTTACTTCAAGGTGATCATAAGATAAGCGCGGACATATTTTTAGTTCACCACAATCTTTCGCCAACAACTGAATAAAAATTTGTTTGTCAATGATCTCCCCACTAGATAATGTAATTCCATTGTCTAAGATGTGGTTTCTTAACAATTTTAATAGATGTGGGACATCAGCAAAAACCCAAATGGAGCGAGACTCTTCATAGGGATTCTTGAAATCCGTATTTTCATGGGTGATTTCTAGTTCATTCCAAAGGGCGATATTTTTTGGTGCAACAACATGGTACCCAATCCTTTCGACACAAACAATTATCTCTGTGATTATACCTTTTGTTATATTTGTGTCGAAATCAAAATAAATTGGTTGTATCCAATCACAAGACAGACTTCTTGCCATTACAACTTGAACATTTTTATGGGGGCCAAGTATCTTGTCTTCAGACTTATCATAAACAAGTCTGCTGTCTATATTCATTTCATCAAACGACAAGATAATGAGTCGTTCGTTTTCAGTAAAACTTTTTCCTTTACTATCCATAAAATGTATCACATTACTTAAAATTCCTGGATTGCATGTAAATGATTTCGTCCAGCGACGTAAAGTTGTAAGTCCTGGAAGAGGTTCACCAATATGTCTGCGATATTGATATGCTCTTTTTGAAATAGAGCGAAAAGTTAGAGCATTGGCAATATCCTCATTTGTCCAATGGCCTTTCACTTTTTTGTTTTGTAAGCACTGAATTTGGGCTTTGGATAATACTGGATGACAAATCCTTTCCATTTCTTTTTTCACTGCATTTTTTCTTCTTTTTGCATCAATTTTTAGCTGGTGATTAACTGTTAGCAATTTAGTAACTCTCTTTTTTAAATTAAAGTTATTACTTTCTAAATTTTTTACTTGGATCAGCAAGGACTTTAATTGGGATTCATATTCAGAAATTTTTTTCCTTTAAGAGAATACATCCATTACAATCAACTTCTTCTGTATTACATGAAAAATCACTTTTCATCTTTTTGGGAGAAATCTCATTAATGTGACGCAGGGCACGTTTAGTTATTTCACGTTGTTTACTCCTACATTCTCTAGATGTTTCACATTTTGAGTCAGAAGTAGAGGTAGTAGGTGTTTGCTTACTTACGGACGATACTGGTAAATTAAGATGCGGCACAGTTTCTTCTTTTAATATCAATCTATTAGGAACATAGCCTAACAATTCTGCTTGTAAATTCCTTTGGTAATCACTATCACTGAAATGTTCTGAACAAACCCGAGCAAAAGTAGGATTAAATTTCAAATCTCCTCGTCTACACAGAACTATCCACTGTTTCTTAATTTCTGGGTTTTTCGGGAACCGGTGATAAGATACAGACTTGCCTGTTCTCCTAGAGTTGTTGGAACATGTTGCCATAGCACACTCACTCGGCTTTTTGAAAAAAAAAACTCACTTATAACAAATAAAAGAATTCACTAAAAAAACAATGATGCTCACCCGATGTAAACAAAGCTGAAAGCGTCGCACACAAGTCGCACATTGACGTCATGCGCCAAAGTCGCAAAATTTACGATCTGCGCACCTGCCGAATTGCATCCCCCTGGTTATACTCATCAGAGTAGTAATTACATTCACACCTAAAAGGCTATTCAGCTATGTTCGAGTGATTATTATACTCATCACTTTAGCAACATTTGAGTAATAATAATAATAATCAGAGTTTAAATGATATTCGGGTTAGTATTATACTCAGGGCTTATGTAACGTTGGTGTAATTATTATGCTTATCGCTTCAGCCAAATTTGAGTTACTATTATAACTTAAAGGATATTCGAGTCATTATTAACTCAGAATGTGGGAAATCAGCTTAGTTTTCGCAGTCCCTGCCTGATAAACTTTTTTTTTTATTTTAATATATATAATATAAAAGAGACGACGCAGGTAGTTCCATATAGTATTTAATCATTTATTTATTCATTTTTCTATGATGCAAAATTTTTAAATGTATAATAACAATGACACAAATATTATATTATACCCGTATCTACATATCATATGTATTACACCTTAACACTTGAAATGTAAACACCCATACGGATGAGGACAATGACCCACTACACGATTACAGTTTACCTGAACACTAGTTTAAACGCACCTCGTGTGACAGTTCTGAATGGTAAGTAAACAGATCTAATAAAACGTTAACAACCCACCACACATAACAATTTACCTGAACACTAACACACCGTTGACAGATCTGAGTGGTAAGTAAACAGATCTCGATTCAAACGTAAACAACCCACCACACGAAAACAATTTACCTGAACATCAACATCCCTCGTGTGACAGATCTTAATGGTAAGTAAACAGATCTGGACTAAACGTAAACAACTAATACGGTGAACAGAGCTTAAAACCCACTGACTGACGGACAAGCAACTCAGTACACTATCAACAGGCTTGAAGATGATGCCATCGCATCGAAAGCGCTTGCCAGCGGTACTCAACCATCAGCCAATGACGACGGTCTCCACCGAGAGGTATGACAATAATATATAATATATTATTATAGAATATACTGAAGCAAATAGCATGTGCAGGTATATTCACAGTATATATAATGATAATGGTCAATAGCTCCCGAGCATATGCTTCAATTAATATTATCAAAATAAATGTCGACCATTATTGTTCACACGCTTCCAAATAGCTGCGCAATATTGTATATTTATGTTAATGTGAAACGTTTTGCCCTGTTGTTATAATGGCGACAGTTAAATCACTCGACGAGTGTAGCGTTGATAGCCTAATGATAACTTATGTTTGATCAGTATTAATTGGAGAAGTAGTGAGCAGGATGAGGGGCGGGAAGGGCGCGAAACACAATTCCCCAGCGATAGATTGCTTTAATTACTCAAGAACGGATTTCAGCCATTAATACAGCTGTGAATATTAACAGAGCAGTTAGTGATACTGTTATCAGTAAACATGCCTGTGGTAAATACGCCTATTATGCTTCTCATATATAATACCCTCGCTTCTCACACTTAATACAAATAGATTTCCACACAGTGAAATATGCCACTGATGTACTCACAATGCGATTTTCGACATTTTTTAAGCAGATTTCCCATGGAGGAAATCAGATATTGAGGTTGTACTCCTGATGGCATTTTCGAAAAATTTATTCAAATGTCCACCGATCCTACCCAGGAGATGACGAAAATGAGGGGGTTCGAAATTTATCACACACACACATATATATGTATATATATATATATATATATATATATGCGTGTATCTGTTGACTCTCCAGAGGGAGCAATTTTTGTTTGGTCGTTACCAAACTCGACTTTAAACGTTTTATGTAAAAATGAAGATCAAATTCGTTAACGGATAAAATCGGACCAGTAGTTTTAGAGGGAGGATTTTTGAAAATTGGAAATATCGCCGTTACTATACGTCGGATGCAAAATTTATACAAAACCAATCTTATTGCAAATCAAATGTACTATAAGTATTGCGATATAAATTTATTTTTTTATTTTGTATATTAACTGAAAATTTTGCTTTCTTCAGTTTTCAGTCTTCGGCAAACTCCCACTTCTACTCATGTCGCATAAACCATACTCTATTATATAATACACCACTTTATTCGAACCTTAAATAGCAAATATTGTTTTAGTGACCTTTATTATGCGTGATACATGCAAATATGTTCTATTGATCCCCACCGTCTTAAATTCTTGGCCCATCAAATTTGAGTGATTAAGATAAAAATTATTATGATTCATTATAAATTACAGTAATAAATACAGTAAGTAGTTTTCAATAAAATTAGTATGTTATATTCTGATATATTTCAGTAATTGATTTTCATTCTGGTGAAGAATAATTCTATCTGTTCCACGGCAGTGTTTGTTGGAAGTGAAGAATATTTACTTGGAGAGAGAGAAAAAAAAACGTCCAATTCTTCACAATTTGTTTATTTCAGCGCTAAGCGCTTTCAAAGACTAATGTCTCCATCTTCAGAGCTACTGTTTTGTTGAGCTTTATGTTTTTTTTTTCTCTCTCTCCAAATAATTCTATCTCTTCTGCTTTGAGAGGTTGGCAGACCTCTTTGTTTACTGATTAGACGCTTTCCTTTGGGAAATTATTAAAATTGACTGAAAGATTTTTCATTAGCGTTTGTATTTATTAACTGAATATTCACGTTCGTTCACGTGTGACCAGTATGTAGATCTATTATAAAACTTCAGAAAGAAAATTTGTTAATTACGCAACGGTTGACGGACAGAATTTTCACAGATTCTACGGTGAAGGTGAAGTAAATGAGATCTACTACAATTTTTAAAAATATTGGTTCTTTGTGTTTAAAAGGTTTTATTTAGCTTGCTCTGTTTGTTAGTTTATTTTAGTCAAATTTAGTAGTACAAATTTTTCCCCTTTCCTATAGACCGACTGATCTGATATTAGGCACACACCTTTAGTTCTGATGACAATACCATTTAAGATATTCAGTATCTTTTTAAATCCAAGATGGCCGCTACTACAAAATGCATTAGTACACTTTTTTTTAAAACTCCCTCAATATGGGTGTGAAATGAAAGGCCATGACTACTATAGTCCGTTCCATGTCGAACTGGCACAAGGTGTTTTGAGTGGGATGCTTTGTCTCTCTCGTACACATGGCGCACTACATCTCTCTGTTCTTTTCCCTCCGTACGACGTTGCCGCTATATCTCTACTTTGTCTAATCTGATCGGGAAAAATTCCATAATGTGCAGAATTTAATTCTCTATACGTCTACATTAAAAATTAAAAATAAAAGCTAAATCTCGAGTCGCAAAAAATTATTAAATGAAAAAATTTTACTTAAAATTTTTAATGGAAATTACTCTTTATCACATCACTATGACCTTATTATTTGAGATATTGCTTTCAAATTTGGTATGAAGTCACTAGACCTTACGTATTTTCGACAAATAGAAGAAAAAAAGCATTTCAATGGTATTCCTTCCCTACTTTTTCGCGAAATGAAAACAGAAAATTACAAATTCAATTTTTGAAAAGTAGCCTGCGAGGAAATTTCGTTCTATTGCAGCCTATTAAAATTGGACGCATCCCTTATTAAAAGGACAGTACAAATTTAATTTTAAGATGTGTCCGACTATTCTGGGATGAATAAATCAGGAGTAATTGATTTTTGAATGCGAGGGAGCGCGCGGATGCGATGGGCCGAAAGCGGGACACGCCTAATTGTTAAATTTTTTTTCTTCTATTTGTCGAAAATACGTAAGGTCTGGGGACTTCATGCCAAATTTCAAAGCAATATTTCAAAAAATAAGGTCACAGTGATGTGATAAAGAATAATTTCCATTAAAAACTTTGAGTAAAAATTTTTCATTAAATAATTTTTTGCGACTCGAGATTTAGCTTTTATTTTTTATTTTCAATGTAGGCGTATAGAGAATTAAATTCTGCACATTATATAATTTTTCCCGCCGAAAAACGTGGATTCGATATTTATGTGTAGAATGGGCAGATGTAAAGATTTGGCAACAGCGCACAGAATCGAAGTGCCAGCTCGACATGGAACGGAGTATAGAATAGAGTACACTATGAAAAAAATGACAATACAATTTGGGAGCAAACAAAATGGTGGATTATGTTTCCACCAACAATTCCATCAATATCGGTTTCAGACTGTTGGGAGCAATGTACATCTAATCATATTTGTAGTTGTCAAAACTAATCGATGATTTATACACTTATTTAAAGGTATTGCATCCACTACTAAGTAACGACTTAGATTGAGTCAGGGTATTAGTAAGCGAATCCCCTTTCGAGATGTTTACTAACCTTATCAGAAGATGAGCTATAGCTAATCCCTAAGTAACAGCTGTACTACAGCTGATTATTGGATCACTTCCTCTGATTGTCTGCAAGTGTAATTGCACCAGCTCAATTCTGAGATAGATCTTCAAGTGCCCCAGCTTCCTGGAACCCCAAGATCCTCCCCCCCCTTATTTAATTACGCTGATCTCCTTGCAGCTAGTGTCATAGATACTAATTATCAAACCTAGATTACACTTCACATCTATATTGCTGGTGTTCACACATTACAATCAATTGTAACTATAACTTGCACGCCATCTATTGAAGAAGCTTAATACTTCACTGTCGGCTAATTTTGGCAAATTAACTTTATGGGAATCAGCTTTGGAAACAGTGCCAATCAAACTCTTGTCAGCCAACTATGCACCTATCCGGAGTTCATCCTTTTAAATTATATATTTACGAGACTTAAACAAAATCCACATTTCTGGGAATAACACTTTTTATGTGCATGTATGCCGAAAAACCTATAGGTTACGAAATATCGCGATTTTTTATTTCAGACCTTCCTTATAATCCCCACTCCATAGTAGTCTCAAAGAATGTTAATACAGCCTAAAGTCTAAGTTCAGTTAATAACAAGAAATGTACCAAGTTTCATAAAATTCGGTTTATGCGTGAAAAGGTAACATACAAACAAAAACGTCTGTCACGCAGGAGCTGCGTAAACTAAGCAAATTTCGCACGTATGTCAAGTATTTGCATTTATCTCAAAAAGTAAAAATTCAATGAGAGCAATATTTGGTATTTATGCTGCAAATAACGTGTTTCATAATATAACAGCTAATTGTTAATTATGAAAAGGGTTGACTGAAAGCCTAAAACTATGAAGTACAAATATCTCGGTTAATAATCAAGATAGAGAAAAAACGTACGGAACAACAATTATAGAACATTACATTTACAATAAGATTAGTTATATACATTCTTTTTTTCGATCCGACGCATAATAATGGAGATATTAATAATTTTCGAAATACTATCCCTCTAAACCCTTTCTCCTACTGGTCGGATTTCAGCCACTTACGATCTCGATTTTTTTTTTTTTTTTTTCATGAAACAATTTAATATTGCGTTTGGTAACAATTAAACCAAAACTGTGACCGCTAGAGCGGCAACAGGCAAATGTGTATCTGAATTAGTCAAGTTTTTTTAAAAAAATTTAGAGATATCACAATAACCACCTAGTGATATCACAGTAACCACTTAGTGATATTGCAGTAACCACCTAGTGTACTAACTACGAAATCGTGAATAACTAGTTCATGAAGTTCTCTAGAGTCTTATTTTTTTAGACGTAAATAAGATCCCCGTCGCCCAAGATCAGAATGACAACTCCTTCCTTATGATAGTTTTTCTACAAGTTGTTATCAAGTTAAGGCATTAACCTAACGGCGATAAGGGACGACCGTAACAAACTAGAAGGGTACTTGTGGTGATGTTTTGCCCGTGAGGTCCTTTTACGATCTGCCCTATTGTTTCAACGGGTTTTTTTAGCCTGAGGAAGCAAAACCGGCCAGATCCGAGAGTGGTGGACTACCCCTCGACCTCAACATCCCGAAAAACGTTCACTAATGAGGTATTTACTCAGCAAGGGTTTCTACAACCCTCTTCCCATTCCCGCCTAGCATGCCCCTTTCGCGCCAAAACTCTCCCTTTCTGGATTAAATCATAATTTTCTCTCCTGAAATTCTGCTGGGCCTCTAAATGATGTAATTTAGCCGTTTTCAACTCCCATTTGTCTTATGGGAATTTCTTCAATTATGATAGTCTTTAACACCTAAACTTTTTATTTTAAGATTCTGAATAAAAGGTCACAGTTTCCATTTCATCTAAGTCTTGTGTATTTGATCAGATTTATTTGGATAATTCTCATTATCAGTGCTCTGTTAACCAACATTTTTAAACGTAACGTCTTGGCATTTATTCAACAAAATCCCATATTTTATAAATAGAAGCTTACACGAGAACTGTAGCTTCGTTTTATTGGGAAAAGGCCAACTTTTTACAATAACGATTTATTGCAGTAACTTGAGCTATTAACGCACGCAGAGTACCATCAATGTTAATATATACACACACACATATATATATATATATATATATATATATATATATATATATATATATGTATATACAAAGAATGCCTTGCGAGTTATGGCATGAGTATACAAACCTCAGTATGCTGAAGGTAAATATAGGTACCGGTTCCATCCCCACCAACGGAGAGCGTTAGTTCATGAGTTCGCAACCAGAGTTCGATAGCGTCGCAGCACTTGTGGATTAGCGGGAGTATAGCAAGCATATACACGTTGCCAGCCCCAAGGGATGACTAAGGATTATGTCTCTCTCTCTCTCTCTCTCTCTCTCTCTCTCTCTATCTATCTATCTATCTATCTATCTATCTATCTATCTATCTATCTCTGTCTCTTTCTCTCCCTCTCTCTCTTGTATTTTCTCCAATATCGAAGAAACCCACAGTTGGATACCTAGGACTAGGGTATAAAAATATATTGAAGTCTCTTGTTACGAGTTCAATTTCAAATTATACTCATTCAATTTTAGGAAGATCATTAATAAATTTGGATTTACGTTTTATGAATATACATTCATATACAGGATGTCGCGTATATGCGGGCCACAATTGAAATATCTTTTAAACCGTTAGAGATATCGCAACATTGCAAAGTACCTAAGTTGTAGATCTCATCAAGACCTTTCAGATGCGTCATTTATTAATCTCAAAGAAAATTAGCTTTAACTATTAAGCGTGCGCTCAATAGTCGGCGCTTCACCTTTACCCGAATTTTTTTAATACATCTTTGGAAATTACTCAAATAATAAAGAAACACTTGTATTTTTTTTTCACTTAGTATTTAGCGATAAAATGGCGGTGAATGTCGTTCCTATTTATAATGTCACAATTGCAGATTCGATGTCTCAACATCCTCAAGCATCACTTTTATTTTTGAGCAAATCCAGTTTTATCCAGCGATTCAATATAAATCATTTCAGTAATAATTTTCAGAAATGCCATTTTTAACGTAAATATTCAGCTTTTATAAGAAATTCGTTGTTTTACATTCACTTATGTACATTTCTAACAATAATCAAAGACATGAAAAAATTAACATTATTTTTGTGGTAATTTTAACAACAAATTGAATATGAAGAAATTTCAATTAAGGCATCTTCTGTGTATTTTGTAAGGATTTCATAAACACCAATAAATAAGAAGTTATATTTTCCTTTTTGTCTACTAGGTACATACATGTAATTTGAAATATGTAAATTACACTTCTTTTTGATAAACGATTTACATAGTATGTTCAATAACTACCTATAGGTACCAATTTGGGGGCCATTTAATTGCTGAATACAAAGCAAAACAAAAATATACGTGTTTACCTTAATTTTTTGGGGGCTCAGATTAGCCATGTAAATTAAAGCGTTGACCTTAATCTCACATGGTAAACCTAGAGTGGCTAGTTCGATTCCCGCCTGGGCAATTGGAATTTATTTAGTGACGGAATGCATTAGGTAAAATGAATTTCCCTGGCTTGAAAAGGGTGGTAGTCTGTAGAGAAACCGTCCAATTAGTCTTAGTGTCAAAAAGTGGACGTTAATAAATAATTTAATTTTAATTTTTTGATTAAATTTCAAAAATGTATTCAAACGCCTGCCTGTGTAATAGTTTACACTAAATTTGTTGGGATTACTAAATGACTCATCTGAAAGTTCTTGAAGAAAGCTACAACTTTGGTCCTTTGCAATTTTACCCCCCCCCCCCCCCACCCCCCCCCCCCCCCACCCCCCCCCCCCCCCACCCCCCCCCCCCCCCACCCCCCCCCCCCCCCACCCCCCCCCCCCCCCACCCCCCCCCCCCCCCACCCCCCCCCCCCCCCACCCCCCCCCCCCCCCACCCCCCCCCCCCCCCACCCCCCCCCCCCCCCACCCCCCCCCCCCCCCACCCCCCCCCCCCCCCACCCCCCCCCCCCCCCACCCCCCCCCCCCCCCACCCCCCCCCCCCCCCACCCCCCCCCCCCCCCACCCCCCCCCCCCCCCACCCCCCCCCCCCCCCACCCCCCCCCCCCCCCACCCCCCCCCCCCCCCACCCCCCCCCCCCCCCACCCCCCCCCCCCCCCACCCCCCCCCCCCCCCACCCCCCCCCCCCCCCACCCCCCCCCCCCCCCACCCCCCCCCCCCCCCACCCCCCCCCCCCCCCACCCCCCCCCCCCCCCACCCCCCCCCCCCCCCACCCCCCCCCCCCCCCACCAAGGTCCTTTGCCTTCTGTTTCAGGGATGGAAGTGGTCCCAAACACAATAAAAAAAAAGAGAAGAATATGTTCAAAGTGCGACTACAAATTGCGTAGGATGACCAAGGTATCGTGCGTGAAATGTTCCTTGGCCATTTGTGGTGAACATCAAGTCATGGGGTGTCAAATATGTTCAAAAAATTGACAAGTAATTATAAATTTTTAATATTATTTATTTTATTATAAGAGTGGTCTTGGTCTTTGTATTAGTTTTAATTTAGACAGCTTTAGTTACATAGATTCAGTTGTTCGTTATCATATTCTCATGTGTATCAGAAAGAATTTTTACGTAATTCAGCTTTGTAATAAAATATTTTTTTTTTTTCATGTTTTCTTTTGTGCATATTGTTTTTATTTTTTTTTTGTATATGTACGATATTTTAATATTTAAACAATAAAAGGTCAAATTAATCATTAATTGTCTTTCATGGTTCCTTTACAGCTCCCAAAATTGCAATTTTTGTTCCAGTAGTCGCAATGTCGAAGGTTTAGTAATGAAGTACTTGAATTGAGGTTTACTATTCTAGGGTTAAAAAAAAAAAAAAATATTCCTCTATACTAGTACATTTCTAATATTTGAAATTATATTAAATATCTGAGTAAGTCAAAATCAAAAAGACGAGTTAAATTTTGTAAAAGAAATTCAATATTTTAAGGTGATTTAGTCTATTGTTGATATGAGGGCTCCTGTCTATAAGAAGATCGTACTTGTTTTATGGGGTCTCTAAGTATTCAATGTTCCTACAGTTTGTCAGTATGTGGTTAATGAGTTAAAGAAATGTTCTGTAGAAGTCTTTCTGTTCTCGTCATAGAGTATGTGTGCGTTAAATACGAGTGTCCTATCCTAAGTCTCGTTAGTACAACTTCGTCTCGCCAATTGTTACACCTGCTGGATGGCCACGCACTGATAACAGACTTTATTTCTCGCAGATGATTTCCTGCTGTTCCATGCCAACAATTTTGCCATTCAAATTGTCTGTAGTATTTGTATATGTAATTCTGGTAGGGTCAGTAAGTTAAAGTGAGAAAATTGTCTCTGGCTTGCATGTTTGGCGAGTTTGTCCACTTCGTTTGTACGTCGGATGTTTCCATATCCTGAATCCCACATCATTGCCACTTTTAACCCTTCGTCGGGCGCGTGATCTCTCAGATACACAGTTTCTAGAAAAATATTTGCCACTCCTCCTAGCAGAGAGTGGTGGTGTAGTGCTTCGAGTTATGTGGTATAGAGGACCTCCCCTCATGGTCAGTTGTGTCACTGTGTTCCATGGAGTCCTGTGTTTCACCTGTCATTCAGTTTAATCTCCTAGATACCACGCGCCCGATCTCGGAAGTTTTTTTGAAATCTGTATTTCATAAATATATACATCAATTAAGTTTCTCTTTATTAAATGGAATCCTATAAACCTATTTTTCTATTAATTTGCTCATAAATGAGCTTTCAAAAGAATTTGTAAAAGAAAATATTGTACGACCCAGAACAGTAGACGTTTACCAACCGAACTAAGGACGAAACTTGATGAGTACACAGGCTCATTGGACCATACATTGAACAGCATAAAAAAAGTCCCTCCGCTACATCGAACAAAAGAAAATGATGTGAACCAAGCAAAACTGAAAAGAAATGTAGGTTTACTAATTACTCTCGTGAGATTTGCAAAAACAAAATTTGTTTACAACATAGTTCCATGCTTTGTCACAATTGTAATGCAGCTCTGCAAAAGAAATAATAATTAAACTGCTATTTTTAAAAGGATTGTACTAGAATCTTAATAATTAAGGGATGCAAATTTATTTTATTAAAAAAAATCAGAAAGAAAGAAACATTTATCTGAATAACGGACTCAATTATTGTTTCATCGTTAACAAACTGTTCATCACATCTAAATGTTTCATGTTAAACTAAATGTGAAGTTTGGTAATGACTGAAACTGAAACAGTGGGATGGGGAAGGGGTTTAAAGGGGCGAAAATTCAAAATATCTCCGTTATTATGAGTGGGATCAAAAACTTGTATAGGAGCCGTCTTCCTGCAAAATTAATTGTCTATAAATATTGTTATATACATTTATTCTTTATCTTCTTTATCAACCGAGTTATTTACATTCTTAAGTTTTCTGCCTTCATTACATCCCCACTCTTACTCACGCAGTTATATCAAGAACCACTTTACTCTACGCTTAAGTATCAAATATTGTTTCCGAGAGTATATATATGTTGTTGTTATATTGGTGAAAAAATCTTAGTTTATGCCGATATTTCGAGAATCTTTATTTTCTCTTGTTCAGGGCTGTAAAATTACAGGTACTACTTTATAATATTGCACATTGTTATTAAACTAGAGTGTAAAAGGGGTGTTTTTTCTATTATTACTTACCAAGACTAAAGATACTTAAAAACTATTACACTTAGGACTAGGGTTATAGTAACCTCCCTAGTTTTGTTTACACAGCAGGGTCACAGCCTTATGTTTTGTATATCTATAGTATATTGTCGTTGTTTGTTGAACTATATTATAATTATTATACTGCAGTTGTTATATTATGTTAGAACTATTGCTGTGTTTTTTTACAATTATTGCTATATTTTGTTAAAGCTATCTTCATGTTGTGTTAAGACTATTATGTTATTGCCACTTATATTATGTTACAACAGTTATTGTTATGTTATATTAAAGCTGTTCTTATGTTGTACCTAAGTTACTACTCGTATTTTAGGAGATTTCCCTCTTAAGGGAAATCAGCTATTGAGGTTGTACTCATGACGGAATTATCGAAATTTTTCTTCAAATGTCCATCGATCCTACGTAGTAGATGACGAAAATGAGGACCCTTCAAATCTGTATATATATATATATATATATATATATATATATATATATATATATATATATATAAAATTGTAACCTCTGTCTGTACATTGATTTTTTTCGCGAAATTTCACGATAACTTTTCGTTTCACATGTCATAGACACCATAACTGCATTTTGTTTCTTTGGTGTCTGTTTTTTTGTTTGTTTGTTTGTTTGTTTGTTACCTTTTCACGCATAAACGGCTGAACCGAATTTTATGAAACTTGGTATGTGTATTACTACTAGCCCAACTTAGACTTTAGGCTATATAAGTATTCTCTAAGATAAACAGGAGTGGGGGTTATAAGGAATGCCTGAAATTAAAAATAGCGATATTTCGTTTCCTATTGCTTTTTCAGCAAATATGCCCATTACAAAAGTGGTTTATTTTGTAATTTAGAGTAACTTTTGTTATATGCACTTTTGCCGTAAATGGAAGTATAAATGAGTTATACGCTAAAAACTTTAGCGGGAGTCAACAATTTATTAGGCAATAAAGACTCAACCGAACTAAACCAAACTCGGTATGTGAATTAGTACTAACGCCTTCCTTATAATAATCCCATACTAACATTCTAGTGACGCCCAGGAGTGGGGGTTATAAGGGAGGCCTAAAATAAAATATAGCGATATTTTCGTTTCCTATTGCTTATTCAGCAAATATGCCTATAAAAAAAGTTGTTTATTTTGTTATTTACAGTAACTTTTGTTATATACACTTTTGCCGTATACGGAAGTATAAATGAGTTATACGCTAAAAACTATAGCGGGAGTCCACAATTTTATTTGGCACAAAAGACTCAACCGAACTAAACCAAATTCGGTATGTGTATTAGCACTAACGCCTTCCTTATAATAAGCCATACTAACATTTCTTGGGACGGGCAGGAGTGGGGGTTATAAGGAAGGCCTGAATTTTGAAAATAGCGGTATTTCGTTTCTTATTGCATTTTCGGCAAATATGAACATAACAAAAGTTGTTTATTTTGTTATTTATAGTAACTTTTGTCATATTCATTTTTGTCTTTTAACAAAGTATAAACGAGATATACAGTATAAACTAAAGCGGGAGTCAACGAGTAAACCGAGGTTACAAAAACTCGGTATGTCAATTAGCATTAATTCTTCCATGATAATAAGCTATATTAAAATTCTTAGATTAGAACGGGAGTGGGGGTTATAAGGGAGGCCTGAAATAAAAATTCGCGATATTTCATTGTCTATTTGTCTACGGGAAATATGACAATTTGGAGGACAGTGAAGACTTACATAAAAAAATAATTTTATTATTAACAAATGCCAACAACGGGAATTAACCCTAAACACTGGGACGGGTAAATGTCAAAATATTGTGCAAATTAAAGCCTTGCCAAAAAAATACCATCACCATTCAGCCTCAAATCAATTCCCGGGCGAAGCCGGGTATCTGAGCTAGTATATATATATATATATATATATATATATATATATATATATATATATATAAAATTGTAACCTCTGTCTGTACATTGATTTTTTTCGCGAAATTTCACGATAACTTTTCGTTTCACATGTCATAGACACCATAACTGCATTTTGTTTCTTTCGTGTCTGTTTGTTTGTTTGTTTGTTTGTTTGTTTGTTTATTTGTTTGTTTGTTTGTTACCTTTTCACGCATAAACGGCTGAACCGAATTTCATGAAACTTGGTATGTATATTACTACTAACCCAACTTAGACTTTAGGCTATGTTAATATTCTCTGAGACGAATAGGAGTGGGGGTTATAAGGGAAGCCTGAAATTAAAAATAGCGATATTTCGTTTCCTATTGCATTTTTGGCAATAATGCACATAACAACAATTGTTTATTTTGTTATTTAGAGTAACTTTTGTTATATGCACTTTTGTCGTATACCTAAGTATAAATGAGTTGTACGTTAAAAACTACTGCGGAAGTCAGCAAGTTTATTTTGCACAAAAAACTCAACCTAACTAAACCAAACTCGGTATGTGATTTAGCACTAACGTCTTCCTTATAACAAGCCATACTAACATTTCTAGGGACGGGCAGGAGTGGGGGTTATAAGGGAGGGCTGAAATTAAAAATAGCGATTTTTCGTTTCCTATTGGTTTTTCGGCAAATATTCACATAACAAAAGTTATCTATTTTGTTATTTAGACTAACTTTTCCAATATAGACTTTCGTCGTATACCCAAGTATACATGAGTTATGCGCTAAAAATTATAGCGGGAGTCAACAATTTTATTTGGCGCAAAACACTCAACCGAACTAAACCAAACTCGGTATGTGAATTAGCACTAGCGCCTTCCTTACAATAGGCCATACTAACATTTCTAGGGACGAGCAGGAGTGAGGGTTATAAGGGAGGCCTGAAATTAAATATAGTGATATTTTGTTTCCTATTGGGGTTTCGGCAAATATGCACATAACTAAAGTTGTTTATTTTGTTATTTAGAGAAACTTTTGTTATATACACTACCGTCGTATACCGAAAAATAAAGGCGTCATACGCTAAAAATTATAGCGGGAGTCAACAACTTTATTCGGCACAAAAGACTCAACCGAACTAAATAAAACACTCGGTATGTGCATTAGCACTAACGCCTTCCTTATAATAAGCCATACCAACATTTCTAGGAACGGGCAGGAGTGGGGGTTATAAGGGAGGCCTGAATTTACAAATTTTATTAACAAATCCACAGTAACGACGGGTATAAATTCTAAACACTGGGAAAGGGAAATAAAAAAAATATTGTGCAAAGTAAAGCCTTGCCAAAAAAATACCATCACCATCCAGCCTCAAATGAATTCCCGGGCGAAGCCGGGTATCTGAGCTAGTATATATATATGTGTGTGTGTGTGTGTCTGTTACCGCTCTAGCGGTCGCAATTTTTGTTTGATCGTTACCAGACTCGATATTTAGTCGTTTTATGTAAAAAGAAAGACCAAGTTCGTTAACGGCTGAAATCGGACCAGTGGAAGGGGGGGGGGTTTAGAGGGGAGGATTTTCGTAAATTCGAAATATCTCCGTTTCTATACATCGGTTCGAAACATAGTACAGAATCAATCTTATTGCAAATTAAATTTACTATAAATATTGTTATATGCATTTATTCTCTATCTTGAATATTAACCGAGATTTATGCATTTTTAGCAGATTTCCCTTAAGGGAAATCAGCTATTGAGGTCGTACTCATGACGCGAGTTTCGAAAAATTTCTTCAAATGTCCATCGATCCTACCCAGGAGATGACGAAAATGAGGTCCGTTCAAAATTATATATATACAGGTATCTATGTATATATATATATATATATATATATATATATATATATATATTTGTCTGTTAACGCTCTTGCGGTCGCAATTTTTGTTTGATCTTTACCGTAAAAAGGAAGATCAAGTTCGTTAATAGCTGAAATCGGACCAGTGGGAGGGGGGTATAGAGGGGGTTTTCGAAAATTCAAAATATGTCCGTTATTTTGGGTCGGTTCGAAAAATAGTATAGAATCAATCTTATTGAAAATTAAATTTACTATAAATATTGTTCTATACATTTATTCTGTATCTTGAATATTAACCGAGATATTTGCATTTGTATTCTGCGTGTGGTCACCAGTAGGCTATGTTCGGACTTTCCGCCGAGAGCTCTGGCGGCCGTTTCCATAACTATTCGTCCCTCGTGAATAGGTTTAGAGAATAGGTTAACTGTTTTTTGGGACTAGAAACTACTGGGTTATTACGCCCTATATAATGTTTTAGGTTTAGAGGTTTTTTACTACTACAGTTGTTATTAGGCAGATTTCTCTATTGTAAAACTTCACGTGGGAAATCTGCTTAGTTTACGCAGCCCCTGCGTGACGGACTTTTGTACTCCCCAGCTATCAACTCTATTTTAAGTAATAATCCTTATAATAATTATCCTTATTATAATACATGAAATATATTATATTATATAGTCTCCCTTATAAACATAATTGGATTTTAGTAAACATTTTAGCACGTCGTTATTAATCACATTAACTGTGAGAGGCAATTACCTGCAAGCTAAACCATAATTACCTAGGCCTATCTGCAAATGGCTATTGCACTGTATTTAATTAACGTTTATCTAATCAAGGCAATTGAAAATGTTTTCGTTATTATGAGTCGGATCGTAAACTGATATAGGACCAAACTTAATTTAACAAGATCCTATAGAATATTATGATCCAAATAATAGTGACGTAAATATTTTCATTTTTTGCATCCCTCCATCTAAACCACTCACTTTTCCTTGTCCGATTTCAGCCAATAACAAATATGATCTTTAGTGTTAACAGAAATGTTTAACTCTTTAACTCAAGTACTCAGCCAGTTATTTGTACTTTATTGTTATCAGCATTCAATACCCCCCCCCCACACAACCCTGATGACCTCTACTCATCGGTTGTTTTAAATAGTAATAGGGAATATGTATTGAGATGAGATCAAAATTTTTGTTATACCATCAGGTGGGAAATCTGCTTAGTTTACGCAGCCCCTGCGTGAGGGACATTTTATTGCTATGTCCACACTATTTGACAATGCAATTATTGTTATTTCTTAAGGCTTCTTGTTTTGCCAACAGGCACTGATGATGGAGCTTAGCCTCTGAAAGTGCACTCTGCATATTAAAGTACCTGGAATAGTGAGGGTTTACAGAAGGGGGGATTCCAAAAATACCCATAATAATTTTATGGGACGGATCGTAATTGTTACAGAAGCATTTTATTTATATTTAAATTTATTATTAATGCCCACCTTTTGCAACTACGGCTAATTGGGACGAGTTATCTATAGATTACCACCCTTTTCTAGCCAGGGTGGGACTAAGGAATTTATTTAATGAATTTCGTCACTAAATAAATTCCTACTGCCCAGATGGGAATCGAACTCGCCAACTCTGGGATTACCATGAGAGTTTTAAGGCAACGCATTAAGTCACATGGCTAACCTGAGCCCAATTTTATTAAACTATTGATGCTCTATAATTGATGTCCTCTGGAATTTGCCGTAATTGAAATATTAAGTGAGTTATTTCATACATTTATGCATCCAGTCTTCAGTCCCCCCCCCCTCCGAACCCAGAAATTGAGAATATTTGGTGAGAAGAGATCAAACTATGTTATACCAGAACGTGAGAAATCCGCTTAGTTTACGCAGCCCCTGCGTGTAGGTTTTTTTTTCTCTGAATGTGTGCCTTAATGTGTTCTTTATCTTATTAAAACACTACGGGAAGGTTCTAAGAAATGTTGCTAATGTTCTATTGTACAGTCTGGGGCTCATGTTAGCAATGCGAGTTAAAGTGTTGCCTTTAATTTCACATGGTAATCATAGAGTGATGGAGTTCGATTCCCGCCTGGGCAAGGGAATTTATTTAGTGACGAAATTCATTAAATAAAATAATAAGTCCCATCCTGGCCAGAAAAGGGTGGTAACCTGTAGATAACCCGCCCCAATTAGCCTTAGTTGCAAAAAGTGGACGTTAATTAATAATAATAATATTGTACAGAATTTTTATCAGACTCTGATTACAGAAGATAGTTGAAAAATTGTAAGCTTGTTTCTCCTCGAAACAAGTTTTAAGTGTTGGAGTTTGTATAGGAGTGAGGTTGTGAGGTCATATTATATATATAAGAGGGAGGGGGGGGGTTGATAGTGTTTAGGGGTGGGGGAGTGATGTATGGTGCTGGCCTGGGAGATAAGGGCTTAGCCCAGATAGGGGAGGGCTTCATCCCTCAGGAGTGGGGAGGATAACCGACGGGGTGGGGGGAGAGCAGTGAAAAATGTTGTATTTGAAAAAGAAATATATTATTTCAACCTGTCTTTTCCTCCCTTGGGGGGCTTCCATGGAAATCAAAAGTCTGTCACGCAAGGCTCCTACTAGACATTTAAAAGACATCTATCTTTCTATTTCTCTTCTTTTTCGGTTCGTATTATATACCTTTAAGATCTTTAGCCTCGAGGTATTCGTGTCTAGAGTTTCTGGCAGTGAGAAATCAATTCTACGTACAACCCCCGTTATCCAAGTAGGACCTGGAATGAGTTGTGTCCAGTAGAGTGGCGGGCCTCATTATACCAGGGTAGGTGGGCAGTCGCTTTATCACCAAAGGCCAGTTTGATAGTAGACGGAATCTGGGATAGTCAACGTCCTTTTTCATATCGACGGTCTGTCAGACAGATTTACTCATTAGACTCCTGCCAATCCACTACTTCCGCGACACCAATGAGCTGTAGTAGTGAACAGGTGAACTAACTCTGTGGTCACCCATTATATATATATATATATATACATATATATATATATATATATATATATATATATATATATATATATATATATCTGTGTGTGTGTGTGTGTGTGTGTGTGTGTGTGTGTGTGTGTTTGGGTGTTTGATATTTTCGGCTAATTAAAAAACTACATAATATTATTAAACATAATATCCTAATCACTTGAAATATCATGCAGGACAACGTCTGTCGGGTCCGCTAGTATATCTATATATATATAAAATTGTAACCTCTGTCTGTACATTGATTTTTTTCGCGAAATTTCACGATAACTTTTCGTTTCACATGTCATAGACACTATAACTGCATTTTGTTTCTTTGGTGTCTGTTTGTTTGTTTGTTTATTTGTTTGTTTGTTTGTTTGTTACCTTTTCACGCATAAACGGCTGAACCAAATTTTATGAAACTTGGTATCTATATTACTGCTAACCCAACTTAGACTTTAGGCTATGTTAATATTCTCTGAGACGAACAGGAGTGGGGGTTATAAGAGAAGCCTGAAATTAAAAATAGGGATATTTCCTTTTCTATTGGTTTTTCGGAAAATATGAACATAACAAAAGTTGTTTATTTTATAATTTAGAGTAACTTTTGTTATATACATTTTTGTCGTATACCTAAGCATAAATGAGTTATACGTTAAAACTACTGAGGAAGTCAACAATTTTATTTGGCCCAAAAAACTCAACCGAACTAAACCAAACTCGGTATGTGAGTTAGAACTAGCGCCTTCCTTATAATAAGCTATACTAACATTTCTAGGGAAGGGCAGGAGTGGGGGTTATAAGGGAGACCTGAAATTAAAATTAGTGATATTTCGTTTCCTATTGGGGTTTCGGCAAATATGTACATAACAAAAGTTGTTTATTTTGTTATTTAGAGAAACTTTTGTTATATAAAATATCGTCGTATACCGAAGTATAAAGGCGTTATACGCTAAAAATTATAGCCGGAGTCAACAATATTATTTGGCACAAAAGACTCAACCGAACTAAATAAAACACTGGGTATGTGTATTAGCACTAACGCCATCCTTATAATAAGCCATACTAACATTTCTAGGAACGGGCAGGAGTGGGGGTTATAAGGGAGGCCTGAATTTACAAATTTTATTATTAACATATCCACAGAAACGACGGGTATTAGCCCTAAACACTGGGACGGGTAAATGTCAAAATATTGTGCAAAGTAAAGCCTTGCCAAAAAAATACCATCACCATCCAGCCTCAAATGAATTCCCGGGTGAAGCCGGGTATCTGAGCTAGTATATATTTATATATATATATATATATATATATATGTATATATATATATATATTTATATATATAAAGTACATTTATAGACTAATCATTTATTATTTATGAATATTTTTTGAGTCTTAAGGTCAGAAAAATAATTCGTTTTTCATATAACCATTTATTACATCGCCAACGCGTTTCGAGAGTCTACCACTCCTTCTCAAGGGGTTATACAAATTAAGTCAAAAAGTCTATTATTTAAATTGTTTTATGTCTGACTATTATTTAACTAATTAAACGTTTTAGTACTACCCAGCCATCAACACTATTAGCAGATTTCCCTTAAGGGAAATCAGCTGTTGAGGCCGTATTCATGACGCGATTTTCGAAATTTTTCTTCAAATGTCCATCGATCCTATCTAGGAGATGATGAAAGGGGGATGAAAAAATTTAAAATATTTCCATTATTATAAGTTGGATCGTAAAATGTTATAGAACCAATCTTGTTAAACTATTGATGTACTATATATGTCTGTTACCGCTTAGGGGTCGCAATTTTTGTTTATCGTTACCAAACTCGATTTTTAGTAGTATTTAGGAGAAATTTCTTCGTACTATAAGCCGAATTGAAAAGTGTATAGATTAAATCTTATTTCAAATTCAAGTTACTTTAAATATTGTTATACACATTTATTCTCTATCTTGAATATTAACCGAGATATTTGCATTTTTCAGTTTTCAGCCTTCAGGAAACCCCCACTTCTACTCATGTGGCAAAACAGTACTCTGTTATGTAATAAACCACATTATTCAAAGCTTAAATACCAAATATTGTTTTCAAGGGACCTATATTATACGCGATACATGCAAATATGTTCTGGTGACCCCCCCCCCCCTGTTTTAGTTCTTGGACTACTAAAATTTGATTGATTGGGATATACATTATTCTGAATCATTATAAATTATAGTGCTAGATGTAGTAAATAGTTTTCAATAAAATTAATATGTTATGTTCTGATATATTTCAGTAATCGTTTTTCACGCTTGGCAGACCTGTTTATTTATATTCGAGATGCTTCCGATCGGTAGGTTCGTTATAATCGTTTGTATTTATTATTATCATTTGTATTTATTCACTTGATATTCACGGTGCTGTTATGTTACCAGTATGTGTAGATTAATCTATTGTTAAACTTCACGAGGGAAATCTGCTTAGTTTACGCAGCCCCTGCGTGACGGAGTTTATTTTACATTTCACTCGTATATAATAACACCTCTGTTTAAATTGAATCTGGACTCCATAGGAACAAGAATCGCATTTATTCAGAATGTTGGAGGTTCATGTAAGTTTAGTGTGGATTAGGGTCATGATATAGAATGTTATTATACGCAGGATAAGCCAGTAAGCCTATAAGGTGTATATATAAATTCACTGTATGTTGTATATAAACAGACTACCTGTTGTATAAATATATTGCTACCCAGGATTACTTTAACACTATTCCTCTGTACAACTCTTTCTCCTGAAAGAACGGATATAAAAACATTTCTTATTTTTTCATCTCTCTTTATTTTTTATTTGTCACTAGAAATTGTATCATTAAAATTAATTTTTAAGCCTCTGAAAAAATACATTTATATTCATTGTTTAAAAAGGATCATTTGGTAAATGGTCAACAAAAATAAGCCACTTTCTTTTTAATGCTTTTCTAAATGTAATCGTTTTTCAGGCTATAATGTATAAGCTTTTGCAGGTGGAAAAACATGGACAAGGAAATTGAAGAAAGGGTTGCTGAATGTTGACAATGCATTGAAAAACTTAACCCAAGAAAAACTGTCCACTCATGGGAACGTACTTCTAATCTATGGGAGAGGCTGCACGTTGATTTCTTAAGACCAACAGATGGTCAACAGTACCTTATATTAGTTGATGCTTTTAGTAAGTGGGTAGAAGTTATACCGGCAAAAACATCTACAAGTACCTGGACCATCGATGAATTACGAAGAATATTATCAAATTTTGGTTTTACCGTACATATTGGTATCCGATAATGGAAGACAGTTTATTTTCCAAGAGTTCGAAAACTTCATGAATGAATGTGGAATTATTCACAAAACATATGCACCATACCATCCGAATTCAAACGGTCTGGCTGAAAGGTACGTACAGACTGTCAAGAAGGCGTTAAAATCTATGGAGAGAGAAAAGAGAACGCTACAAAATGAAGTGCAAAAACTCCCAATGCAACTCAGACAATCGCCCAATGCTACTGGAACATCAGCTTATCATCTAATGTTTGGAAGGAACATCTAGACGAACCTCTCCATAATAGTTCCAACATTAGAAACAAGGATACATCGGGAAAAGGAACTCCAAGTCGGAATCAATAGAAATTTTAAGGTTGGAGATAAGTCAACAGCAGGCTCGTGAGTATGTCAACGGATCAACGAAATGGGACTTAAGCCGTATAACTGCAAAACAAGGAAATGTAATGTACACAATTGTTCTAGATGTTGGGCGCATCATCAAAAGACATGTTGACCAGCTCATCCTACGTACGGCACCACACCACTGTAAATAGACGAGGAGGTGTTACATATGATCATTGTGCTACTCCTGTTAACATATGATTATTGTAGTTATATTATTATTATGTTACTATACTATTTTCTGTTTCTTTACTTTTAGAATTAAAATGAATAACCAAGTTATGTTCATATTATTAATAGGTAGATTTATTTATGAAATTAATAAATCACTTCTATGTTCACCTATTCAATTAAAAAAACAAAATGTTTGGTTGCACTTCAGTGAAATACGCCATATCCGTTCCAACGCGTCAGATAAAAAATGTCATAAAACATAATTTTATGATAATCAACAATAGTTATAGCTAATAATTAATTTCATCGTACGAAGTATTGTAATTACAACAATTTTTGGTTTTCAAATTTTATGGGAATCGTCAGTTTTTTACCTCCCTTGGATGGACCCACTCGGCGTGTACTCCCATAACTCAAAAACTAAATTAAATTTTACATTTCGGGCTGTTACAGGAGCTGCGTTAACCAAGCATATTTCCAAAGTACCTGAATAAGAAACCAAAATGATTAGTAGAAAGTTGGGAGGGGATGGGGTTACATGAAAGTAAGAATAACTCCGTTAACCCTCGATCGGGCGCGTCAAGAATATTCCGCCATCGGGCGCGTGTATCTCACAGATCATCCTCAACCGTTTTTACGGAAATACAGTTTTTTTAATATATATTTTGCACTAAAATGTTCAGCGTGTGATTAGAAACCATAAAAGAGGAAGTATTTGTTTGAAAGAAGTAAATAATTTTTAAAATTGACAAGTATTATAACATAAATAAACGGTGGACGATAATTTTTAAAATATAATTAAAAAACACAAATATCAAAAGGAATTATTTAAGTGCACATGCCTTAATTATACATATTTCATTTCAGTTTGTGAAAAATATAAAAATATTATCTAAATATAACTTCAATCAAAAATAAGTAGCACGAAATCACTTTTATATAAGACTTAATGAAAATTATCAAAAATTTTTAAAAATACCAGTTTAATTGTTATTTCTTTTGGAGAGCTGCATTACAATTAGGACAAAGCATGGAACTATGTTGTTAACAAATTTTGTTTTTGCAAATCTCACAAGAGTAATTAGTACGCCTACATTTATTTTCAGTTTTGCTTGGTTCACATCATTTTCTTTTGTTCGTTGTAGCGGAGTGTCTTTTTTTATGCTGTTCTGTACTTGAGTTCAATGTATGGTCCAATGAGCTAGTGTACTCTTATGAGTCTCTGTAGTCTTCAAGTTTCGTCCTTAGTTCGGTTGGTAAACGTCTACTATTGTCACTGCGTCGTGCAATATATCCTTGTACAAGTTCTTCTGAAAGCTCATGTTTGAGCAAAATAATAGAATAATAGGTTTATATGATTACATTTTAATAAAGAGAAACTTAATTGATGTACATATTTATGAAATACAGATACAGAGACATACCTTGAGGGGGAGTTCTCTAAAACACATAACTCGAAGCACTGCAACACCACTCTATGCTAGGAGGCGTGGCAAATATTTTTCTAGAAACTGTGTATCTGAGAGATCACGCGCCCGACGGAGGGTTAATACTTGAGTTAGGAAGAAATGCAAAGAGTATCGACGGATATTTGTGGACATTTTTCGAAAATCGTGTCATGAGTGTAACCTCCATTGCTAAGGCCCTTAAGGGAAATTTTCTAAAAGTTTGAATAGGACGGTTTTTGCTAATCATAACAATATCTATAAATTGTGTCCCATGATATTTTTTAATTCGCTGAATTGGAATAGAGATACCGTATATATATTTCAAATAAAATAATTTTAAAAGTGGTGCAACTAAACATTTTCTTTATTTAATTGAATAGGTGTTAAAGGAAGACATGTAGTGTACAAGTCAGAGTTGGGAAATCCCTTAAGGGAAATCAGCTATTGAGGTAGTACTCATGATGCGATTTTCGAAAATTTTCTTCAAATGTCCATCGATCCTACCCAGGAGATGACGAAAATGAGGTCCGTTCAAAATTATATATATTTGTCTGTTAACGCTCTAGTGGTCGCAATTTTTGTTTGATCGTTACGAAACTCGATATTTAACCGTTTTATGTAAAAAGACAGATCAAGTTCGTTAATGGCTGAAATCAGACAAGAGGGAGGGGGGGGGTTTAGAGGGATGGATTTTCGAAAATTCGAAATATCTCCTTTATTATGCATCGGATCGAAAAATTGTATAGAATCGTATTGCAAATTAAATTTACTATAAATATTGTTATATACATTTATTCTTTATCTTGAATATTAACCGAGATATTTGCATTTTTATGAAGTCTGTGGGACACGTGGTCGGTTATAGTTCGGATTAGGTCGGCCATTTTCGTAACTCCTCGGCTCAGGTGGAAGCTTCTTCTAACCTTACCTTTCCTTCGTTACTTTGTGAGATTTATGCAATTATGTTCTTCTTTAGTTCTTGGACTACTTAAATTTGAGTTATTAAAATATAAATTATTCTTACAATTCAGAAGCCGTTTCAGTTGGGAAGTTATTTTAATAAGCTGAAAGATTTCTCATTACCGTTTGTATTTAATCACGGTGGTATTGTGTTACCAGTATGCAGATTTCTCTATTGTAAAACTTCACATGGGAAATCTGCTTAGTTAACGCAGCCCCTGCGTGACGGACTTTTTTTACTTCTGGTTCCATTTCATCCGTTATCGTACTTTATCGTTAAATTTCCATAAAACGTTTATATATCAAATTTGGTAACTATGAAAGACAACTTGCATTCCACTATTACATTAATAGACAACAAAAATTTATACGTATATAGTTTTTAATGGACTTCATTGACGTCATCTTCTGGGTAGGCTAAAAGGGCATGTGCAGAGACATTTTTTGAAGATTCAACTATGAGTCAAAGGAACAGATAAATATGACAGTGAAACGCGGATTCGCCTAACTGGTGGATTTGTAATTTGCTTTTCAATTACGATATGAGATATCAATCAAGGTGGATAGCCTGAAAGAAGACATCGAGAGAAAGCTAGCTGAACGATATTCCATCTGAAGACAACCGTAAGATGTTCGAATTACGGTGGCCTGTCCCCGGAGGCTAACCTGGTTCTGTCGTCCTTTACAACATCTCACATAGAATACAGCCTGGATTAAGCCATTCCCTAAGTATTTCCATGGATGAGATAAACTCCTTTAACTGAAATATTATAAATGGAATTTTTATTTTTTTAGGTGGGGGAGACTCATTTTCTGTGTCATTTTAATGATTAAAAACAATAATGATTGGTATAATGTTATATTGGCTAACACATTACGACTTTCTAAAGAAAATTCATTACATCGAATGACAAACATAAAAAATTTAAAGAGCGTTGAGTTGTGTTTTCACTTGAGGGTTTAATAAATTCGAAGTTCTAAAATCACTTGTCAGATTGATTGTTTAAACGCTAGTAATCATTTGTAGTAAAATTACTAAAATCTGTCCTTCTCACGTGTCCTTCACAATAGACTAGATGGAAGAGACTAAATGTAATTTTATTCTTTCTCAATGGATTATAGCTACACATGAGCAATTCTTTCAAAAAATATAGGCCCAAGTAATCAAGCCATCAAGTGGTTTAGGAACCAAATTTATGATCCTTTCAATTTTAAAGCCTACTTAAAAAAGCAAACTAGTGATATACGAAACTGTGATTAGGGCAGTGAATGTACAGAAGTGAAAATCTCACTACAGAATACAGGAGGGTTTTTCTGGTTAAGGAAAGAGGATTAAATAAATTAAATCTGGACTAAAAACCAAAATGTCCTTGGATTATTTAAATTAGATCTGGGCCAAAATACCAAAAGGGCCTGGATACAATGAATCAGACCTCGACCAAAGACCAAAATGACCAGGATTAAATGAATTAGGTGAGGGCCAAAGACCAAGACGACTTCGGTTAAATAAATTAGGTGAGAGCCAAAGACGAATATGTCCTGGATTAATTAAATTAGATCTGGGCCAAAAGACCATAAGGACCTGGATACGATGAATGAAACCTGGGCCAAAGACCAAAATGACCTGGATTAATTAAATTAGATCAGGGTCAAAAGACCATTAGGACCTGGATACAATGAATCAAACATGGGCCAAGACCAAAATGTCCTAGATTAATTAAAATAGATCTGGGCCAAAAAACCATTAGGACCTGGATACAATGAATCAAACCTGGGCCAAAGACCAAAATGTCCTGGATTAATTAAATTAGATCTGGGCCAAAAGACCATAAGGACCTGGATAAAATGAATCAAACCTGGGCCAAAGGCCAAAATGGCCATAAATGAATTTAGTTAGGGCCAATGACTTCGGTTAAATAAGTTAAGTGAGAGCCAAAGACCACAATGTCCTGGATTAAATGAATCAGATCTGTACCAAAGACCAAAATGACCTGGATAAAATGTATCAGACCTGGGCCAAATACCAAAATGACCTGGATAAAATGAATTTAAATTAGATCTGAGTTAAGACCAAGCTGGCCTGGATTAAGTTAATTCGATTTGGGCTAAGGTCCAGGATTACGTCGATAAAATGAGTCAGACCTCCACCAAATACCAAAACGACCTAGATTAAATGAATTAGATCTGGACCAAAGACCAAAATTACCTAGATATAATGAATCAGACCTGGGCCAAGGACCAAAATGACCTGGATTAAATGAATTAGATCTGAGTTAAGACCAAGCTGGCCTGGATTAAATTAATTCGATTTGGGCTAAGGTCCAGGATTACGTCGATAAAATGAGTCGGACCTCCACCAAAGACCAAAACGACACGGACTAAATGAATTCGATTTTAATACAAGACCAAGAAGGCCTGCATTAAATGTATTAGAAAGGAATCCAAGGTCAAGATGACCTAGATTAAATGAATTAGGTCTGGCCAAGTTTCCTACCCTCTCCATGTCTTAAGTTTTCAACAACAAAACTTGCAGATGGTGGTCAGCTTAAGTAGGGTACCGGCTACGTGAGATGACTCTCTAACATCTCACCCCTTTTTGCTATTGAGGCTCTACGCATGACGCAATTTTTGAAAAAATTTCTCAAATGTCCATCGATCATACATAGGAGATGACGAATATTAGGTCCGTTCAAAATTTCCTATATATTCATTTGCCTTTTACCGCTCTAGCAGTCGTAAATTTTTGTTTGATCGTTAACTCGACAGTTCAACAGTTTAGATCAAATTTGTTAATGGCTGATATAGGTTCCGGAATACCACCGTCATTTTACATAGAAATACGAGAATATATTTATTTATGGATTACATATGGTGAGTTGATATCACAAGTGTGTTATACCACCAGCTTGGAAATCCGCTTTGTTAACGCAGTCAACAACTGCCCCAACTGGGCTTATAAAAGTCCATGTCGTAGGACTTTTATAAGCCCAGTTGGAAACCTTAAAGAATTCTGAAAGATGTTGGCGTTAAAGCCCTGTGCCTTTCAAGACTTGAAAGTTTGCGAAGTGTCTTTGGACATCTAGAAGAATGTTGACAGACGATTATAAATATATATACATTATTAGGGTAGATTAAATCTCGATCATTTTGAGAGTGGGCTATAGGGATTATGGGAGTATTATAGATGGGAGTAGGTCGGAGCTCGTTGCTTATTCATAACCTCGCTGGTCTAATGAACATCCTCCATCTCCTCTCGGGCTTCTCCTAATCCTCGCCCTTTATAAGATCGTTGCAGATGGAAGTACTGCAGTCATCCACAGCAAATCGAGGGGTGGCGCTCAAAATCAATTTTAAAACGTCCTTCGCGCAAGGACTGCGTTGACTAAGAGTATTTCTCAAGTGTTGTAACTACGTACTAATGATCTCATCTCACCATTGATAATCTATTCGGAAATAAAAATATGCCTGTTGTGCGTTGTTGTGGTCGCAATTTTTGTTTAATCGTTATCAACTCAGGGGCTGCGTAAACTAAGTAGATTTCCCACGTGAACTTATACAAAAAATCTCCATACAAGAGCCGAACAGTTACGGCAAAGGGCCGACTAGCTTTTGGCGGGAAACTCAGTCGTCCGTTATCAGCTCAAAATTAATACAAATACGAATATCTCGGTTAATATTCAAGATAGAGGATAAATGTATAGACCGATATTTATAGCTAATTTAAGTTACAATAAGATTGGTTCTATACAATTTCTTGATCCGACGTATGGTAACGGAGATATTTAGAATTTTCGAAAATCCCCACTCTAAACCCCCCTCTCACTCGTCCGATTTCAGCCATTAACGTACTTGATCTGTCATTTTGCATAAAACGTGTAAATATCTAGTTTGGTAACGATCAAACAAAAATTGCGACCGCTAGAGCGTTAACAGACATATATATATATATATATATATATATATATATATATATATATATATATATATATACGTATATTTGGTGTGATATTTTTGTCTGCTACCTGTATCAGTCGCAATTTTTGTTTGATCGTTACCAAACTCGATATTTAGTCGTTTTATGTAAAAAGAAAGATCAAATTCGTTAACGGCTGAAATCGGACCAGTAGGAGGGGGGGTTTAAAGGGGAGGATTTTCGAAAAATCGAAATATCTCCGTTACTATACGTCGGATCAAAACATTGTACAGAATCAATCTTATTGGAAATTAAACTTACTATAAATATTGTTATATAAATTTATTCCCTATCTTGAATATTAACCGAGATATTTGCATTTTTATGAAATTTGGGCCGATACCGGATTTTTGAATTTCCCGCGAAAAGCTAGTTCGGCCCTTTGCCGTAACCGTTCGGCTCTCCTATGGAGATTTTTCCGAGATATTTGCATTTGTTATTTAATCTGGGCGGCTAACGGACGAGTGACTTTCCCGCCAAAAGCTAGTTCGGCCGTTTCCTTAACTGCTCGGTTCTCGTGAAATTTCTCTATTGCAAAACTTCACGTGGGAAATCTGCTTAGTTTACTTTTTTTAATTTTGAATAATATATTTCCTACATAGATTTCAGTTTTGTTTAAACATTAACACGCGCCATATCAAAGTGACTTACTTCAAGTCAAATTATTTCACTAGTACACAAATTTTCTGAACTCATTAAATACATAGTTTATTTATTTATTTATCTCAGCAAATTGCTGAGAGGTTGAAAAATAAAAGTGTTTAAATCCGTAAATAGAGGATTCGGGCGACATATGGCCACTGGAGAACTAGCCTGCTTTATTGGCCCCGCTGGAGAACTCTTTGTTTTCCAGCGAAATTGATGCCTGGAATTGCTCATTATTCATCTCTTCCCTGACAGACCTCCATGAATTTTTTTCAGGGGGTGGCCTGGAAAGGGTGGATTTTAATTAAGGTTGCAACGGAGAAGTTATTTGACTACACGACTACTTTCGGGTTTTTAATTTTTACGGAAAAAATTCATTCGATTGCTGGTTAAATTGTACAGCAAGGGTGTATGGTTCCCTTTGAATTTCATTTTGTCTTTACATATGATTCATTTTGTTACCAAATTTACAAATTGAAACGAATTTCCGTATAACTGAGCATAAATAGGGGATGAAAGTTATTATTATAACAGATAGTTGGGTTAATTTCAGCGTAATTACAGGCGAGGTGAAATTAATTAGGAAATCTGTGTGTAGGTTAGTAGATTTTTCCTAAGGGAAATCAGCTATTGGGGTCGCAATATTTCCTCAAATGACCATCGATCATACCATGGATATGACGAAAATGAGGTCCTTTCAAAGCACATATATATATGTATTTGTTAATGGTCCAGCGGTCACAATTTTTGTTTGATCATGATACTTAAACGTTTTATGTAAAAATAAAGATCAAGTTCGTTCTTACAGAAATCAGACGGGGGAGGGTGGAATTTTCAAAATTCTTAATATCTCCGTTATTATGCATCGGACCGAAACATTGAATAGAACCAAGCTTATTGCAAATTAAATTTTCTATATTTGTTATTATTTACTTTTTTTTACTATCTTTAACATTAACAGACATATTTGCATTTTTAGTTTACGGCCTTCATTAAACAGAATTCAGTATCGGTTTACGGAGTTCAGTAAGTAGTATGATGGAGTCTTCAATTAAGATTTTGCTGTCATGACTCAAAAAGTCCGTCACGCAGGGACTGCGTAACCTAAGCAGATTTCCCGCGTAAAATTTACAATAGAGAAATTTCACGAGAGCTGAACAGTCAAGGAAACGGTCGACCTAGCTTTTGGCGGGAAACTCACTCTCATCCGTTATCCGCCCAGATTTAAGAAAAATGCAAATATCTCGGTTAATATTCAAGATAGAAAATAAATGTATATAACAATATTTATAGTAAATTTAATTTGCATTAAGATCAATTCTATACAATTTTTCGATCCGACGTATAGTAACGGAAATATTTCGAAAATCCTCCCCTCTAAACTAAAACAAATATATATATATATATACTAGCTAAGGTACCCGGCTTCGCTCGGGAAATAGGGATTTTTTTTTGAGCAAGGCTTCAATGTTTACTACACTTCCCGTCTGGGCGCATTTTCCCGTGAGGGTCAGGCAGGCGGCTTACAGAAAAAAAAATTGTAATTCAAATAAGCCCCTAATCATTGTTTCCCGTGAGAGTCAGGCGGGCGACGTATAGAAGAGAAATTTTAATTTTGAAGAATAAATAAAAATGTGTTCCTGATCTATCTATCTCCACTTTTTAACTCACCTTTTTGAATACTTCAAACCATAATCGTGGATAGCATTTATTAAAATTAAATATCCTCTATAATGAAACTTATTTCCTGTCAAAAACCAATCCGAGCTCGTATAGTTTAAGCATAGTTTTGTAATTAGATTATATTCGTAATAGTAGAGCGCAGTGGAAATCATTTCACAGGAAATAGGTTAACTCAATAACTGTTTAGGCTCCGGCCTCCTTCCGCTCCAGCATCTCCATAGTTTTCCTAATAATTTATCTACCTGATGGAATTAAATAATAGTATTACCCTAAAAATAATTTCATTTATATTCAAAAATATAGGTGAGGGGAAGAGAACGTAGCCCTCCCTGCAAAATAAGTAGAACTTTAAATCATATCAAATTTAAATGGATATTGTCTTTTTCATAATAACATTACCATTAACGTCTAATTGTTATGATGGTACATATTTGTTTCAATAACATCAAGATATTGGAAATAAGATAATATAATAGCAGAACCAAAGAGTATGATCCCATAACTTCCGCTATCACTCTTTGTGCCAATCCAGCTGACTTTGTTTAAATAATACATTATTACAAATTAAATAACGGAAATGCTCTTATAGTTTACATTTCTATTGGAAATAAATAGCAATGTTATTTTCTAGGAGAAATAAATAAATGAGAAGGGACGACGGAGATATATAACCTCACTAATCCGAATCATATTTAGGTAGAGTTATCATATATGACAAACATAAAATCTTTTGTCATAATATTCATTCATTAAAAACACTTAAATAAGCATAAATAAAATTAATGACTCCCGCTATAGTTTTAGCGTATATCCCGTGTTTACTTCATTTTACGAACATAGTGAATGCAACAAAAGTTACACTAAATAATAAAATAAACAACTTTTATGTGCATGTTTGCCGAGAATCTAATAGGAAACGAAATATCATAATTTTTCATTTCAGGCCTCCCTCATAACCCCCACTCTCGTCCGGGCGTAAAACTTTTAATATAGCTTATAATCATGGAAGAATTAATGCTAATTCACATACCGAGTCTTGTTAATTTCGGTTCAATCGTTAGTGCCCAACAAAATTGTTGGCTCCCGCTTTAGTATTTAGTGTAAATCTCGTTTATACTTTGTTATACGACAAAAGTGAATATAATAAATCTTATTGTAAATAACAACATAAACAACTTTCGTCATGTGCATATTTGGAGAAAAAACCAGTAGAAAACGAAATACCGCTATTTTTAATTTAAGGCCTCCCTTACAACCCCCACTCCTGCCCGTCCCTAGAATTGTTGGTATAGCTTATGATAATTAAGGCGTCAGTGCTAATACACATACTGAGATTTAATTAGTTCGGTTGAGTCTTTTGTGCCAAATAATATTGTTGACTCCCGCTATAGTCATTAGCGTATAACTCATTTAAACTTCGGATTACGATGAAAGTGTTTATGACAAAAGTTACTCTAAATAACAAAATAAACAACTTTTGTTATGTGCATATTTGCCAAAAAACCAATAGAAAACGAAATATCGCGACTTTTAATATCAGGCCTCCCTTATAACCCCCACTCCTGTTCGTCTCAGAGAAAATTAATATAGCCTAAAGTCTAAGTTGGGTTAGTATTAATATACATACCAAGTTTCATAAAATTCGGTTCAGCCGTTTATGCGTGAAAAGGTAACAAACAAACAAACAAACAAATAAACAAACAAACAAATAAACAAACAAACAAACAAACAGACACCAAAGAAACAAAATGCAGTTATGGTGTCTATGACATGTGAAACGAAAAGTTATCGTGAAATTTCGCGAAAAAAATCAATGTACAGACAGAGGTTACAATTTTATATATATATAGATATATACAGATTTGAACGGACCTCATTTTTGTCATCTACTAGGTAGGATCGATGGACATTTGAAGAAAAATCCACCATGAGTACGACCTCAATAACTAATTTCCCTTAAGGGAAATCTGCTAAAAATGTAGGGTACCTGATCTATACCATAATCGATAATTACCTGTCATTCTCAACTTTAAAGATCACCTAAGCTGATTGCCAAGATATCTCTGTTACTATGAATCTGATTAAAAAATATTATTGATGCATTCTTGTTAAACTATTGCCCTCAAATGATATTCTATACACGTAACTTAAATATTAAGTGAGTTTTTCTTTGGTTCTTATTTTCTGACTTCAGGAAAAAATCCACAACTAATCATCGGATTTTTATTTGCAAGTACACAATATATTGGGAAATAAAAGCAGCAGTGTATCTACGACATGGGAATCTGCTTAGTTAACGCAGCCCCTGCGTGACGGACTTTCAAAGACTTCATGTCAAATACGTATATCTAACCACTAATGAATTTTATGAATTTTATTTGTCATGAATATGATAAAAGGATATTAAATCCATTGCTTTCGCATTTGCATACGCTATGCATATACGGCTAAAATTTAAATGTATTTTCAAACATAAACGAATATTTTTAAATAAATAAAGTCCTTAGTGTTGGCTAATAGAGAATTCCTGTAAAACTTTAGCTAGTGGATAGCTCTTTTAACCTTTTCATTAACCTGTAACATGCCTGTTTTTTATTTCTCCGCTTGATATTGACCACTAAAAGTATTAAATATCTTTGAGTCTACATTTATGTCTATGTACTTACGACATATTTGTATTATGGTTGCAATCTGGGAATCAAAATGATTGATGTTCTGTTGAGTTTATATCAAAATTAAGCGCCTCTAAATTCGGGGAGAAGCGTATTTTAGCTTCGTTTGACATAATTAACATGTTCGGAAATGTTCCCCCCACACATGTCATTTGGGTTTTGAAAGGTTTTTCGAGACCAAAAATTTTAATCCGGTGGTGGCAAAAAAATTTATAAACTTATTGTCGGCCTGTCTGAAACAGAATTATTTTAAGTTTGGCGGGAAATGCTTTAAGATGGACCGGGGATTGATCATGGGCTCTGCTATTAGCCCACTTGCCGCCGACATGTTTATGAATTTCTTTGAGGAGAAATTCATTTTATCGGCACGCAACCCATTCTATAAGTGCATTGATTTTTGGGCCCGGTATGTTGATGACACTTTTGTCAGTTTTAGCGGCACTAGGGACGATTTGAATGGGTTGCTTTCCTACCTAAATGGCTGCCATGAGACAATTAAATTCACCTTGGAGAACGAAAAAGCTAAGAAGCTATGCTACCTAGATCTGGAGATAGTGAGAAATGGAGGGGGTCATAAATTCGGTATCTATAGGAAAGCCTCATCCACCGACTTATTGATACCTGCCGATTCATTTCATCACCCAAGATACAAGATGGCGGGATTGCTTTATTTAGTGGAGAGGATGATTAGTACCCCACTAGCGCAAGAAAATTACGCCAAGGAAGTGGTCTGCATTAAGCATATTGGTAAAGCAAACGGGTACGAGGAACAGTTGGTGGACAGGCTTATCCAACGCCGATTGAAGAGGAAGCTAGCCAAGGAGCTGGAGGATGCCACGGTTGAAGAGCGGGCCAAAAAGAAGAAAAATAAGTCGTTCCCTGTCTCCATCCCTTACTTGGGCCCTGTTTCAGAAAAGATAGGATCCAGGTTGAAGAAAATTGGATTGGCTGCTGCCTACTGGAGCGACCGGTCCCTGAAAAATTGGTTGCCCCGTGTTAAGGACTATGTGGACCCCCTGGATAGATCTGGCGTGTATAGGATCTCGTGCACGGGATGCGATGCCTCTTATGTGGGGCAAAGTGGTAGAAAGATAAGGACGCGTCTTAAGGAGCACATCACTCGTGACACTGAGTTTTACGCACACGCCAGAAAAGAGGGCCATGTCATGTCCACCATAAAGTATCAATTGCTGTATGAGGAGAAGAAGGGCAAAAGATTAAATACGGCCGAGGGGCTGCATAAAAGACAGGCGAATGGAGATCGGATTATTAATAAGAAGGAGGAGGCGGCAAGGCTGCGACATGTCGGTGACGGGGCCCTGTCTTCTCTACGGGGGCAGAGGTTTAGTCGCCCGGAGGTCGTGGTCCAGGCAACGCAGCTTTAATCAGGTCCCTCCTTCATCTTCTCTCTATTATTAGTATGGGGGTTTTCGTTTATTTTTTAGATGTCTCTTACAGTTCCTCTGGGTGGTTTTTTCAGAGGTCCTCACCCACTGTGATATGTTTTCCATATAAATCTGAAATTTGTGTAGTTTTTAATTTTATTTATAGTTTTGGCATATGCTTATCGTTGTTTGCTTTTATTATTTGACTTGTTATTAGATTTTTTATTGTTTTGGCTTTAATTTATAGTAGTTGACTAGTGATTAGATTTTATATTTTTATTAGTTGACTAGTTTTAAGAATTAACATTGTTTTTACTCTTTATATTGTGTTTCTTTTTATGACTGTTGTTTATTTTGCCTTTGGCCATGCTGTGAATGTTAAATTAACTCGAGGTTTGTGTTTGTCAGCAGGCACTGAGGATGGAGCGTTGACTCCGAAAGTGCACTCTGCATAATATTAAAAAAACAGTAGAGGACTTGGACTTCTTATTGATCCTTATCAATTGGTTCCTCTATCATCCAGCATATTTTAGAGATATTTTATTATTACTTTATCACTATACTACTTTACTGTTTGGCGGAATGTCAACTAAAAAGTGAAACCTGCAATGATTATTATATTTATTTTTATTTTTCAACTAGTTTTGCGTCCACATGGCGCGTTATCTGGAGAATGTTTATAACCAAAATTATTAGTTAAACTTTAGTTTAGTTAACTTTATGTAGAAAAATTTCTCCTGATGAGTCAAATGGACATGAAACTTGTAGAGAAATAAAAATGATTTGAACAGCCATTTGTTCCATTCTTTTGTTCACTTTCCGCCCCACATTAGTTAAAGTGATGTTAAATAGGTAATATTTTCTCAATGAAATCTGCTTAGTTTACACAGCCTCTGTGTGCCGTTAATTATACGAAATGTGTCACCACATGTATTTGATGACAACAAACTCTAATCTAGTTTCAGAGCTGTCAGTCATGAACTCCAATCTCAGAGAAAATTCAATGCAATTTGTAAGCAGACTAGATTACAAAAAGTCGGGGCTAATAAGAAGTTGCTAACTGATTCTACGTTACACCAGAATTATAGCATTAAGACAAAATGCATACTCCGTAATAACTTTCATTTAATAAATAAGCGACATTGGAGATCTTACTTACATTTCCAAGTTCCAAAATTAATTAACGATCGTTGTATTAAATTGAACTCAACCTTCATAATAACATGGATGTAATAAATAAAGTGTTCTTTATACCGGGCTGAACTCTGATTTCAATAGAATTATATGTTTTGACCTTCCCTTGATCGATTTAGCTTGTTTTTTTATTAGGGGATTTCCCTTAAGGAAAATCAGCTATTGAGGTTGTACTCTTGACACGATTTTTAAAACAATTCCTCAAATGTCCATAGATACTACCCAGGAGATGACAAAAATGAAATGAGTTCAGTATTAACGCTTAAGCTGTAGTACCCGCAATTTTTGCTTGACCGTTACTAAAGTCGATATATGATCGTTTTAAGTAAAAAGAAAGATCAATTTTGTTATTTGCAGAATCGTAAAAGTGGTAGGGGTTGTGATTTATAGGGGAATTTCAAAAATTGGAAATTTCTCCATTACAATAAGTTGTGTTCGTTTTTAGCAGATATCCCCTCAAGGGAAATGAGCTATTGAGGTCGTACTCGTGATGCGATTTTCGAAATTTTTCTTTAAATGTCCATCGATCCTATCCAGAAGATGACGAAAATGAGGTCCGTTCAAAACTGTATATATATATATATATATATATATATATATATATATATATATATATATGTATATATTTGTCTGTTACCGCTCTAATGGTCGCAATTTTTGTCTTATCGTTACTAAACTTGATATATAATCGTTTTATACAAAAAGAAGATCAAGTTCGTTAACGGATGAAATCGGACAAGGGGGAGGGGCGGGTTTAGAGGGGGAGAATTTCGAAAATTCTTGATATATCCGTTATTATGCGTCAGATCGAAAAATTGTATAGAACCAATCTTACTGCCAATGTAATGTTCTACAAATGCTGTTATGCACACTTTTTAAGTTTCTTGATTATTAACTAAGATATTTGCATATTTTAGTTTTCGGTATTCAGTAGAGCCCTACTCCTACTCATCTCATATTAACTGTATTCTATTGTGTTATGAAGCACTTTATTTGAAGCTTAAATACCAAATATTTTTCTCATTGAGCTTTTAAGATTTGAGCTATATGCAAATACGTGGCGCACGTTGGAAAGCTGCTTAGTTAACGCAGCCCCTGCGTGATGGACTTTTTTTACCCAGGATGCAGGCAATTCTTAGCTGGTAAACTGGGTTTGTTATTAGTTCGTCACTCCTTTGAATGGGAAATATGCTTGGTTAACACACAGACCTAATGGGAACAATTGGATTCAAAGCTATAGTTAATTAGGGAACTAACTAACGTTACTAGTATAATTGTGTTGTTTGTAAATTGTTATTTAATTTGAGAATAATTGTGGTTTAGATACTTCAAACTGAATAGCTGTATTTTTCAACACCTCTCACAACTACAAATGTTTCTTTTTTTCTTCTTTTTGTCTTTCTCTCTTTCCCTCTCACTTTATGATACTAGAGTTTTTATTAGTTTAGTCTCACTTGAGAATCGCATGAACGGAAAAACTGTGGGAGTTTCAAGACTTGGGCTACTATCAAGGGGGTAGAAATGGTGGTAATTTGTTGAGTGACTAAGAGAAAAGTTTTCCCTTGGCTTTCCGCCGAAATTCAGTGAATCTTTTTAAATTGGGGTTTTTAGCGGAGTTACTTTGGTGAAAAATGTACAACAACAAATATTCGTCCTTTTTATTCACTGCTCTCGTGAATATAAGTTAATCGCTCTCTATCTAATTATTCTCATTAAGCAAAAGGACTGCATTTAAAAGCTGCCAAATGACATCATTTAACATTTCATTCTTTTTAAGTAATCTGACCGGTAGTTGATGTATCTGACGAGGTGGTAAATAAGTTGTATCATTAGTAACTTGTAACAGCTGGGCCGCGTTGCCCCTGGTTACCACTTAACCTAACGCTTATAACAAAAGTTTTGACAGTCAGTTGCTAGTGTACTGCAAGAGAAGACCGCTGTTTGTTGTTGTTAGCTTATTACATATATCTGCGAACTACAACAGCCGAGCACCACAACATCATCAAGCCAGCACACCTGAAAAGAAGCAGGATCAACTTAAAGAAGTCTAAAAACATGAGTCGGTATCGTGAGTAAAAACAATTATATTTTACATAGATACCGGCCAGCAAGAAAGCATCCTTCCAAACTTTTGTTTTCTGCTCCAATGTGGCCAGCGGGATATCCTCACATTAACCTACCACTTTACAGGACGGACCTTAATTCATTTATATATATTGTTGTTCATAATTCTAAAGTTGTATTATTATTTTTTCTCTTTTAACATTTATGAAAATACAATAATCTTTATTATTTGGAGTCAATATTTTATTTATTTATAGGGAACACCTTCTGAAAACTAAAATAACACCCTATAAAACTGGTGACCCCGACGCGATTCGAAATGCTGAATAAGGAGGAATACCTCGCATTAGCTGAACCAGCGCTCACAGAACGTATTCTCGAGGAAGTTGCGAGCAGAAGTCGCTGAGCTTCGAATCCGAACTCGTTCCAAGAGCCGTGAAAGAGAAAATGAGGACAGAAAATGGCTTCCCCGTCCACGCAGTCGGTCTTCACCACGGAAAGGTATCTGTTACTACCACAATCGCTTCCAGGATAAAGCTAGGAAATGCACCACACCCTGCAGCTGGAATCAGACGCCTTTAAACTAGAAAGGGAAGAAGCGGCAACCGTCAATACCCAGTCACTCAGCCCCCTGTTCGTGTATGATAAGCGGTCAAGGCTTCACTTCCTTGTTGATACAGGCGCAGCCATTTCTCTAATACCTGTTTCTAATTATCCTAAACGAAAAGCCACAGATTATACCCTCGTAGCCGCCAATAACTCCCCGATCAAGACATACGGTGAAGTAAACCTTATTGTAGACTTCGGACTTCGATGACCCTACCCATGGCAGTGCGTCATCGCGGATGTAGAAAAGCCCATAATAGGTGCCGACTTTTTATTCCACCATCAGCTTGTAGTCGATCTTCGACAGAAAAGGCTTATCGACCAGAAGACAGGACTCTCCACACTAGGCCAACTCTCAAAAACACCACCCATTTCCATCTTTACTATTCCAGGAGACTGCCCCTATGCACACATTTTAAAGGAATTCCCAGACCTGACGAGACCATCTCCAATTAAAGGACCAACTAGGACTGTAGTACAGCACTATATTAAAACCATAGGCAACCCGACCACTAGCAAGGTCCGAAGACTCCCTGCGGAGAAACATCGGTTAGTAAAGGAGGAAATTGAACGCATGCTGGCAGAAGGAATATGTTGACCGTCCAAGAGCCCGTGGTCGAGCCCTCTCCATGTAGTTACCAAGAAAGACGGAGGATTACGTTTGTGTGGTGACTACCGTAGACTTAACGCCCAAACTGTCCCGGACCAATACGGCGTCCCGAATTTGATGGATTTTTACAAACCCAAAGTAATTTTTTATTTCTTTAATAATGTTCTATGTCCTTCTTCTTTTATTATTATTATTATTTGCGTCCACGGGACGGGTTATCTACAGGTTACCATCCTTTTCTAAAGCAGGGTGGGCCTAAGGAGTTTATTTAATGAGTCCGTCACTAAATTAATTTCTACTGCCCAGGGCGGGATTCACCACTCTAGGTCCACGCGAGATTAAGACCTCCGCCCTAACCCGTACGACCACCCTGAGCCCCCCCCCCCTCCTTCTTCTTTTTAAAGTGTTATTGACCGAACCTAGATTTCTATTTAACCTTAGATGACAAACCTTTGCTGACGTTATCACTTTGCAAACTATTCACCTTTTTGACGAACATGTTTCAAAAATGCATTATGTTATTGGCTTAATTTAAAAACATAACCCACTCAACAATAATAGTTATTTATTATACAAGTGACGAAAGTAGATCATTTTACAACTCGAGTGAAACGTTTACCCACACGAGCGAAGCGAGTGTGGTAATTTCACGAGAGTTATAAATTCTACTTTCGTCACGAGTGTAATATTAAATGTTTTCTGTAATCGTGTAATACATGATCAGATCTAACCAGAATATGAACAAAAAAAGTCCGTCACGCAGGGGCTGCGTAAACTAAGCAGATTTCCCATGTGAAGTTTTACAATAGAGAAATCTGCATACTGGTAACAATACCACAGTGATACTGGTAACACAATACCACAGTGATTAAATAAAAACGGCAATGAGAAATCTTCCATTTATTTATAATAAATACCCACCTGAAACGTATTCTTAATTGTAAGAATATTTTATATTTAAACAACACAAATTTGAGTCGTCCACGCACAACCCAATGGGGGGGGGGCGGATGAACAGAACGTATTTGCATAAATCTCACAAAGTAACGAAGGTAAGGTAAGGTTAGGAACGACAGGTTAGAAGAAGCCTCCCACCTGAGCCGACGGAAATGGCCGATCTAATCCGAACTATGTCCGACCACAGACTTCATAAAAATGCAAATATCTCCGTTAATATTCAAGATAAAGAATAAATGTATATAACAATATTTATATTAACTTTAATTTGCAATAAGATTGGTTCTATACAATTTTTCGATCCGACGCATAATAAGAGATATTTTGAATTTTCGAAAATCCCCCCCTCTAAACCCCCCTCCCACTGGTCCGATTTCAGCCGTTAACGAACTTGATCTTCCTTTTTACATAAAACGCTTAAATACCGAGTTTGGTGACGATTAAACAAAAATTGCGACCGCTAGAGTGTTAACAGACAAATATATATATATATATATATATATATATATATATATATATATATATATATATATATATATATATATATATATGTGTGTGTGTATAGTTTTGAACGGACCTCATTTTCGTCACCTCCTGGGTAGGATCGATGGACATTTGAAGAAATTTTTCGAAACTCGCGTCATGAGTACGACCTCAATAGCTGATTTCCCTTAAGGGAAATCTGCTAAAATTAGGATGTTGTGAAGATTATGGTATGTTGTTGGTAGGTTATAAGCATGGTTGTGAAAGGTTATAAGCATAGTTATAAAACAACTAGTGATGATTGTGAAGTAGAGGTTATAAAGAAGTGCAGGTTATAAACAAGGAAGGTAATTATTATTATATTTAAATTTTAAAATATATTGATTATTTCCACCAATAATTCATTCACATTTCAAATTATTTTGTTAAAATAAATTCCTACAATGTTAAGAAACATTTAAAAGCATTTAATTTCCAACTTAATTAAATTATTTTTTAGCAGATTTCCGTTAAGGGAAATCAGCGATTGAGATCGTACTCATGACGCGAGTTTTGAAAAAATTTCCTCAAATGTCCATCGATCCTACCCAGGAGATGACGAAAATGAGGTCCGTTCAAAATTATATATATATATATATATATATATATATATATATATATATATATATATATATATATATATATATATATATATATATATATTTGTCTGTTAACGCTCTAGCGGTCGCAATTTTTGTTTAATCGTTACCAAACTTCATATTTAAGCGTTTTACGTAAAAGGAGAGATCAAGTTCGTTAATGGCTGAAATCGGACCAGTGGGAGGGGGGGTTTAGAGGGGGGGATTTTTGAAAATTCAAAATATCTCCGTTACTATACGTCGGATCGAAAAATATTATAGAATCAATCTTATTGCAAATTAAATTTACTATAAATATTGTTATATACATTTATTCTCTATCTTGAATATTAACTGAGATATTTGCATTTGTATTCTGCATGTGCTCGGCAGCAGTGGCTATGTTCGGACTTTCCGCCGTGAGCTCTGGCGGCCGTTTTTGTAATTATTCGTCCCTCTCGTGAATAGGTTTAGAGGTTACTTACTACTACAGCTGTTATTAGGCAGATTTCTCTATTGTAAAACTTCACGTGGGAAATCTGCTTAGTTTACGCAGCCCCTGCGTGACGGACTTTTTAATTTATACTTATTACTAATTAAGAAGGCAATTCACTTTCTTCACTTGTGAAGAAAGTGATTATTTTCTTCACTCTATTGCAAAATGTTCACTTTCTTCACTCATTTCAGTTTAGTAATGTTACCATTATTCAACGATTACAGAAAAAATATTTTGAATAAAGTAGAATTTACAACTCTCGTGAAATTACCACACTCGCTTCGCTCATGTGGGTAAACGTTTCACTCGAGTTGTAAAATCATCTACTTCGTCACTTGTATAATAAATAACTATTATTAAACTGTGCAGAAAATACAATTTAAGTTGTAAATCGTGACAAATTAAACTAAAGATATACGAGAAACGAACTAGTTATTTAATATAAAAATAAATGTAGAAGACTTCTCTTTAGGGAAATCAGCTATTGAGGCCATACTCATGTCGCGATTTTCGAAATTTTTTTTCAAATGTCTATCGATCCTACCCAGGACATGTCGAAAATGTGCCGTCACAATTTTTGATTAATCGTTACCAAACTTGATATTTAATCATTTTATGTAAAAAGAAAGATCAAGTTCGTTAATGGCTGAAATCTCACCAGTGGCAGGGGGTGTTTAGATAGCCGAATATCGAAAATTCAAGATGCCTCCGTTACTACACGACGGGTTGAGTCGTTTAAAACCAATCTTATTACAAATTAAATGATTTTTAAAGGTAATTCTATGCATATGTTCTATATCATATTTACATTTTTCCACAAATCCCCATATTTATAGTTTTTGGCTTTCAGTAAACCCACACTCCTACTCATGTCATACTAATAATAAGCTGTTATATCATGAAACGCTTCATTCCAAGTTTAAATACCAAATATTGTTTTCAATGAACTTGTACTTTGTGAAATATATCCAAATACGTTCTGCTGATCCCACTCTTTCTTTTGTCCTTGGATTATTAACAAATCAGATAAAAATTATTCTGATTCATTATAAATTACAGCACTATCTTTAGTAAATAGTTTTCAATAAAATTAATGTTATATTCAGACATATTTCATTAATTGTTCATCTTTCTGGTCTAGAACATATCTATTCAGCTATGAGAGGTTGCTGACCGGTTTTAATTTTTCCATCCGACGTATAGTAACTGAGATATTGCGAATTTTTGAAAATCCCCTCGCTAACCACCCTCCCACTTCTCCAATTTCAGCCATTAACGAACTTGATCTTTCTTTTTACATAAAACAATTAAATAACGAGTTTGGTAACGATAAAGCAATAATTGCGACCGCTAGAGCGGTAACAGACAAATATATATATATATATATATATATATATATATATATATATATATATATATTTATATACAATTTTGAACGGACCACATTTTTGTCATCACTTAGGTAGGATCGATGTACATTTGAAGGTAAATTTCGAAAATCGCGTCATGAGTATGACTTCAATACATGATTTCCCTTAAGGAAAATCTGTTAATATATTGTGAAATGAGATCAATAGTGTGTTATATTCGCGGGTTGGAAAATCGACTTAGTTCGCTCCTAAGCTGCGTATTTCGGTTGTCGTTGGACCGATATCGATGAATACAGGGGTATAACAGTGATTGGGCCTGTATTCGGTAACAGGCGTGAAATTGGTAACAGCTTTGGTCTGGTATCGAACGGGGACAGTCGATATTTGGCTGCTCCTTTCACTCTGTTTCAATGGGAATCGTGCCTTTTCAAATCTAACTTCATTCATCTTGTGACGCCTACTCAACCACTCCCTTTTATCTACAGTTTGAGCCTAACTAACAATTTGCACGAAACATTTACCTCTCTCCCTTCAACACTTTAGCCCAGGTATTTGTTTTACTTCTGCACGACCTATATGCGACACTATCCGTGTTACCCTTGGAATAGAAAGTCCGTCACGCAGGGGCTGCGTAAACTAAGCAGATTTCCCACGTGAAGTTTTACAATAGAGAAATCTGTCTAATAACAACAGTAGTATTAAGGAATCTCTAAACCTATTCACGAGGGACGAAAAGTTCTGGAAACGGCCTCCCTAGCTCTCGGCGGAAAGTCCCGAACATAGCCGACTCCTCCCGACCCCACACAAAGCAAATGCAAATATCTCTGTTAATATTCAAGATACAGAATAAAT
>CM032232.1:137085000-137090000 GCA_019009955.1 Riptortus pedestris
TTTATTCAATGACCTCAGGTAAGAAAAAACGCCTCGTTCCTTCACTATTCTTTATTCGTTGTGACAGAGCGCTTTCAGAGCATACGCTCCATCATCAGTGCCCTCTTCACAATGATGTGACAGGAACCAAGGATTCCCTGTGACTCTCACAGGAAGGAGTCACAGGGAATCCTTGGTTCCTGTCACATCATTGTGAAGAGGGCACTGATGATGGAGCGTATGCTCTGAAAGCGCTCTGTCACAACGAATAAAGAATAGTGAAGGAACGAGGCGTTTTTTTCTTACCTGAGATAATAATTCCTTCACCATCCAGCACCTCAAAAATGGATTTATTCAATGAATTCTGAAATTTAAAAAAAAAAAAAAAGTCCTTCATGCAGAAGCTCATTCATGTGTGAATTAAACATAAGCAGTTTACGTATTAGCAAGTTTTATATATAAATATATATATATATATATATATATATATATATATATATATATATTGTCTGTTAACGCTCTAGTGGTTAACCAAACTCGACATTTAAACGTTTTATATAAAAATGAAGAAAAAGCTCTTTAAAGTTTATGTACGGTTTTTCACTATGTTGACTATTACCCGAGATGTTTACATTTTTTTAGTTTTCGGCTTCCAGTAAACATCCACTCCTACTCATGTCATATTAACACAAAGCTGATACATTATTATTTCAAATGAAGCCGAAATACCTAATATCATTCTTATTGAACATTTACTTTGTGAGATAAATGCAAATACGTGACGGACGTTTTCTTTAGCTAAGCTAAAAAAATACTTCCACTTTAACAGAAATTATCACAACGAAAGTTCTCCATAAGTATAACACCATAATTGACGGAACTTGAAAAAGTCTGTCATTCAGGGGCATGCATAAACTGAAAAGATTTCCCACGTGAGGTTTTACAATAGATACATCTACATACTGGCAACACTTAAAACCAACATGAATATTAAGTGATAATGAAAAATGAATCGTTATATTTCCCTCAAGGGAAATCTGCCTAAATAACCACTGTAAATAATTATTATTGGAAATTTACTTATTAAAATAAAACAAGTAGTTTCCAATCATGGCCAGTATATATTACTTCAAATTAATTCAACAGCCAATGTAATATTCAGCTGGTTTATTCAGGTTCGATTAAGTAAACATGGAATTAGAGAATGTGAATATTTCCCCGTTTGTTGAGTTGAGCAAACACTTCTGTTGGAAGATATTGTATGCTCTGTAGATCTCTAAATAGAATTTATCTAACCATTAGAGATATAACATGCTCTGAAAACATTGTAGATGCATTCAGTAGAACCTGCTATTGGTTATAAGACATAGGATTAAGTCTGAATCAAATAATACAGCAGCATGGACTGCGTTATTTAGCGTTTAATCTACAAGGCTGTGACCCAGGACAAATTTGACAAGTAGGGCTCATACATGACACCTACCTGCCATATGCATATTTTCCATTTTATTCTTGTCTCAAAATAACATTTAGAAAACTTAAGAACTATAGTGCGTTAGTGTGTGCGTGTGCTTGTGAGTGTCCCCCCCCTCGTCACCAATGAGAGCATAAAATGAAATATTAATTAAAAATATGCAAAATATATATTTATAGTAGAATATTATATTATGTAGTATTTATTATATAATAACATACTATGTAATACCTTTACTTACGAAATAAATAAGCAAAGAAGCATATATTACTGGCATATTATTATTATACAAAAATATACCTAAGTATAAAAAATTGTATACAAATATTAACCTACACAGTACAAAAAAAAATCAAAGGACACTCATTTATGAGGAAAATAATGCAACAAAAAAACCTTGAAACTATACACTTGACGATTCGTTATTGGCAAAACATTCAGGGAAACCATAGTATAAATTATAAGCTGAACTATTTCAAAAAATTGTAAGCTGAACTAAGTCATAAACTTGTAAGCTAAACTATTTCATAAAATTGTAGACTAAGCTGTTTCATAAAATTGTAAGCTAAACTATTTCATAAAATTGTATGCTAAGCTGTTTCATAAAATTGTAAGCTAAACTATTTCATGAAATTTTAAGCTGAGATATTTCTTAAAATTGTAAGCTGAACTTTTTCATAAAATTGTAAGCGCAACTATTTCATAAAATTGTAAGATGAACTAATTCATAAACTTGTACGCTGAACTATTTTAAAAAATTTGTGCTGAACTATTTCATAAAATTGTAAGCTGAAATATTTCATAAAATTGTAAGAAAACTATTTCATAAAATTGTATGCTAAGCTGTTTCATAAAATTGTAAGCTGAACTATTTCATCAAATTTTAAGCGACTCCATTGATAACAGTACCATCCCCCAACTCTCTCTAAAGCACTTTCTTATTCATAAAACTTTTTCTCCGAATTTACTTCGCATTATTAAAGAACCACTCTTTTTTCTCTTGGTGCATAAAAAAAAGTCCGTCACGCAGGGGCTGCGTAAACTAAGCAGATTTCCTATGTGAAGTTTAGCAATAGAGAAATCTGCATACTGGTAACACAACATAAAAAAGAAAATACAAACGGTAATGAGAAATCTTTCAGTTAATTTTAATAAACTCCCAACTGAAACGGCGTCTGAATTGTAAGAATAATTTATATTTTAATAACTCAAATTTTAGTAGTCCAAGAACTTTGGCATTTACAGAAAAGGCGCGTACCTTTTCTATTTTTTTTTATTATTTATTAATTACTATCACTTTCTTCCATTTGTTTTAATAATATTCAAGATAGAGAATAAACGTATATAACAATATTTCTAGTAAATATAATTTGCAATAAGATTGGTTATATACAATTTTTCGATCCGATGCATAATAACGGAAATATTTGGAATTTTCGAAAATCCCACCTTTAAACCCCCCTCCCTCTGGTCCGATTTCAGCCATTAACGAACTTGATCTGTCTTTTTACATAAAACGGTTAAATATCGAGTTTTGTAACGATCAAACAAAAATTGCGACCGCTAGAGCGTTAACAGGCATATATATATATATATATATATATATATATAATTTTGAACGGACCTCATTTTCGTCATCTCCTGGGTAGGATCGATGGACATTTGAAGAAATTTTTCGAAAATCGCGTCATGAGTACGACCTCAATAGCTGATTTCCCTTAAGGGAAATCTGCTAAAATGGTGGAGGACAGAGCGTGCAATGACCTTGACATGTAGTTGACTACTGGATAGGAGGGTATTAAGCACACCAGTCTTGTCCTGTTTGTTACAAGCTCATGAGTGTACAACTTACGGCATAGTTGTCACATATGACACAGACTTGTTGTTCAAAGGCTAAGCAGATTTCCCACTTGTGTCACGTATTTGCATTTACCTCAAAACGTAAAAGTTCAATGAGAATAATATTTGGAATATTAGGCTTCAAAGAAAGTGGGGGTTTACTGAAGGCCGAAAACTGAAAAATGTGAATGCCTCCGTTAATAATAAACATAGTGAAAAGACGTACATAAAACATTTATAGAACATTACATTTGCAATAAGATTGGTTCTATACAATATTTCGATCTGAAGCATAATAACGGAGATATTAAGATTTTTCGGAATTCCTCCCCTCTAAACCCCCCTCCTTCCCACACTTTCGATTTTAGCCATTAATGAACTCGTTTTTCATTTTTACATAAAGCATTTCAATATCGAGTTTGGTAAAGATCAAACAATAATTGCGACCGCTAGAGCGTTAACAGACACACACACACACACATATATATATATATATATATATATATATATATATATATATATATATATTCAGTTCTGGACGGATCTAAGTTTCGTTATCTTCGAAGATTTTTTTGGAAACCCCGTCATGAGTTCAACTCCAATAACTTATTTCCCCAAGGAGAAATCTGCTAAAATGCATCTACTTTAAGGATCAATGTAGAGGGTTATATTTTTCAGAGTAAATTTTAATCTGTAGTTTCTTGAAATATGATAAGTTGATAACTGATTCCAAGTATTAAAAAGATACTAATTTATTCCTTTGGCTAATTGGAGCGGGTTATCTTGAGGTTACCAATCTATTCTCACAAGGGTTGGATTTTATTTATCTAGTTCTGTGCTAATAAATTTGTGTTGTCCAAGTGGGACTTAAGTTTAGGATTCTTGGTACAACCAGCTTTACTTCCAACTATTAAACACACATAGATTACATGAACACTAAAACTTTGTGTTCCCGCGAAACGGACCCCGTAGGCGTTTAATAGAAAATACTTGCTAACTTCCTTGAACCAATTTCAAGTCCACTCTATATGCGCACAGAGAAAAAAGAGTGGTACTTTAATAATGCGAAGTAAATTCGGAGAAAGAGTTTTATGAATAAGAGAAAGTAAAGAAAGTGCTTTAGAGAGAGTTGGGGGCTGGTGCTGTTATCAGTGGAGTCGCCCCCTGCTGGCTGGTCGTTAAGTCTCCTCAGATAACGCGCCCCATAGAATTGCCACTTATATCTGCGAATTTTAGCTACCGAGGTTGCTCCTTCCCTCTTCTTGCTCTCTCAGGATATACAAGGATAAGAGAATTCGATATTTTGATTTAAGTGTTTAGTAAAAATAATAGTCCGTTACGCTGGGGCTGCGTAAACTAAGCAGATTTCCCTCCAGAAGGTTTGTAACAGAGAAATCTACATAGTGGTAACACTTCCGTGAATGTTAAGTGAAAAAATACAAACGGTAATGAGAAAACCTTCTGTCAATTTACAATTAATAATCTTTACAACGGAAAGCGGCTGAATTGTAAACTAAGAATAACAATTAATGAAATATATTTGAATATAACATATTAATTTTATTGAAAACCATTTACTAAAAATAGTACTGTAATTTGTAATGAATCAGAATCATTTTCATCTCAATCATACAAATTTTATTAATGGAAGAACAAAAGAAAGGGGGGGAGGGGATCAACCGAACGTATTTGCATATATCTCACAATA
>CM032232.1:137095000-137227500 GCA_019009955.1 Riptortus pedestris
GTTAACGGCTGAATTCGGGGGGTTTAGGGGGGGAGTATTTCGAAAATTCTTAATATCTCCGTTATTATGCGTCGACTCAAAACTTGTATAGAACCGATCTTACTGCAAATGTAATGTTCTATAATCATTGCTATGTACATTTTTTCACTATCTTGATTATTAATTGAGATATTTGCATTTTTTTATTTTCGGTCTTCAGCAAAGCCCCACTCCTACTCATCTCATATTAACCATAATGTATTATGAAGCACTTTATTTGAAGCTTAAATACAAAGAATTGTTCTCATTGAACGTTTTATGTTTTGAGATAAATGTAAATACGTGGCGCACGTGTGAAATCTGCTTAGTTAATGCAGCCCCTGCATGACGGACTTTTTTATGTTATACCTATGTATTTTATATGTTTATTATTCGTTAAAATAGATAGAGCTATATAGTTTATGTTAATTAGTCAGTAATATGTGCCCTACTGTAACCTGTCTGCGAGTTGTTTGCCTTGATACAGTGTTAAACATCTATAAATGGTTAATGCCCGATATCTCAAAAACGATGGGTGTTACAGACAAACGGTTTGCATATTTTTAATCAGCAAATGCCTGAATTGTTTTAAAACCAGTGATGGATACCAAGATATACGACGAAACCGCGAAAATAAAAAAAAAAAATATTTTGAATTTTCAAACTTCTCCCCTCCATCTAGTCAGATATCAGCCATGTGTCCCTGAACAAAAGGATTTTACTGATTAAATTTATGGTGATAGAGAGAATATTAGATAAAGTTTACTATAGCATTTAAGGGATGAATATTAGGATTAGCTTTGTTCACAGAATTGTTATAAAGATATTGTAATGGAGGAAACCTGCATTAATTTCGAATCAGCCCAGATTCTATATTTCTTCTGTATAATTTTCAATGGATCTCATGTTCGTCATACCCTAGGCAGGATCGATGGACATTTGAATAGTAATATTTTCGAAAGTGAAAACTCAGTAGCTGATATAAAAAGAAATCATCTAAAATTTTTTATTTATTCATGGACACCACATCAATGGTTATTTGCCCTTTCAAAAATAACAACAAGTAACAATAACAAATACCTTAACAACAAGTAATAATAACAAATACCTTAACAACAAGTAACAATAACAAATACCTTAACAACAAGTAACAATAACAAATACCTTAACAACAAGTAACAATAACAAATACCTTAACAACAAGTAACAATAACAAAAACCTTAACAACAAGTAACAGTAATAAATACCTTATCAACAAGTAACAATAGCAAATACCTTTACAACAAGTAACAGTAATAAATACCTTATCAACAAGTAACAATAGCAAATACCTTTACAACAAGTAACAGTAATAAATACCTTATCAACAAGTAACAATAGCAAATACCTTAACAACAAGTAACAGTAATAAATACCTTATCAACAAGTAACAATAGCAAATACCTTTACAACAAGTAACAGTAATAAATACCTTATCAACAAGTAACAATAGCAAATACCTTAACAACAAGTAACAGTAATAAATACCTTATCAACAAGTAACAATAGCAAATACCTTAACAACAAGTAACAGTAATAAATACCTTATCAACAAGTAACAATAGCAAATACCTTTACAACAAGTAACAATAATAAAAACCTTAACAACAAGTAACAATAACAAATACCTTCACAACAAGTAACAATAACAAATACCTTAACAATAAGTAATAATAACAAATACCTTAAAAACAAATAACAATTACAAATACCTTAACAACAAGTAACAATAACAAAAACTTTAACAACAGGTAACAATAACAAATACCTTCACAACAAGTAACAATAACAAATACCTTAACAACAAGTAATAATAACAAATACCTTTAAAAAAATAAATATTAATATAGTTCATAGTTGGTGGATGATTATTAGTATAATTTGAAGTTTTGTTGCACACCACAGACTTAATTTGTATGTTAAATGTTATCATATATTTCAATTTTGTGTAAGTATGAGAATATATTGTTAATGTGTGGGCTGCCTTCCGTCAATAGTTCTTGTAAGTCGTAGGGGAAGTCCTGCTGTTGTCGTTTTCGGCATTCTGTCAGTATACGTCTTATCGTCATGGGAATTTATAAGTTGAGCAAGTAGGTCTGTCAGTCTTTGTCATTAAGTATGAGTGTGTTAATTTGCTGCGGCTGATTCTAAGTCTCGAGAGAAATACTCCTTCTCTCCTAGAGAGAAGTCATCTAAAAATAACTTGACCGGAAATGTGTACCTAAAGTAGGATTATCTTATAATTATGTGAGCCTTTCATTTTATTCGGAACGTAATAATTATTTGAATAATTTCGAATAACTATCTTAACTGTTGGAGAAGTCCAATTCAGGAATGGAAATGAGCTTGATTGGAAGTTTCTATTTATTCAAGAGAGTATAAACACTATATACAACAGTTTGTAAACATGAGGAGTGGTGCCGTTTATTTTCAAATAATACATGGACCTGATCAAACAGCAATCAACAGGGTGTATATATAAATTCAGGTTTTCCTATTATGTCTGTTATTTAATTAACTATTGCTTGAAACTGATTGTGACGATTTTTAGCAGATAACCTTTTAGAGAAATCAGCCATTTGGGGCGATTTTTGAAAAAAAAAAATCCTCAAATGCCCATCAATCTACCCAGGAGATGACGAAAATGGGGTCAGTTATAATTTTATATATATATATATATATATATATATATATATATATATATATATATATATACTAGCTCAGATACCCGGCTTCGCCCGGGAATTGATTTGAGGCTGAATGGTACTAGTATTTTTTTGGCAAGGCTTTACTTTGCACAATATTTTGACATTTACCCGTCCCAGTGTTTCGGGTTAATACCCGTTGTTGGCATTTGTTAATAATAAAATTATTTTTTTCTGTAATCGTTGAATAATGGTAACATTACTAAACTGAAATGAGTGAAGAAAGTGAAACATTTTGCAATAGAGTGAAGAAAGTAATCACATTCTTCACAAGTGAAGAAAGTAATCACATTCTTCACAAGTGAAGAAAGTGAATTGCCCTCTTAATTAGTAATAAGTATAAATTAAAAAAATAATTTGAAGTTGGAAATTAAATGCTTTTAAATGTTTCTTAACATTGTAAGTAGAAATGAAAGCTTTAGTGCTAAAACATATACCGTGTTTTATTTATTTCGGTTGGGTAATTTGTCCCAAATAAAATTGTTCAAATCCGCTACAGGTTTTAGCGTATATCTCGTTTATAATTCAGAATACGAAAAAAGTGTATATATCAGAAGTTACTCTAAATAAGCAATTAAACAACTTTTGTTATGTTCATATTGACCAAAAAACCAATAGGAAACGAAATATCGCTATTTTTAATTTCTGGCTTCCCTTATAACCCCCATTCCTGTTCGTCTCAGAGGATATTAATATAGCCTAAAGTCTAAGTTGGGTAAGTAGTAATATACATACCAAGTTTCATAAAATTCGGTTCAGCCGTTTATGCGTGAAAAGGTAACAAACAAACAGACACCAAAGAAACAAAATGCAGTTATGGTGTCTATGACATATGAAACGAAAAGTTATCCGGAAATTTCGCGAAAAAAATCAATGTACAGACAGAGGTTACAATTTTATATATATATATATATATATATATATATATATACTTATATTATAATTTGTTTGTTTGTTACTAAATAGCGATATTTAGTTTCCTATTGGTTTTTTGGTCAATATGAATATAACAAAAGTTGTTTATTTGGTTATTTAGAGTAACTTTTGATATTGTAGCGGCGACGCACGCACTCGTGAGTCATTCGCAATCAAATATGATAACCTCGCGGTATAAAAAATACCAGATGGGTTTTAAAAAATGTTCAGTTAGTGAAAAAAGGTTAACGAGAATTACGAGTGTAAAGTTAAGTGCGAAAAAATTATTATCTAGTGTCTCGTGCTAACTATGACTGAGTTGTGGCTATTGAAACTGGACCATAGTGAATAGTGAAACTACTAGATTTTTTATTTGAAAATATTTTGTACCAAGAAGTTTTTATCGCTTAAAGAAATATAATACCTTATGAATTATATAAACGTGAATGAGCCTAAAGGTAAGATATCGGGTTGGAGAGAGTTTACCTTGGAGCAATAATGTTTAATTTATTCATTTTGGAAAGGTAAAAATAATTTAAAAATATAATTTAAATTTAATTATGAACATGAAAAAAGTTGATATTGTTGTTGGGTTCTTTTGTTGTTTCAATGCCATTGAGAATGTGCTGAAAAGCCTCCAGTATTAAAAAAGAAAAGACCCGTTGTGGAAAGTCTTTTTTGTTCATTTCTAAAGGCCTAGATTGTTTAATTATTTAAGGCTTAAATAAATTATATTTTGAAGAAGGAAGTGTTTTTCCTCGTCTACCTGTGTTTAATTAATCTAAAATTCAAACGTAAATTATAATAATAATAAAAAAACAGGATTTTTTATACCGGCTTATGAAGTAACCAATCGATGAATGTTGCAAATGTAAACGTCCGTCACGCAGGGGCTGCGTAAACTAAGCAGATTTCCCGAGTGTTTCACGTATTTGCATTTATTTCAAAAATTAAAAGTTCATTGAGAACAATATTTGGTATTTATGCTTCAAATACTGTGCTTCATAATATAAAAGCTTACTGTTAATATGAAATGAGTAGGAGGGGGTGGGGAGGTTACTGAAGGCCGAAAACTACAAAATGCAAGTATCTTGGTTAATAATCAATATAGTAAAAAAATGCACATTATTTATAGAACATTATATTTGTACTATGATTGGCTCTATACAATTTTTCGATCCTATGCATAATAACGGAGATATTAATTAGGAATTTTCGAAATTTTTCCAGTTTTACCCCCCCCCCCCACTAGTCAGATTTCTGCCACTAACGAACTTGATCTTTCTTTTACATAAAACGCTTATGCATCAAGTTTGTTAACGATAAGATAAAAATTGCGACCGCGAGAGCAGTAACAGACATACATATGTATATATATATATACACAAAATTTTGAACGGACCTCATTGGGAAGGGAGGCCAAAAACATGAAAGTACGAATAACTCGCTTAAAATTTGAGTTACGAAAAAAATGTAGAGACCAACAATAGATTAACAACATAAGTTATATAAAATTTTACGATCCCACTCATAATAACGGAAATATTTTGAATTTTGGAATTCCCAAGTCTATACCTCCACTATTCCAACTGTTTTCAGCCAATAGCATATATGATCTTCAGTGTTTATTTATTTATTTATTTGGTTTATGTTCGATTAGAACCATATTTGTTATTTAACCTTGGAATGGAGATTTTATGATATAACAGCTAATAGTTAATGTGGCGTATGTAGGAGGGGGGGTTGCTGAAAGCAAAAAAATGAAAAATTCAAATATCTTGGTTTATATATATATATATATATATATATATATATATATATATATATAACAACAACCAATGAATTTACAATATACAATTTTTCGATCCGATGAATAATAACTGAGATAATAAGAACTTTTGAAATTCTCCCCTCTCCCATGCCCGATTTTAGCCATTAACGAACTTTGGCAACCATCAATAAAAAATTGAAACGGCTAGAGCGTTAAAAGACAAATATACTTCTTTATATTTACATACGTAGAACGGCATCAATGATATTTACAAGTAAATATTAAAAAAAAATATTCTCGTAGGATTTCAAATGATTTTCCGTGAGTTTCCTGTTCGGGAAGAAGTTTTTAGTAAGTGTTACGTATGGTTACTTCCGCTTTGAACGTCGTTCGAAGCCAAAGTTGGAATTAGGAAGTCGTCAAGCCTCAAACTTGAGACATTGGGTAAATCCGCCCATCATGGAATGTCGTATTAAGCTCGAACTTTTTTCTCAAACTTACTTCTTAGCTGAAGCCTGTACTTCGCTGAAGTATTTCCACGCACAAAATTACTTCAATCAGAATTGGTCAGTTCTGACACTGAATTTCTAACATATCTTTCCTGTGGTTCTTGATAAGTTGGCCCCTTCACCCCCCCCCCCCCCCACCCCCCCCCCCCCCCACCCCCCCCCCCCCCCACCCCCCCCCCCCCCCACCCCCCCCCCCCCCCACCCCCCCCCCCCCCCACCCCCCCCCCCCCCCACCCCCCCCCCCCCCCACCCCCCCCCCCCCCCACCCCCCCCCCCCCCCACCCCCCCCCCCCCCCACCCCCCCCCCCCCCCACCCCCCCCCCCCCCCACCCCCCCCCCCCCCCACCCCCCCCCCCCCCCACCCCCCCCCCCCCCCACCCCCCCCCCCCCCCACCCCCCCCCCCCCCCACCCCCCCCCCCCCCCACCCCCCCCCCCCCCCACCCCCCCCCCCCCCCACCCCCCCCCCCCCCCACCCCCCCCCCCCCCCACCCCCCCCCCCCCCCACCCCCCCCCCCCCCCACCCCCCCCCCCCCCCACCCCCCCCCCCCCCCACCCCCCCCCCCCCCCACCCCCCCCCCCCCCCACCCCCCCCCCCCCCCACCCCCCCCCCCCCCCACAGTTTATGACTTTTAGCCTTGGAGGACTTCTTATTCCAGTTCCCAAAATCCACTTGAACGGCTCTTTGAGAAGGAGTATCAAGTATATATATATATATATATATATATAAATATATATATATATATATATATATATATATATAGGGTGAAGCAGCACACTACTTGATATGGCTTTTACAAATGGCATTTATTCTATTGACCTGAAGAATGGTCTTCGATTTTCATGTTATTAACCAACGAAAAATAACGCTGCTTGGGAAGGTATGAAAAGGTTTAGTTTCAGTCCTCAATGTGCGTCAATGCACAAACCGAGTTGTTACATTGAGTTTAATTAATAAATGTTAATGTTAAAGAATCCAATACTGAGAACATTTTTTAACAATTTACAATTTTGAAAAATATATATGTATGTACATGTAGACATCAACTGGAAGAGCTAATCCTCTACTTTAAACTAATTTAAATTCCTTTTACAAAAAAAAAAAAAAAATAAAAAAAAAAAATAAAAAAAAAACAAAATACCACTATTAAAACTAGAGAACAAGGCATACTTCAAGTCGTGGGTGTAACTAATTTCAATAAATGGAACCAAAGATAACACTGAACCTTCAGAGTCTAATGAAGTATGGCGTCTAAACTAACCTTAAAATAAATTAATAATTAACGTCACTTTGGTCGTTAATGAACTTGACCTTTAATTACACCATGAAGATGGGAATACCAAAGATCTACATGATATTCGATAATGATAAAATATACATATAAAAGATAATGTATTAAACCAAATATTTAAAGGGAAGAAATACTACAATACTTCCTTTTTGGGAGATTTTTATCATTTATTTAGTCCCACACAACTAGCTAAAAAATGTCTCACAACAGGTATTTCAAATAAAGAGTTAGTCCTGCCAGTATAAATGATACTGTTGTCATACCTGTCGGTGGCTGATGGTTAAGTACAGCTAGCATTGTGCTTTAGATGCGATGGCACCATCTTCAAGCCCGTCAAAAGTTGTATTGAGTACGATGTACGTTAGTGTATTTTTTGGCGAAAACATAATTAAATGACAGCTTACCTAGAATCACACAAAAACATCATTTCGTAAGATAGGAAGTCCGTAACGCAGGAGCTGCGTAAACTAAGCAGATTACCCTTGCTAGCACTCACGACAAAGGCTGAAAACAAGGAAATTCGAATAACTCTCATAAATAAATAAATAAACATTTTCGAGTCAAAACCGGAAAATCTTAACTGATGACATCATCATATTACGTATTTGTATGTATCTCACACAGCAAAAGTTCGATGAAGACAATATTCGCTCTTTAAGCTTCGAAAAAGTGGTTCATGACCACTGTTACTATGACTTACTGTTAATATGACTTAAGAACGAGAGGGAGTTTACTGAAAGCTGAAACGTAAAAAATGCTAATATATTGGTTAATAATCAAAATAGATGAAAAAACGTGTATAATAACATTTATGGAACATTACATTTGAAATAATATTACCTCTATACAATTTTTAGATCAGACGTATAACGGAGAAATTTCGCCCACTAAACATCCCCTCCCACTAGCCCGATATCTGCCATTAACGAACTTGATCTTTCTTGTTATTTCGAATGATTAAATAACGAGTTTTTTAACGATACAACAAAAATTGAGACCGCTAGAGCGTTAAGAGACATATTTATGAATATATATACATATCATTTAGAACAGACATTATTTTCGTCATCTCCTGGGTTGGATCGATGGACATTTAAGAAAATGTTTCTAAATAGCGTCATAAGTACTACCTCAATAGCTGATGTTCCTTAAGGGATAACTGCTTAAAAATATGTCACGACACAAAGAAAACATTCTAATATTGATATGGAATATGGTGTCGAATCTTTCATTGAAAGTGCATGCAAGCTGTATTCGATGATCAGCCAATGAGGTTGGTCTCCACAAACAGGTGTGCCAACAACTCACAATTGCATACCGAGTGGTGAAATCTGTGACTAATCATAAATTTCCCCTTTATAAGACTGAAGATAAAAAATAACTGAACCCTGTGTAATACTACATGAGTTCAAATATCCTTAACAAATTTGTTTTCATATTATAAGACTAAATGATAGTGTAACTGGAAAATGTAGAGGTTAGGAAATGTACAGTAGGGGTGAGGGGATATGCATGGGGTGCTTAAGTATTCTAGCGTGTGTCGGTGGGAAATGCCCCTCCCCACTCCTGTAGCCGGGAAATGAAAATTTTACACTCCTCGTCCAGCTGTCTACTTGACTATTCTCTCTCTCTCTCTCTCTCTCTCTCTCTCTCTCTCTCTCTCTCTCTCTCTCTCTCTCTCTCTCTCGCTCTCTCTCCCCCCCTCTCTTTTACATAAAACGTTTAAATATCGAGTTTGGGAACGATAAACAAAAATTGCGACCGCTAGAGCGGTAACAGAGAAATATATATATATATATATAATTTTGAACGGGCCTCATTTTCGTCCTTTCTTGGGTAGGATCGATGGAAATTTGAAGAAATATTTCGAAAGTCGCGTCATGAGTACGACCTCAATAGCTAATTTCCCTTAAGGGAAATCTGCTAAAACGTTTTAGATTATATCTGTTGCATTGCCTATTTTTAATAAAAAGTACCTCCATTTGTTTTGAAACTAAATTAAAAATATAATATTAATTCTTTGGTCGAAATAGCTGAGAATAGTTCTGAGTTTTAGAAGTTTTACTAAATGTTAATAAAAATTGAACGATTTTTTTTTAAAATTATCATGTTTTGGTTAATATAAAACATATTTGGCCCAAACTTACCTATAAAATATGCATTTCATAGTAAAATGACATTTGTATTGTAGCTTTTTTTGGAGCAAACTTTTGTCCAGTATGCATCGGTGAGAAAACTCACCCACTGATTTTAGTTTTAGTTAAATTTAAGTTTAACTGAAATTGACCGAAAATAATTTATTTTTGTCTATTGAGCTTGCTGCTTATTATACATGTATGTAAATGAATCGCAGAGGAATGCATCCAAGACAGAGCCAGACCTAGGGAAGCCATAACAATATTGAAGGCTCAAGTATCAATCTATGGCTTCCACTAGTCACTTAGGACGATAATTTCCCCTTGAGTAATCCTTTAATCAATAGTAGTGTATAATCAATATTCAATCATAATCACTCAGATCTGCCAATCATACAAGACAATAAGGAGCCATTTATTCAGTTTCATACATGCTTGAAGGAAATACAAATCGTGTCATGTACTACACTTTATTTCTCATTTAGTAAGATATATGGAAAAAAAACAACTTGGAAATCAGGAAATTTGACTTGAATGCACTGAGATAGATATGAGATCTGGAATCATTTAGAGCATACGTGGGCAACCACCGGTCCGCCAGACATTTTGAAAACCCAATTAAACAAAAATATTACACTACTCACTCCAAATGAGAAAGATGAGGAGAGATTTGTACCTTTGGCAGTACTTATAAATGCGAACAGTTCTTTTCAATGATGAACTAAACAACAAACAAAACATCGTACAAGGCTGACTGACGATAATTTGGAAAATTCTATTCGTCTTTTTATCAGTGGAATTAATCCAAACATCGATGGATTAGTTTCCTAAATTCAAGCTCATTTATTTCGGTGTCGCTATTAACTTTCGTTGTTTGTAATAATTATAAATTTTTCGATTTATTTATAATGTTGTACCTACTTTTTTCATTCCATTTTGTTATTTTAACAAATTGTATTATAATTACATTTACATGTTTTTATAATTTCATGTCTGATACCTATCGTTAAAAATTATGAACACTACATTAAAATGGACTACTTTTAAAAGCGGCCCGCGAACGTATTTGAACACTAAAGTTTGGCCCACAACATGTCAAAAGTGGGTGGCCCCACACCTCATTTAGAGCATCATTACCAAAAACATTTTATTTCTCTACAGACAAGAACAAAAATCTATTTATTTACACTGACGAATCCAAAACAGACCAAGGAGTAGGGGCAGCTGCAATTGTTGGCTCAGCTAACTTTCAAATAAAGCTGCCAGATAAGACTAGTATATTTACAGCTGAGCTTGAAGCACTGAAACTTGAGAAAGACAATATAGCTGAAACTACAGACACGGACATCATATTTTCACTGACTCTCTGAGCTCATTACATTCATTAAAAACATATATAGTTCACCTCCACTCATTTCGTACTTATTACTCAAAATACAGACATTAAACAAAAAAATTACTATTTACTAGTTACATGTAAACATTTGACAAAGCACACAAGTAGACGAACTCGGCAAATCAGCTACTCAAAAAAGAACTTACGACACATATTGTACACACTAAGATATTCAACGCCAAGGAAAACATTTGATGCTCAATTCATAGCAGATATCTTGGTTTGCCACAACTGACAACAAACTACGAAACTGCAAAATATAATTCGTGAATGGCCTTCCTCAAAAAGGCTAATTAGAAGAGAAGAAGTTGTTTTAACGAGGTTACGAATTGGCCATTCACGCCTGACTCACACTTACCTATTTACTGGAGAAGACGAACCCTACTGCCAACATTTTAACTATAGACGTATTATAAAACATGTACTAACTGTCTGTTACCTAAGTACTCACACAGACCTACCATACACTTTTACTGAATTACTACATGACCGTAGCCAATATATAGACCGTATATTACACTACTTGAAACATATCAACATTTTCATAAAAATTATAATGTAGGACAATACTGAAAATATTTGCAGAAATGTGCACTGATAATATGAATTTAGCTAATACGTCGCTCTACCACCCCAAAAATGTGGTTACTTCAAGAATTAATAAATCCTTTAATAAAACCTTGAACCTAAAGTAAAATGGAGATACTATAACCGTAGTCTTCGGGTATTGACAGTGTGTTCACGTTGCTGCCCTACGTTTCGCTAAATACAATTCAAGCTCCCTCAGGGCTTTATCCAGAGTGAAGAGTTCCTATTCATGTGTACAATAAATGAAATAATAGTATTACTACAGAAAACATGATAGTACTTTAATTATAAGCGATTTTAGCAGATTTCCATTAAATATGGACCTCATCTTCTTCATCTTCTGGTTGCGATCGATGGAGATTAGATGAAATTTTTCGAAAACCACGTCATGTGTAAGACCTCAATAGCTGATTTCCCAGGGGGGAAATCTACTAAAAACGTCAAAGTTTGTTAATTTAATTTTGCCATCAAAAGAACCCTAATAATCAACATTATTATTTTAATAGTAACAATTAATTAATTAATCTTGTTCATTATTCAATTTTCTACATTTGTTGTTCCACTCATTTTCCCTCTAACTCGATAATTAAGTACGCTGATTATATTTCATGTATGTTTCTTTCGCGTGTATGCAAACAAAACATCTCGTGTACAACATAAATTACATGACATGTTTAAATAGGCTTACGGGGGAAAGAGAGACAATATCATCGGATTAATTATAAAATTAAATCAACCCTCAATTCCCGCCAAAAAAAAGGGAAAACATAATTCCCGCGGGTTTCCATTTAATTAGTGAGTAATTCGAGAGGCATAACTCGGTGGAGCACACACACGAATTGGGAAGTTGATAATGAATCTGAGCCAGTGAACAGCTGTTCCACCTGATTCGGCTTTAATTGATAGAGGGCGGTGTTTCTGGCTGTGCCTGTTGCTTTTTGCCCCCCAGCTGATGTGTACTTAGGCCTAAAGCCGGAGAATAACCTTCCCCTCGTGTAACAACTCAATCTCTCCCCCAGCTCCATGATGAATGGGTGTTGAGCTAGAGAAATACAGAGTTGTTCCTTTGCGGAATTTAATCAATTTTCATGTTTTACGGTTTATGCGAGGGTCAATAGTATTTAATCAGGATTTTAGCAGATTTCCCTTAAAAGAATCAGCTATTGAGGTCGTACTCATGACGCGATTTTCGAAAAACATTTCAAATGTCCATCAATCCTACCCAGGAGATGACGAAAATGAGGTCCGTTCAAAATTATACACTCAACCGCAAAAAAAACCGGACACTTCATTTTGTCGTATTAAAAGCTAATTTTCAGCAATTTTCTTTATGTGGGTATTCTAGTTATTACAGAGAATTTAGAGTCTAAGTCCATTGAACTAATCCCTTCAGGATTAGTAAACAATTAGATAAAACTCAGATTAGATTTATTTGCCCTGAAGTTGATCTATTCTAAACTGTGAGTAGTTTTTCGCACATTTAAACATCTTTAATTATTAACCAAGCATTTTCTTCAATTAATGTTTTATTTTTATTTCGGTCCAAAATAATGGGCCTTTCAAACTTAGATGGAAGGCCGGAGCTTACGTTAAATTGCCGAAACGCTTGGGGTAGCGAAGTCTACCATTCACTGTAATAAAAATGAAGAATATTTTTTTTTTTAAAATGTCTTAATTTATCTTTTTATTTTTTTTTATTTTGTATTTATTGTTAAATAATCAATAAAAATTATTCACTTTTGGCAGATTTTGTTTAAATAACCTATAGATTAACCAATTATTTTAATTAAAAAGATTAATATACATATATATTAAGTATTTAACAAAATTATAAGACTAAATCTTGTCCGGTTTTATTTGCGGTTGAGTATATATATATATATATATTTGTCTGTTAACGCTCTAGCGGTCGCAGTTTTTGTTTGATCATTACGAAACTCGAGATTTAACCGTGTTATGTAAAAAGACAGATCAAGTTCGTTAATGGCTGAAATCGGAACAGAGGAAGGGGGGGGGTTAGAGGGGGGATTTATGAAAATTCAAAATATCTCCGTTATTATGCATTGAATCGAAAAAGTGTATAGAACCAATCTTATTGCAAATTACATTTACTATAAATATTGTTATATACTATGACGGTTTTACTAGTATTTTTGATGTTCAGTCGTCATTTCAATTTGAATCTCCCGCGCTCGCTGAGTTCACAAACCCGCCACACATATCACCAAGGCTGTGGCCTACAGCGGAAACTACGTTGCAGCTAGAGAAGGCATCGGCTAGTTACAAGGATGCAGTCAGTTGGGTTTTAGACGCTCGCTGGAGTCGTTACCACGGCCAGTGGGGCCTTGCCCCTCTCCCTCCGCTACAGATAACCGCTTCATAGACAACCGCAGTTGGAATTCACCCGTGATAGAGTTACAGTCAGCCTTTCATCTCCCGCAAAGCTGCCATCCTGTGCGGATCACCGCAACCGGCTGGAAGTCGGATCTTCTACGGAACACAGAACATAGCAACGAAGGAGGACTCCACTTCTAGGAACGTTTTCGTTTCCCGCAGGTGCCTATTTTAATAATGCTAGCATTATTTGCGCAAATTATCAAATGAGTACTCACACAACATAGGACCTATCACTCATTCTATGTATATACATATATATATATCTATATATATATATCTCTATATATATATATATATATATATATATATATATATATATATATATATATATATATATATATTGCCGCTAAATTCGTTTATAAAGTTAAGTTCTTTCTGTTTCTTGTTTAACCTCTATTTATAACGTGTACGAGTATTATATGTAGTTTTAATCAATTCAATATACTTGATTTTTAGGAGAACTCAAATAGTTTATGTGTTATTTCCCCTCATCTTTCCAATAGAAATACAAATGGTTCAGTCTAATGCCCTCTCTTATTCTCGCCTTTAAAAAGCTTCCCGCCAAAACATTTTGGGTGCCGACATTTTCTATTATTATTACCGCAAAAGCTAACCGCACGCCCTGACACATATAATAATCGTAAATTTGTATTTATTTAGTATCTACCACGTAAATTGTCTGACATATAAAATATAGATATGCACTTCTCATTTTCTTTTTTTGATTTTCTTACTTATTGTTCTTACAACCCTCTTTGATTCAATTTGTAATATATATATATATATATATATATATATATATATATATATATATATATATATTTTATTGCATTCCTTAAGAAGTTGAAACTAAGATAAAAATACCGGCAAATAATTTTTCCTCGTTGCTTCTACTAATCGAAATAGTAAGTGGTAGCGTAAGAACTCTATGAAAACATTTATATAACAAAAAATATGGACTATTAATAGTTTTACAAGATTTGGGAAACAGTTCTTAATAACAGGAAGTCTTACCAATTTCTTTATTAAAACACAAGGCCTTTCGGCACTAACGTGTCATCTTGAGGTGCTCGGCTGTATAATAGACGCTAGGCTTTGGGGTCACTACTCAGTAAATAGGTTGCTTTTCGAGAGAGGAATATAGAATAGATTGAGATATGACATCATCAATGAACGTGTCATTCCTGTTTAATTTACTTAACACTTCGCTGAAGTCAATAGGACTGGCCTGAGTTTCTGATCAATGGCCCAAGTAAATTCTGTATAAGCCAAGTCCTCTCATGTGGAACTTTCCTTATTGGGGTTGACTTAGCTATTTCTGTTCTAGAGATTGATATCACTTTATTCCTATAATAAAAGCATTTGCCATTTCAGATTCCTTTCTGTTTAGTGTTAGCCACCTAGAATGAAATAATGTAATTATTGTAGAATATAAACTATGGGATTAATTACACTCATATCTTTATGCTAAGCCATATCACCATTTATATGTAGGTACATACAAACAACTCAGATAAGGTTTATACCACGAGATATGCAAACAATATAAGGACAGAGAGACGGCCTATATTAGTGGATATCATATATAGCCTATAGCTGGCCAACCTATCATCTCGCCACAAACTGCACCGATAGTTCCAGCTTTCATATACAGCCAATAATCTAGCACAAATATCTACAGGCAATATTATAATCGGATCCAGTTGCATCAGTGCAATCGGTACATCAAACGGGGTTTCCTTATCAACAACCACATCCAATATTACATTAAACAAACATCAATAAATTTGACATTTCAATTATTAGTTACTAACATCGAAAATTTATTAGTGTATAATTAACAGAAGTTTTGAGTGTTTAGTATTTCTAAATGTGCCCCCTGAGCAAAGTTCTTAATGATTTTGTTACATTCAGAATTTTTAGAATTAGTTTTGCTTTTATCTCATGTGGATAAAACTCGTTATTTAAACATTTTGAGGGACTAGTATAATATACTTATACAGTTAACCGAACATATAAAGCCGTTTTGTATGAAAACTTTGAGTTAAAAAATTAATTAAATGTGCGCCCTTATCAAATTTCTTAATACTTTTGCTAGAATCAGTGTCATCATTTTTAGTATGAATTTTTCTATTAGTGGCGCATATAATTATTAAGTTGTGAGACCTAAGCTTGTCATTTTAGCGTTTTGAAGGAAAATGCCACCTTATAAAATTGAGTTCATATTGGAATGAAGTTAAAGGAACAAAGATCCTATTTTTTTTCTTATTTAGCAGATTTCCCTTAAGGGAAATCAGCTATTGAGGTAGTACTCATGACGGAATTTTCGAAATTTTTCTTCAAATGTCCATCGATCCTACCTAGTAGATGACGAAAATGAGGTCCGTTCAAAACTGTATATATATATATATATATATATATATATATATATATATATATATATATATATTTGTCTGTTACCGCTCTTTCGTTAGAAATTTTTCTTTAATCGTTACCAAACTCGATATTTAGTCGTTGTATGTAAAAAGAAAGATCAAGTTCGTTAACGGCTGAAATCGGACCAGCGGGAGGGGGAGTTTAGAGGGGAGGATTTTCGAAAATTCGAAATATCTCCGTTACTTTACGTCGGATCGAAAACTTTTACATAATCAATCTTATTGCAAATTACATTTAATATAAATATTGTCATATACATTTATTCTCTATCTTGAATATTAACTGAGATATTTGCATTTTTATTAAATCGACGGCTGACGGACGAGAGTGACTTTCCCGCCAAAAGATCGTTCGGCCGTTTTCTTGATTGCTCGCCTCTCGTGAAATTTCTCTATTGTAAACCTTCTCACGTGGGAAATCTGCTTAGTTTACGCAGCCCCTGCGTGACTGACTTTTTTTTTCATAAAGGAGCATGAGCTGCGAGGCGATATTGCTCATCAAAAAAACAGTGAAAATAAACAAAATAGAAAATGAAAACAGTAACGGAAAAAAATTAAAATTAGAACAGAATAAACTAAGAATGCAACGTACATTAATAAAATGAACAGATTCAATTTTCCAATATCTTGAACAACACACACACACACACACACACACACACACACACACATATATATATATATATATATATATATATATATATATATATATATATATATATAGACAATAATTTTAGCTGGAATTATAAAGATCTAATTTAAGAAGGATCAAAAAGGATTTTAAAATGTAATACTTCTAAATTTATGAGTATATGTATGTTATGTAAGAGTTGGAGCATTATGGGAATGTGTAGGCTACCTTTAGTAAGTAAGTAAGTCATGAGGGATCTTTAGATGGTCACGTCTACAAAAATTATATATTCCGTTTCTAAACATCGAATTAATTAGTTTTTTCGATCTCATTTAATCATTTTATCGTAAACAAAAAAAGTCCGTCACGCAGGGGCTGCGTAAACTAAGCAGATTTCCCACGTGAAGGTTTACAATAGAGAAATTTCACGAGAGCCGAGCAGTTAAGGAAACGGCCGAACGAGCTTTTGGCGGGAAAGTCACTCTCGTCCGTTAGCCGTCAATTTAATAAAAATGCAAATATCTCGGTTAATATTCAAGATAGAGAATAAAATTTATTCTCTATCTTGAATATTACATACATAACAATATTTATAGTAAATTTAATTTGCAATAAGATTGATTCTGTACAATTTTTCGATCCGACGTATAGTAATGGAGATATTTCGAATTTTCGAAAATCCTCCCCTCTAAACCCCCCCTCCCACTGGTCCGATTTCAGCCGTTAACGAACTTGATCTTTCTTTTTACATAAAACGACTAAATATCGAGTTTGGTAACGATTAAACAAAAATTGCGACCGCTAGAGCGGTAACAGACAAATATATAGATAGATAGATCTATATATATATATATATATATATATATATATATATATATATATATATATATAGATATATATATACAGTTTTTAACGGACCTCATTTTCGTCATCTACTAGGTAGGATCGATGGACATTTGAAGAAAAATTTCGAAAATTCCGTCATGAGTACAACCTCAATAGCTGATTTCCCTTAAGGGAAATCTGCTAATTAGCCATTAGATTTTCTCTCTCTGACCCTTAAACATTATGTATTTTGCCTAATGAGAAATATTACAAATGTTGTAGTCTCTCTAAGCCGCTCTTATCCTCTAACAATTTTGATTCTTAAATTCTTTATACGGCTAAATTTCAATGTCGCTGAGGATTTAGTCTCATATTTCATGGATAAGATATATTATTATTTTATTTTATTTATTGCTTACAAGGGTTTCCCTTATAGCAAGGAGTTGGCCTTATATAATGAGATCAGTTTTTCTATGTTAGTAGCTTATATATAAACATATTTTTACAAACTAGAATTGAGTATAACTGACAAGAATTTACTAATAGATAGGTATAACAGTACTAAATAAACAAAAAAAAACAATTAAGAGAAGAAGAGAAATTTAATAATGTTAACTCAGAAAAGATTCGCGAAGTTTGAAACTATTTCTTAAATATTTAAAAATGTTAATATATACTTCTCTAGTTGCATTATTTAGAATATTATGAAGTTGTGAATTATCTGCTGGCTGTTTGATGAATGGTAAATACTGTTCTCTGAAAGGGGAGTAAATAGGGCAATGAAGCATTATATGATAAATGTCCTCATTCATATTTAAGTTACACAATGTGCAAATTTCTTTTGGATTAATATTATAGAATACATTTTTCATTGAAAACTTTATACAATAGTTGCTGGACGTTTTTAGCTGTGCAATGGTTTTTACAATTTGGAATGGCAAACCTATTGTTAGAAATTCCTGAGGTGAACCGGTAGTTGTGGAAATTGACTTTTGTAACGGACTATAATTTGAAATTTGGAGTTTTTCAAAGTCTATAGAAAGTAATTTACTTTGGTATGCTTCTACTATTGAGCTAATGTGTAATTTAATTAAGTTTTTGTCTTGAGTAAGACAGATGTCGATGAAATTTAAAGAGTTTCGTAGGATAAGATAAAAACAAGACGCTTCTTCTGAAACTGTATTTAAAATTTTAACATGTATGAATTGTGATAGTTCTTAGGGAGTTATCGTAAATTCTGTGACAGAGAATGGAAACTGAATGATTGATACTTTCGATAAAGATGATCTTAACTCTGTATTAACAAGTCATTCTATTTAAATGAAACACCAATTTTATTTTGACGATGTGCAAGTAATAGTCAGAGAGAGAAATAGATAAGAAAGAGCATAAATAAAGAAAAGGATATAGAGTATGGTATTGATAAAAAAAAAAAATCATGTAGTTTAGAACGTAAAATCATGAATAATCACGTCACACCGAATATATTTCAATATCTCACATTTTAAAAGTTCAATAGAAACAATATTCGATATTCAAGCTTGGAATAGAACACTGCATAATATATGTTAATATTAAATGAGAAGAAGTTTGGTTCTTAGTGAAGACTGAATACTAAAATATGCAAATATCTCTATTTATATTCCAGGTAAGAAAAAAATGTAAAGGAAATAGTTCTATATAAATACGTAGACTTCCTAGTTTGGCCAAACTGTTCTTCCGGCTTGAACAGGCTTCCTGTGGTCTTTTCGTCAACAGGAATCCTAATTTTAGGCCTTCGATTGCCTTCTTCTGCGGTGAAATCACCACAATTAGGTCACTGTTAGGTTCCCGGAAAAAAGTCTTGTCCTGCTCGCAATTATCTTTTTGTCAATGAAATCATTTACTGAAGAACTGGAGGAATGGTTCGTCATCGGCATATATAAGGACTAAAAGGATCGATAGTTTAAAGAGATGTAAAATATAAAATCGAAAATTACTTAGTTATTACGCTTCGGGTCGGAAAATGTTACGTAACTAATTTTGTTGATGGAGTAATATCGAGTAATTGTTTTTCTAAGCACATTTCTCCACGGGAGTATTTATATAATCGTAATTTCTTGTACGAAGTAAAGAATAGTTATTTATTATACAAGTGACGAAAGTAGATCATTTTACAACTCGAGTGAAACGTTTGCCCACACGAGCGGTGCGAGTGTGGTAATTTCACGAGTATATTAATTTTTTTTCTGTAATCGTGTAATACATGATCAGATCTAACCAGAATATGAACAAAATTAGGATGTTCTGAAGATTATGGTATGTTGTTGGTAGGTTATAAGCATGGTTGTGAAAGGTTATAAGCATAGTTATAAAACAACTAGTGATGATTGTGAAGTAGTGCAGTTATAAACAAGTGCAGGTTATAAACAAGGAAGGTAATTATTATTATATTTAAATTTTAAAATATATTGATTATTTCCACCAATAATTCATTCACATTTCAATTTATTTTGTTAAAATAAATTCTTACAATGTTAAGAAACATTTAAACGCATTTAATTTCCAACTTCAAATTATTTTTTAATTTATACTTATTACTAATTAAGAAGACAATTCACTCTTACATTCTTCACTCTATTGCAAAATGTTTCACTTTCTTCACTCATTTCAGTTTAGTAATGTTACCATTATTCAACGATTACAGAAAAAATATTTTATACTTCACAATTATGATAAGACCATACTTATGTAAGAATCAAACGTTAATCAAAAACGACGATTATGTCATTCAATTACTTTACACATTCATTGAATAACATTTATACATGTGTAATACATTCGTTATAAAATGTCTATGAATACTTATTATATTATCCACAAATTTAAATGGTTGTTGTTTTGAAGTATATTCTTGCATCTTGTTTTATGATTATGTATTATACTATTTTTGTATAACAAGTTCATGTTTTCTTTCACAATTGTTATTAGTAACTATATTGAGGGTAAAGTCATTATTTTGGACTCCTTAAAAAAAGAATGACAAGAATCCCTGCACTTTCTGTTGTATAAAAACCTTATTACTCTCTTCTTCAATTTAAATATTAAAATATCATTTTTTGAGTTTCCCCAATGCATAACGCCTTAGGTTAACCGACTAATGAAAGAACCATAGTATATTAGAAATGGAGTCTCCATTGAAAGATATTCTATAACACATTTTAGTTAGAATCCTAGTGATTTCGGTTTCTTGCCTAATTCTACAATAACAACAAACCAGTCTAGGCGTTTTCTACTTATCATCGGGACTGATAAAATGTCTTGATTATTCATTGATATCACTCCAAAATAATATGACTAATGTTAACTGAAATCTAAAATATTTGTTTTCGAAACGTTCATAGCTTATTAGCCATTAACCAATTAAATAATAATTTAATAGTAACAGAGCCATCTTGTTTAAATTTTTCTGAGTCTCTTCCTTTTATTTAGTTCGTTTAAGGTTAGCTGGGAGGACGTTTATATATTAACCCTCCGTTAGGCGCGTGGCTACGGGTGTAGCCATGACAAAGTTTAAATGTTCGTAGCAAGGGCATACATGGGCTGGGAGCTTTCGCCGAACTAATACCTTCCTAGGCAGGATATGTCTATTAGTCAGTATGCAAGTGATCTTGACCCTGCTTACAGCAGATCTTTAATTCCCAGTGTGTTACCGGTGTAGCCAACGCGCCCAACGGTGTGCCCAGCTACGAGAATTGGCAATTTCAGTTTATCGTTTTGTTTTGTTGTTTTTTTCAAAGTTATCATAACAAATAAAGTTAAGATGGCTTTTTCCTCGACCCAACAAAGTTTTGTGAAACACACCAGTGATCCAGATATTCTTTCTCAATGGTTGCGAGAAGTTTCATCGGGTGAGGAGTCTGAGGTGGAAGATCTACCAACAAATTTGAAGCAACGAGCGAAGGAACTCTTGAATTTGCCAGAAGAACATACCCAACCCATTATAATCCCTAAAGACACTATAAGAAGATGCAATTTCTATGAAGGACCGGCAAAGAAAAAGAAAATATCCAGAAACATGTGTGCAAAATGTAAAAAAATTATATGTAAATATCATATGTGGCAAATTTGTCCTGGCTGTTTAAAAAAGCGGCTGTATATGTATTTACTATATTTTGTACATAGTATTTTATTTTCCATTAATAAGTTTTAATAAAATAAAGTTCCAATACGTTTTTTTGCTTATAGAAAGTATATTAATGTGTTTTCATTAAAAAAAAAAAAAAAATGTTATTCACTTCAATAAAAACTGATTTCGATTTGTTCACCGAGATAATTGCTTAACAATTGAATACATTAAATTGTTTTATAATAAAAATTCATTACATTTGATTTTTTTCTTATGTATATCATTTTTTAGTAATGGCTACACCTGTAGCCAGCGCGCCCAAGTGTGTCAACTAGGACGCGCCTATCGGAGGGTTAAAAATAGTAATGGACCTAATACTGAACCTTGCGGAACGCCGCATGTAATTGTTTGCCGTTCTGAAATAATTATATATCCACTGACTTATCCAGCATTAAGGAATCAGATAATGCTCTAATAGCAATAATTGAGAATATAGGAAGAGAAATGAATAATTGTTTGATGTTAGCTGCTTCCATATGTGAGCCAATTCAGCAAGTGCTGAGGCAGCTTATTTTAACCATATTCCGCCCACACATTTATTTAAATTACCATCAGCGGTATGGAGTAAGCAAATTGAGAATTTTAATACCTTAAATAAATGTTAGAAATCCAGGAATTTCTGGAATAAATCCCGATGGTGAAAATGAATGTCCAGAAAGCGGGGCTTAAGAAAGGATAATGAAGTGGGAATGAAAGAGCACCTCAGAGAGTCATTCTCTTTTAATTTCTATCCTTTCTTAATCATTTTTATGGGTATACTTCTCTCTGAGGCTAGATAAAACAGAATAAAGCACCGAGAATATTTCTCTTTCTATTCAAAAATATACTCCCTAACACCCAGGAACTTTCATTAAAATATACAATATTCCGTTTCTTTGTCTCGAAACGAGGACATCTTCTGTCTGCTTCATTAACTCTGGCCGACGAAAAGGGAGGGTTAAAAAAATTCTGATTTGAATACATTTAGACTTCTGGCTCTGTGCTAAATTTTGCCAGTTTGCCTGTTTCTGGTTTAATAACTGGCGGGCAAAAGGGAGTCCTATTGTTAAGAGTAAAAAGAAATTGTCTGTCTGTCAGGGAGTCGTTGTGCAAACAGATGGCGTCCCCAATAATTGTCGACATTATCTTTTGTACGTGTTCGCTGAACACTAACACATTGGTGTACAGATTTTCAAATAATTGTCATTACCAAAAGAGCTTCATATTAAGTAATAATTAATTATTATTTATTGTGGGCACCTTACGACTTACTTGTGCACTTATTAATTTAAATAACCAATATGTTTGGTGAAACTACAGTTAAAATTATTTCATTTGAAAGCCATATACAATATCTCTGTTTCAATGCATCAGATCTAAAAATGTCAAATAACATACTTTAAAATATTTTTATGGTAAACGCAAAATGTTCCTTGCAAATTGTCGTATATCTACGATGGAGATATAAGGTAATTCTTATTTTCGCCGTACTAGGGATTCTCCAACTCATTAGTCATTTTTCACAAAACGTAAACAACTAGAGTAGTAAAATCTCAAATATGAAATAGAAAAATCCTAAGGCTGGTCGTTTTAGCAGATGAGGGTGAAATCAACTGTTGATGCTGCACTCAAGATGGGATTTTGGAAAATTTCTTAAAATGTCCATCAATCCTACCAAGAAGATAACCCAAATGTGGCCCGTTCAAAATTATATATATATCTATATATATAAAATTGTAACCTCTGTCTGTACATTGATTTTTTTCGCGAAATTTCACGATAACTTTTCGTTTCACATGTCATAAACACCATAACTGCATTTTGTTTCTTTCGTGTACATTTGTTTGTTACCTTTTCACGCATAAACGGCAGAACCGAATTTTATGAAACTTGGTATGTATATTACTACTAACCCAACTTAGACTTTAGGCTATATTAATATTCTCTGAGACGAACAGGAGTGGGGGTTATAAGGGAGGGCTGAAATTAAAAATAGCGATATTTCGTTTACTATTGGTTTTTCGACAAATATGGACATAACAAAAGTTGTTTATTTTGTTATTTAGAGTAACTTTTGTTATATACACTGTTTCCGTATACCGAATTATAAACGAGATATACGCTAAAACCTATAGCGGAAGTGAACAATTTTATTTGGCACAAAAGACTCACCCGAACTAAACCTAACTCGGTATGTGAATTAGTACTAACGCCATCCTTATAATAAGCCATGCTAACATTTCTAGGGACGGACAGGAGTGGGGGTTATAAGGAGGCCTGAAATTAAAAATAGCGATATTTCGTTTCCTATTGGTTTTTCGGCAAATATGCACATAACAAAAGTTGTTTATTTTGTTATTTAGAGAAATTTGCTCAACACTTCTTTTCAATATGAACTACCAGGTACCTTAAATGAAAAAATTGATTCAAATGTATGTCAATATTTTCTATTTAATAATTCAAATCTATGCATAATGCACAGGAAACGGGAAATATGACAATATGCAGGACAGTGAAGTCTTACATAAAAAAATAATTTTATTATTAACAAATCCACAGCAACGACGGGTGTTAACCCTAAACACTTTGACGGATAAATGTCAACATATTGTGCAAAGTAAAGCCTTGCCAAAACTATACCATCACCGTTCGGCCTCAAATGAATTCCCGAGCGAAGCCGGGTATCTGAGCTAGTATATATATATATATATATATATATATATATATATATATATATAGTTCTTATGGGTTGCAAAAATAAAAACACAAACTTTAGCGTTTTTCAGACTGAACAATTTATTCGATTACGCACTTCACACTTTTTCACACTTGGTAAAATATTTTTCACTGCTAATCGTAATATGCACTAATAACTTCACTTCTTATTGCACAGTACAATAAATGCTGAAGTTCACAAAACATGGGACTGCACTTACCTTCACAAGATCGCGGGACTGCCCCGATCTTCAAATAAAAACACTGCACTGCACTGAAACTAAAAAGCACTTTTCACTAAAGCTGTACTGAACGCACTGTTATTCACAAGTAAGAAAACTTAGCTTTATAGAGAGACTGTCAAGAAGGCTCCAGTACTGTTGATTCGGTTCACAGACTGGTCGTCACCATCAACATTCCTCAAGCCATCGCTCCACCAAGATTGCCTTAATTTAATTCGTACTTCTTAAATACGTGATTAACTGCGTTATTTTTCAAGTAAGCAGTTTTCTTAACAATATATCTATGTATGCGTATATATATATATATATATATATATATATATATATATATATATATATATTTGTCTCCTACCACTCTAGCGGTCGCAATATTCGTTTGATCGTTAGCTCGAACTCGCCATTTAAAAGTATATTGCAAATTTGAAGACCAAGTTCGTTAATTACTGAAATCGGTTCAGTACCAGGAAGGGTTTAGAACCAGGTTACGGAAATTTTAATTATCTCTTTTATTATGTTTCTCATCGAAAAATGTTATAGAAGCAATCTTGTTAAACTATTGAGGCTCTACAATGTTTATTCTATACTTTTTTCGTAGCTGAAATATTAAGCAAATTCTTCGTGTTTTCTATTTTTCTGCCTTCAGTAAACCTATCTTATTCACATTTTGGATTAGAGATAGATAATGTAGGATGAGATGAGATCACCAGTCTCCCTAGCTGTTAGTGTGGGAAATCTGCATAGTTTACGCAGCCCCTGCGAGAAGGACTTCATACTCGTCAACGAAAGCAGGAGTATTTTGATGGAACCAATGCCACATTAAATGTGTAAATGACTCTAAGTTAATTTGCCTTCAATGTCATACAATTAACGCCAGTGATTGCCCCTAGATTTATTACAAACAAGAATTGACTAGAATAGAATATATATTTATTTGTTAAAGATTTACATCTTGTACAAATAAAATAAACAAATAGAAATTCTGTGTTTTTAAAAATAAATAATTAAATCAAAACAATAATATGATTATAAAGAAAAACAATAAAAGCAAAATAGTGTAAAAAGTAAAATATAGTACATAAAAGACAACTAAAAGCATTCTATAAACCCTTTTCCGTCTTAATATAACATTTACTGGAGTGTGGTCCATCAGCACTTATAGATTCCAGAGTATTGCATGACGTGATGAAGCAGTAAATCTTGTGTAGTTTTTCGAGGCTATCGATACTAAGTATCTCTTCAATTTTATGTACATCACTGACTGCTGAGGAAAGTGTCTGTAGATATTTATTTCTGACTTCGATTTATTAAAAATAATTAATTAATAATGTTTGAAATGATGGAATGGTTCGGAATGACTGGTGTTTGGGCGCACAATCAAACATTTGGCCTATGTGGTTCGTCCGATTAGAATGAGTTTTCAGAACAACAATTTCAACCAGTTAGAACTTGGGGAACGCGGAAGGTATTGTGGAATTTAATGGTCAACCCGGAAAACCTCAAAGCGTTGCGAGTTCAGCCTATACATAACGCCGTCTGTTGGCGCCTACACGCCGTGTAACACGGCAATTATGGAATTTAACAAGAAGTCTGTCACGCAAGGGCTGCGTATGTCTAGCTGATTTCCCACCCCAAGGAAGTGTACACGTATGTCTTCATGATGTCACAAATGCCATATGGTTTCGTAGACTACATCAGGATATTCCACGTCGTCAATATGATCCAGCGGTCTCCTCATCACATTTAACGATGCAAATTTTCGGGAGAACTCTAGTTGCCTTCCTCAGGCTAATATTAGTTTGGTTTGGTCACATAAATATTACAAAAATCATGTTACGCTGACGGATCAAAGCCAGTAGTTTAAATCAAGTAATTTGAAAATGAATTGTATTAGGTAAATTAAAGGCCTCCAAGAATTCTAGGCTCTCTCTCTTTTATATATATATTTATATATATATATATATATATATATACACACACACATATATATACATATAACAACACAAATCAGAGAACTTATAGCAGAATTAAATCATATTAACATATACTTTTCATGGGTTAAAGCACATTCTGATAATTTTGGAAATGAATTGGCCGATAGAGCTGCTAAGTCTGCTTCAAAAGATTCCCAATTACCAGAATGTTACAATAAAATCTCCAAAGCCCACGTAGAATATATGTTAAAAGCTCATCTAACTGAAAAATGGCAACAACAATGGACTGTAACTAATAAAGGACAGCATTTAAAACTTTTCATTCCAAACATTAACACATATTTCAACAGCAAATACATACAGACAGACTTTTACATTACACCATTAGTAACAGGACATGGTACACTAAATTCTTACTACCAACGATTTAACATAAAAGACAACAATACTTGCCCCTGTGATTACTCAACTCCACAAACAAGTCAACACTTAATATACGATTGCAGACTACTGACTAACGAACGACAAAAACTAAAACAAGACATAGAACAAAAAAAAGGCAAATTTCCAATAGAAGAAGACAAGTTATTTTTAAAATATAATAATGCTTTTAAAATATTCGCAGAACATGCTTTTAATACAATTAATCGGTTGCATACTTATTATAGCTGATATAACTACAATACTTAAAATATTTATGGATATTCATTATTTCTTTTCTCTTTTTCTTTTTAAGACTAATAATCTTCTCTTTATATGTTTTTACTTTAATTTAACGTTGTTATTGTTAATTCTTTATATATATATATATATATATATATATATATATATATATATATATATATCATACTTTTGAAATAATTTATGTATAAATTAATTGTAACACACTACAAATGCATGTGATATGCTAACTTGCATGGGGCATGCAGAAAAAAATAAACGGCCTTCTTATAGGGTTACTATAGGAAGGAAACAAATAAAAAATAAATTTATATATATATATATATATATATATATATATATATATATAAAGAGAGGGGGGGAGAGAGAGAGAGAGAGAGAGAGAGAGAGAGAATATTCATAGGCATTTTTAATATAGGTAATTCATAAGCAATTTGTAATAAGTTGGTTGCTACAATTTTTCGATTCGACGTATAATAATGGAAATACTTCGAATTTTAAAAAAATCAACCCTCTACCCCCCCCTCTCCCCGCGATCCAATTTTAGCTGTTTACGTACTTGATCATTAGTTTTCTATGAAACGCTTATATATCGACCTTTGTCACGATAAGTCGAAATATTGATGACTTGGGCGATAAATGACACACACACACACACACACACACACACACACACACACATATATATATATATATATATATATATATATATATATATATATATAATTTTGAAAGGGCCTTATTTTAGTCATCTCCTTGGTTAGTTCAGGTAGCACATTCGAGGAACTTTTTCGAATATGAGTGCCTCAAAACCTGATTTTTCTTAAGGGAAATCTACTAAAAAATTAAACCTGTAGGTGACCAATCCAATTTTATTGAAACAATTTATAAAGAACTGCAAACAAATGTATAAATTGGTGTGTTGTGTAGTGAAAAGTTTTCACCCCCCCCCCCCCCCACCCCCCCCCCCCCCCACCCCCCCCCCCCCCCACCCCCCCCCCCCCCCACCCCCCCCCCCCCCCACCCCCCCCCCCCCCCACCCCCCCCCCCCCCCACCCCCCCCCCCCCCCACCCCCCCCCCCCCCCACCCCCCCCCCCCCCCACCCCCCCCCCCCCCCACCCCCCCCCCCCCCCACCCCCCCCCCCCCCCACCCCCCCCCCCCCCCACCCCCCCCCCCCCCCACCCCCCCCCCCCCCCACCCCCCCCCCCCCCCACCCCCCCCCCCCCCCACCCCCCCCCCCCCCCACCCCCCCCCCCCCCCACCCCCCCCCCCCCCCACCCCCCCCCCCCCCCACCCCCCCCCCCCCCCACCCCCCCCCCCCCCCACCCCCCCCCCCCCCCACCCCCCCCCCCCCCCACCCCCCCCCCCCCCCACCCCCCCCCCCCCCCACCCCCCCCCCCCCCCACCCCCCCCCCCCCCCACCCCCCCCCCCCCCCACAAACTTAGTGAAGTTATTCACTAAATGTAAACAATTTTTGGAGGTCACGATTTTAAATCATTCTCACGGTTTGGCACTACAGAGTATCTACGACCTCAGTGGGACTCGCAAGATTTACTTGTTATACCTTGTGGTGCAGTGATTTGTGTTTAGATATAGAACAGTGTGCTGAAATGAGAGCGAGCGAGCGGTGGAAAAGGCAAGCAGACTGCTGGCTAAGCGCTACTGGTAATGGGAGCGCATTGCTTTTCTAGCTTTTAGAGAATGAAGAGTTTTTTTAATATGCTAGTGCTACTTTGTCTGCTTGCCTTGGCCCCCAGCGGTACGTGTGTTGTAATTTAATTACTATTGTCTTAATATGTGTTGTAAGTCGTAGTATATGTAGATATAGAATAGTAGAGAAGTTAGCCTATATGTATTTATTTTATAAATAATATGTATGTACCAACCAGCCGTGTGTGTGTGTGTGTGTGCCTTACCGATCAGCCAACATGACACCGAAAATACTTTCCGAAAGATCATCTATGTATCTTTGATTCACGGAAGTCGTATATAATTACAACTGCTTGAATACCCGGGCACAGCGGTATTTTCGTTTGTCACTATAAAATTTCGTTTGCCTTATTTCTTGTTTTCCGTCTATGTTGAATGGTGGTCTTCCAAAGTTTGCTTAATCTATACCCGGGGCGCAGGTTAGTCATTGGTCATGTTAAATCGTTGGCTTTCAAGTCACATGCTAAACCTAGTGTGGTACAACCCTTGCTAGAAAAGGGTGGTAACCTGTAGACAACTCATTCAAATTAGCCTTAGAAGCAAAAAATGGACGTTAATAAATAACTATAAGAATTTTTACTCATATTCTCTCTTGTTGTTCTTGGAGCATTTTATTATCTCTTTCGTTTCATTTATATTTTCAATTTTGTATCATTCCACTTTCTCCAATGACATGACCGTCAAATTTTCTGTGGTTGTTGTATCACCAAAAATGGTCTGCTATTGCTCATTCTTCTGTGAAACACTTTTTCACGCAAGAACAAAGTGCACTGCGTATTCATATAGAGCTCATGTCCAGATTTTCTGTCAGGCAAATCCTTTATCTACTCCATGTGTGTATTCATGAAATTTTTTCTGCTGCGCCTTAAAGAAAAGCTATTACTGCAGTTTTTGGTATGGTTTTGTATGATTCCTTCCGTCTCTTCGCCATTTTTCTGTTTAGCCGACATCAGGAGTTTTTCCGTTCTGACATATTGTAATCCATTCTTCTATGCTGAATGGTCATGTGAAACGTCATGCAGATGCCTAATGCCGTGTCAAAGTGTGACCGAGTTGACCATTTAATTTCCTTCCCAATCTGAACGTCCTGGATTGATATCTTCCAATTCCCTTCAATCTAAATAATGAACCCAAAATTGGGGCGAACTGAGTTTGGATGTCTTAGAAATTTACCCAATGTGACATTGAAATTTCATAAACATCAGAAATGTTTTTTTTTTTGTTTTGTTTTTTTTTTAAACGTCTCCAACATTGAAACAGGGCATAATGGCAAGCGACCCCATGCTTGCAACACCCGTTTGCTGGTGGCGAACTCAAATAACATCCCTTCTTCTTCTTTTAACATTTTCTTGGACAGGAACTCATAGAAACTGGGACTATTCGTCAAAATTGAGGAGTAGATCTTTTAGCAGATATCCCTTAAGGGAAGGAGTTTAGGAGTTCCGTTAAAAACTAAGAACATAACTTCCTTAATGTATATATATATATATATATATATATAGTATTTTGACTTCTGCTAGTCAAAGCTAGTTTTGTTACTGCTAGCTGTTACAATTTTTGTTCAGACGTTACCAAACTCGATATTTAAAAGTTTTATGTAAAAAGAAAGATCCGTTCGTTAATATTTCCGACTAGTGAAAGGAGAGGGTTTAGAGGGGGAATTTTGAATAATTCTAAATATCTACGTTATTATGAATTGAATCGTAAAATGTTATAGAACCAATATTGTTTAACTATTGTTATTCAACAAATGTTCTATCCATTTTATTCTTTATTTCTTTTATTTACATTTTTTTTTTCAACTCAATCACTAAGCGAGTTATTCGTGTTTGCTTGTTTTCTGGTTTTAGTGTAGGTTTAGTTTTTGGTTTGTCTACTCAGTTTTTTTTTTAAACTACATATAAATAGAGAATATGAGGTGAGATGAGATCACAAGCTTGTTGTACCAGTGAATAAGAAATCGGTATAGTTTATGCAGCTTCTGCGTGATTGACTTCTTTATTGGTCGTGATATCATTCATTTGCTTATGTAAAAATGACGTTTAAATATGTTTTTCTGTAATCGTTGAATAATGGTAACATTACTAAACTGAAATGAGTGAAGGAAGTGAAACATTTTGCAATAGAATGAAGAAAGTGAATTGCCTTCTTAATTAGTAATAAGTATAAATTAAAAAATAATTTGAAGTTGGAAATTAAATGCTTTTAAATGTTTCTTAACATTGTAAGAATTTATTTTAACAAAATAAATTGAAATGTGAATGAATTATTGGTGGAAATAATCAATATATTTTAAAATATAAATATAATAATAATTACCTTCCTTGTTTATAACCTGCACTTGTTTATAACTGCACTACTTCACAATCATCACTAGTTGTTTTATAACTATGCTTATAACCTTTCACAACCATGCTTATAACCTACCAACAACATACCATAATCTTCACAACGTCCTAATTTTGTTCATATTCTGGTTAGATCTGATCATGTATTACACGATTACAGAAAAAAATTTATATTACTATCGTGACGAAAGTAGAATTTACAACTCTCGTGAAATTACCACACTCGCTTCGCTCGTGTGGGTAAACATTTCACTCGAGTTGTTCAATGATCTACTTTCGTCACTTGAATAATAAATAACTATTTTTTAATTGTTTATTATTATTTATAATTATTTATTCTCTAAACCAAACAGTACAACTGGCTTATATTTTTTTTAAATCGAATACATTTTTACAGTTCCTCATACACAATAAATGTTTTGGTTTATTCCTGGTAGAGGGATTGAGTAAATCTAATAATTCTGGAATATCTGCGAATTTAACCCACCTCCATTATTCATCTCATTCCAGGAATTGAATTATTCCGACACGGAATCCGAACGTAATTGGAACAAAAAAAAATCTCAAGGGATACCGAGAAAATCTAATGAAGCCCACTGAGTCGAAAATGTATAGAATTAGTGAAATAAAAAAAAATAAAATAAATAACAGTTAGTGTTGAACAATATGTTGAACGCACTTTTAGCAGATTTTCCTTAAGGGAAATCAGTTATTGAGGTCGTACTCATGACGCGATTTTCGAAAAATTTCCTCAAATGTCCATCGATCCTACCCAGGAGATGACGAAAATGAGGTCCGTTCAAAACTATATATATATATATATATATATATATATATATATATATATATATATATATATATATATATATTTGTCTGTTAACACTCTAGCAGTCGCAATTTTTGTTTAATCGTCACCAAACTCGGTATTTAATCGTTTTATGTAGAAAGGAGGTTAGGAGAAAGGTTTAGAGGGTGGATTTTCAAAAATTCGAAATATCTCCGTTATTATGCATCGGATCGAAAACTTGTATAGAACCAATCTTATTGCAAATTAAATTTACTATAAACATTGTTATGAAAAAGTCCGTCACGCAGGGGCTGCGTAAACTGAGCAGATTTCCCCTGTGATGTTTTACAATAGAGAAATTTACTAGAGCCGAGCAGTAAAGGAAACGGCAGAACTATCTTTTGATGGGAAAGTAACTCGTCCGTTAGCCGCCCAGATGTAATAAAAATGCAAATATTTCGGTTAATATTCAAGATAGAGAATAAATGAGTATAACAATATGTATAGTAAATTTAATTTTCAATAAGATTGATTCTGTACAATTTTTCGATCCGACTTATAGTAACAGAGATATTTCGAATTTTCGAAAATCCTCCCCTCTAAACCCCCCCTCCCACTTGTCCGATTTTAGCCGTTAACGAACTTGATCTTTCTTTATATATACAACGACTAAATATCGAGGTAACAGACAAATATGTATATATATATATATATATATATACAGTTTTGAACGGACCTCATTTTCGTCATCTACTAGGTAGGATCGATGGACATTTGAAGAAAAAATTCCGTCATGAGTACAACCTCAATAGCTGATTTCCCTTAAGGGAAATCTGCTAAAATGCTGTCTGCCTGTATGTCACCAAAAACCGCTCGAAATTTCTGTGGATTTTTATATTTATGAGTCATCTATAACTAGGAACCACAAAGGCTATATGAGAATTCTAATTTTTAACTAGGAGTGGCGGCTTACTTTTGACTTCAAAACAACGATTCTTCAATATATTCATTAATATTGATTTAATCAAATTTTGATGCCGATTTCCATGTACAATTTGATCAGTTGGAGGGGAGAATTTCGATAATTCCTATTATCTCCGTTATTATTATACGAATCGACCTTGTAATGGCATTGCCATTGCATTACATAAACCCATTATAAATGAGCACAGAGCACATTAAGATTATTATGAATGCTTAAATGTATAGTTTTTACCTTTAAATAAGAGTTATATCCAATTTGGAGTTAAGTCACCATGTGCTCTAGCATTTTCGTAGATAACGCGGATGGATTTTGATAATAACATTCACAGCTCTTAACGGCGATACACTAATTAATAATGCGGATGAATTTCGATAATAAATTCCGGTTAAATGCGCTTTTTGAGCGTATTTCGATCGGCGGTTCAAAGTTCACCGCTGGGCTAGGCCTATATAAGGACCCCGACAGGGCGGATTACAATCAGTCATATTCTCTGGAGGGGAGACCCTTGTTGGCGAGACCTCGCTAATCCTTTTGCCAGATCCGGCCTGCCTCAGCCAGACAACTTCTCGCCTGTACTACCTCTCACGGCTATGTCGGCACTTCTATTAAAAAGCAAAGTGTTTAATTGTAATATAGCATAAGTAGAAATAATTGTCCCCTATTATAGAATTTAAAGGTGCCTCTTGGTTTTAATTAATAATTATTATTGGTGAATATTTTTATTACAAAAAAATTTATATATATTTGAATTTTGACTTGAGTCGATTGTTGGTGAACCCTTCCTAAATTCGTGTTAGTGGTTTGGTGGTGGGATTTTAGCAGATTTCCCTTAAGGGAAATCAGCTATTGAGGTCGTACTCATGACGCGAGTTTCGACAAATTTCTTCAAATGTCCATCGATCCTACCAAGGAGATGACGAAAATGAGGTCCGTTCAAAATTATATATATATATTTGTCTGTTAACGCTCTAGCGGTAGCAATTTTCGTTTGATCGTTACCAAACTCGATATTTAAACCTTTTATGTAAAAAGACAGAACAAGTTCGTTAATGGCTGAAATCGGACCAGTGGTTGATTTTCGAAAATTCAAAATATCTCTGTTACTATACGTCAAATCGAAGAATTATATAGAATCAATCTTATTGCAAATTAAATTTACTATAAATAGTGTTATATACATTTATTCTGTATCTTGAGTATTAACCGAGATTTTGGCATTTTCCTGTTTTCAGCTTCTGAGACGAGGTCGGCTAACTTCGGGTCTACTCGTGAGTTTCCGTCAAGAGCTAGTTCGGGCCGCTTGCGTAACTGTACGGCTCTCTATTCTGAAATTTCTCTATGCTAAAACTTCACAAGGGAAATCTGCTTATTTTACGCAGCCCCTGCGTGACGGACTTTTGTGATTTGGTTGTGGGATTTTTTTCTCTCTATCAGCTTCCACTGCTTATCGCCGCAGCCAGATAGCAACAAACTATTGTATAGAACCAATCTTATTGCAAATGTAATGTTCTATAAATGTTTTTATGTATGTTTCTTCAATATCTTGATTACTAACAGAGATATTTTCATTTTAGCTTTCATCCCTCTGTAAAGCCCACTCCTACTCATGTATTAACAAAAAGCAGTTATGAATCAATTTATATGAAACCAAAATACCAAATATTGTTCTCATTGAACTTTTACGCTTTGAGATAAATGCAAATACGTGGGAAATCTGTTTAGGCAAAGCATCCCCTGCATGACGGACTTTTTACGTAGAAATAGAAAATAAATGGTAAAAGTAGAACAATGGTAAGTCGTACCAGAGCTTGGGAGATCTACATAGATTACGCAGCTCCTGCGTGACATATTCAGGTTTTGACTTTTTGCCATTTTACCTTGTGAAGAACGCGTGATACACGGTAAAAACGTTTTAAGGGAAATTTTGCTAATAACGTGTTTAGCATGCAAGTTGACTCTCTCTCTCTGTCTCTCGTGTTAAGTAGGCAATAAAAGCCCCAAAGTGAAATTATTATCCAGATATTCACGGGGGGTCCTGAGGCAATGTCCCGCCAAGTTTTAATACCGCTCTCTGTCGCTTGAATAATTTCAGGCCAACTTTCCCGTTTCCTGAAACTCGGATTACAATTTAGCCGCTAGGCTTCGCACAGTGAAAATTTTCTCTAGAAAATTTATTACAGTCCAACTTTCAAACTGGGTATTATTTTATATGTCTTTTGAATTACCCAGTGTCTCTTGAGTTATTTGATGATTTATTTGAGAAATGTTACAAGCTAAAGTCGGCGGTTTTGTGGGCCTTCTGAAAAAAATTGGTTGCTATAATTGTTTCTGCATGAAATACCACCCTTGGTCAGTAAATTAACCCTCCGACAGGCGCATTCTAGTTAATGACACACTTGGGCGCGCTGGCTACAGGTGTAGCCATTACTTAAAAATGATTTACATAAGAATAAAGTCAAATGTACTGAATTTTTATTATAAAACAATTTAATGTATACAATGTTTAAGCAATTATATCGGTGAACAAATCGAAATCAGTTTTTATTGAAGTGAATAACATTTTTTTTTTTTAATGAAAACACATTAATATACTTTCTATAAGCAAAAAAACGCAATGAAACTTTATTTTATTAAAGCTTATTAATGGAAAATAAAATACTATGTACAAAATATAGTAAATACATATACAGCCGCTTTTATAAACAGTACGGACAAATTTCCCACATTGATATTTACATATAATTTTTTTACATTTTGCACACATGTTTCTGGATGTTTTCTTTTTCTTTGCCGGTCCTTCACAGAAATGGGATCTTCTTATAGTGTCTTTAGGGATTATAATGGGTTGGGTATGTTCTTCTGGCAAATTCAAGAGTTCCTTCGCTCGTTGCTTCAAATTTGTTGGTAGATCTTCCACCTCAGACTCCTCACCCGATGAAACTTCTCGCAACCATTGAGAAAGAATATCTGAATCACTGGTGTGTTTCACAGAACTGTGTTGGCTCGAGGAAAAATCCATCTTAACTTTATTTGTTATGATAACTTTGAAAAAACAACAAAACAAAACGATAAACTGAAATTGCCAATTCTCGTAGCTGGGCACACCGTTGGGCGCGTTGGCTACACCAGTAACACACTGGGAATTAAAGATCTGCTGTAAGCAGGGTCAAGTTCACTTGCATACTGACTAATAGACATATCCTGCTTAGGAAGGTATTAGTCCGCCAAAAGCTCCCAGCCCATGTAAGCCCTTGCTACCGACATTTAAACTTTGTCATGGCTACACCCGTAGCCACGCGCCTAACGGAGGGTTAACTAAAATTTGGATGGGGATAAGTTCTCAGTAATTTCTATTATCCACTATAAGTTCATTTATAAAAGAAGCAGCCTTAATGCATCATTTATATATAAGAACTAGCTGTACCCTGCGCGCATTGCTACGCCACCAAATAATATAAACTTGAAGGAAAGACATTATACAAATATTCAATTTATTTTGAGTCATTTTATTGATTTTGAAAAAATTGTGACATTGCGGCATTTTATTCAATTCGATATTTATTGAAGTGCTGAGGTACTAAGTTGAATAAATTCATACATGGATACGCATTGATGACTATAACGAAAAGTCTATGCTAATTACCTACTTTATAATTTACAATAAAGATGTAAATAACAAAACTTACTTTAAATATAAAATTAAACATCTTTTGTCATGTGCATGTTTCTTGCCTTCCTAACAACCCCCACTCCTGTTTGTCCCTAAACATGTTAATATAGCTTATAGTCAAAAGTACGGGTTTTGTTGATTTCGATTAAGTCTTTTGTTTCCTATAGCGTTGTTGACCTCTTCTACAGTTTTTCGTGTATACCTCATTTATACTTCGTTATAAGGCAAATGTACATATAACACAAGTTACTTTAAATATCAAAACAAACATGTTTTGTTATATGCATGTTTGCCGAAAAATGTATCGAATACTAAATATTGCGATGTTATATTTCAGTCCTCCGTATAACCCCCACTCCTGTTCGTACCTCGAAATTTTAATATAGCTTATTATCAGGGAGGTGTTGATACGAAATCACTTATCGAGTTTCATTTAGTTTGGTTGAGTCTTTTGTGCCATATAAAATTGTTGACTCCCACTATTGTTTTTAGCGTATAACTCATTTATACATCAGTATACGACAAAAAGGTATATTACAAAAGTTACTCTAAATAACAAAGTAAACAACTTTTGTTATGTGCATATTTGCCGAAAAACCAATATGAGATGAAATATCGCTATTTTTAGTTTCAGCCTCCCTTATAACCCCCACTCCTGTTCGTCTCAGAGAAAATTAATATAGCTAGAAACCTAACCTGTTTTAGTAGTAATATACATACCAAGTTTCATAAAATTCGGTTCAGCCATGTACGATTCTATAAAGGACATACACACGAACATTCATTTTTATATACAAGATGAATTTTGAAAAAAATAATAAAAATAAATAAAATTAAAAGTATTCTTGGTGATTCTTCCCTGGAAGATACCTCACCGGTTGTTTACACGGATCTATGCAGGTGGAAAAATTTATTCCTTTCACAAATAATTACTACACAATTAGTTTAAAATAAATAAATTATATATTCTTCATATTTTATGGCAAGGATCTCCAATAAAAATTTTTTTCGGTGCAAACTTTATTGAAACTGCCCTACCTGTTTCGTGGCAAAAAGGTTAAAGCAACATAAAACAAAAAGAACACAAAGAAAATAAAACTGCTGTGACGGAGCACGCTATCTCCAGGAAACACACCTTCAATTTTCAAAGTTCAAATAATTGATAAAGAAAGAAATAATACTAAACGAAAAATAAAAGAGAATATTCACATAATAAAAAATAGAAAAAGGGCAGTATACAAAAAACAAAACAGAAATCATATTCCCCAATCATATATTTATCAAAATAACCGAGAAAAAAAATTTATCTTAAAATAACCGATTATAAATTATGACGCGAAATATAAGAATTCAAGTTTGACTTGTAAATTATCGATATGTAGTCATCTGACTTAATCTACCTCGGGAACCTCTCAGTATCAACTACCTCCTCTGTGAGGATAGTCACAACGAATGAAAAAGGTAAACGAGCACTTCAGTAATGTAAGTAGCAATTTATAATTAGATTTAATCATAGTTATAGGCACCTACGAATACAATATAAAGCAAAAGAATTATTAAGGGTTGTGTTAAATTAATGTTATTTATTTTAGATATTATTTGAAAAGGGATAGCACATGATGAGGTCGCAAGTAAGCAACCAAACATGTAGGGCAGTTCCAATAAAGTTCGCACCGAAAAAAATGTTTTATTGGAGACCCTTGCCATAAAACATGGAAAAAAAAAAATCTGAAATTGTTTACCTACTTTTCGAGGAACTTCTCGTAGTACATGAGAATGCTCCTTGAGGGGACCTGAAGCCTTTCTATTAACTTGACTCCGTCGGAATTTGACTTCCTCGGAAGTCAAGTTAATCAGTGAGCGTACCCCCGGGGGTGCTCGTTTCCGCTTTTATTTTATTATTTTGGTCCCGGCATTTTTTTTTATTGTTGTTGGGAGACCGAGGTTAGCAGGCTCAATTACTGAACCTTTCTCAATACACAACCGAGAAATTATCATACAAAAGGGACCGCCGAGACCCTTGTACCTCGTTGCCAGGGTAACGACCTATTTCCTGGATCCGCCCTCCGAACTCTCACTCCCGGATTCGCTAACGATTTTTACAACGACGGCCGTTAGATGCTTGAGGGCCGTGTGATCGTAGAGATCCTCTATGAAATAATTAATTTATTTGGCCTCCGCAAAGAAGGCGATGGTGCTCTTAATGTAAAAAAAAACGTCCCTCACGCAGAGGCTGCGTAAACTAAGCAGATTTCCCTCGTGAAGTTTAACAGTAGATAAATCTGCATACTGGTAACACTCAACACCAACGTGAGTAAATTCAAATGGTAATAAGAAATCATTCAGTTAATTTTAATATGCTCCCAACGGAAACGGCTTCTGAATTGTAAACAAATAGGTCTGCCAAATACTCATAGTTGCACTGATCGATAGACATATTCTTCACCAGACAGAAAAACAATTACTGATGTATTCCTGAATATAACACTATTAACATAAATTGCAAAATATTTACTATATCTAGTACTAAAATTTATAATGAATCAGAATAATTTATATTTTAATAACTCAAATTTTAATAGTCCAAGAACTAAATAAGGTGGTGGATCAACAGAACGTATTTTCATATATCTCACAAAGTAAACGCTTCAGTCTGAAAACCAATTTTATGAGAGCCGAACAGTTTTGGAAACAGCCGACCCTGTTTTTTGCTGTTTCCGTGGAACAATACCGACAATAGCCGATCCTCATGTCGTTCGTTATCGCGCACACTTAATAAAAATGCAAATATCTCGGTTAATATTCAAGATAGAGAATAAATGTAGATAACAATATTTATAGTAAATTTAATTTGCAATAAGACCAGTTTTATACAACTTTTCGATCCAACGTTTAGTAACGGAGATATTTCGAATTTTCGATCGGACTTGTAGTAACAGTCATATATTTTGAATTTTGGAAAATCCTCCCTTTAACCCCCCCCCCCATTTGTCCGATTTCAGCCATTAAAGAACGTCATCTTTCTTTTTACATAAAACGATTAAATATTCAGTTTAGTAAGATCAAACAAAAATTGTGACCGCTAGCACGTTAACAGACAAATATTGAACGGACCTCATTTTCGTCATCTCCTAGGTAGGATCGATGGACATTTGAAAAAATTTTCTGAAGTCGCGTCCTTGAGTACTTACTACCTTAATAGCTGATTTCCCCTAATGGAAATCTGCTAAGACGTCCGTCATGTAGGGGCTGTGTAAACTAAGCAGATTTCCCACATTTAATTTCTATACAATTTTTCGATCCGCCGTATAATAACGGAGTAAGACACGACTAACCTCATCTTACCAAATTGTCTCTATTTCTAAGTTAAATTCACATGAGCGGATGTAGGGGTATAAAGAATACCGAAAACAGGAATGTACGAATAACTGTCTCATAATATAACGGGAATAAATTTATAGAATAGCAATTTTAGAACCTCAACAGTTTTTACAAGATCCGTTCTAAGACATTTTTGGACCGGACTCAACAATTTTCAATTTTTAAAATATTTATGTAAAAATCAAGATCATATTCATTAACGGAAATCGGCAAGAATCGAACCGGTGGGTGGAGGGAGTGGGCCTGATTTAGGTGGTGAAATTTTGAAAAATCAAAATATCTACTTTATTGTGAGTCGGATTGAAATGTATTCAAGTCAAAATAACCTTGTTTTGTGTATATATTTATATATATAATTTTCATTTATCGGTAAGACCGATGGACATTTTAGTAATGTTTTCGAAAATCTCATCACGAGTGTAACCTCAATAGCTGGGGTTATTATTAATAGATATCCATTCAGGGTAATTAATAATTACTATCAGTGTATTCGTTCTAATTAATTGCTTTGTTAGTTTTAGCTGATTTCCCTTGAGGTAAATCAGCTATTGAGGTTGTACTCATGATGCCATTTTCGACATTTTTCTTCAAATGTCCATCGATCCTACCCAGGAGTTGACGAAAATGAGGTCCGTTCAAAACTGTATCTATCTATCTATCTATCTATCTATCTATCTATCTATCTATCTATCTATCTATCTATTTATCTATCTATCTATCTATCTATCTATCTATCTATCTATCTATCTATCTATCTATCTATCTATCTATCTATCTATCTATCTATCTATCTATCTATCTATCTATCTATCTATCTATCTATCTATTTATCTATCTATCTATCTATCTATCTATCTATCTATCTATATATATATATATATATATATATATATATATATATATATATATAGATATATATTCGTCTGTTACCGCTCTAGCGGTCGCAATTATTGCTTAATCGTTACAAAACTGGATATTTAGTCGTTTTATGTAAAAAGAAAGATCAAGTTCGTTAACGGCTGAAATCGGGCCAGGGGGAGGGGAGGTTTAGAGGGGAGGATTTTTGAAAAATCGAAATATCTCCGTTATTATGCATCGGATCGAAAAATTGTATAGAAACACTCTTATTACAAATTAAATGTACTATAAATATTGTGAGATACATTTATTCATTATCTTGAATATTAACCGAGATATTTGGATTTTTCATTTTTCAGTCATCAGCAAACCGCCACTTCTACTCATGTTACATAAACAATACTCTGCTACATAATAAATCACATTTTTCGAAGTTTAAATACCAAAAATTGTATTCAAGAGACCTTTATTATACGAGATACATGTAAATATGTCCTGGTGACCCACCCCTCCCGTCTTAAGGTTTTGAACTACTAAAATTTGATTGATTGAGGTAACAATTATTCTGACTCATTAATTACAGTACTAGATATAGTAAATAGTTCTCAATGAAATTAATATGTTATATTCTGATATATTTCAGTAATGTTTTTCTTTCCGGTGTGAGGCGGGCAGACCTGTTTACATTTCTAACCTAATGCTTCCTTTAGGCAGGGTAATGAAATTGGCCGAAAAATTTCTTATTTCCGTTTGTATTTATTCACGGTGGAGTTGTGTTATCAGTATGTATATATCTTTTACTTAACTTGACAATGGAAATCTGCTTAGTTTACGCAGCCCCTGGGTGACGGACTTTTATTATAAATTTTATAATAGATAATGAGAAATGCTGTGCAGCCCTGCGTGATGTACTTTTTACATTTTCTCTTTTAGTAATTATATAAAAGCATCTCATTTCTGGTTAAATTTTAAGTCGAGTTTACATACGATAGTAGATTTAAGGGAAAATCAGTGAATATGAGGTGATTTTATCTCCGAGAAGTCTCAGTCCAAAGGAAGTCTTCACTCACCCAGCGTGATACCCTTAAAAGGTTAGTATGTCGACATGTCAATGACATATTTTTCCTGAATTGTTGGTATGGGGGGTTGAAACCTTCTCAGAAGATGGAGATGTCTAATGTGCGTGAGTGGGAATCAATAGCTATTTGTAAGGGTTGATTCTGAAGGATCGCATCCTTCCTTCCGATTCCAATGGTCCTGCTGTTGGTTTCCGCTCCAGCGATTAACCCCCTGGAATCAGTTCCAGAACAGGAATCACTTCCGGGAATCAGTTTCCCCCTTCAATCGCCCTGTCTGCTCCAATCCACCGACTCCCTCCCCCTTCTCCGGGTCTCTCTCTCACTCTCTCTCACACACACACACACACTCTCCCTCTTTTTTCTTAATCCTTCATTACTCCCCTTTACTTTAAGGGTGCCATTTATAAAAGCGGTTCTTTCCAATTTCTTTTTTGCAATTTTGAAACACAAGTTTTAATAGGCCATAATAGCTGGTCCTTACTACTCATATAGGAGTCGAATAGTGAGGTCATACCCTAGTATTACCGATCTCTCCCAGGTCGCATGGATTACCAAGGGGGGGGGGCTCCTCGAGCCCACAACATAAAAAACCTTTTATTTTGGTTCTATAATTTTTTTAAAATTTTTATTTCTATTGGATTATGTTTAATGAACGTTTCTTATGACACCTGTGAAAAAAATAATTAAATACAAAAATAAAAATAAATTAAAAAAAAAAGTTCGGATGGGGAAAAAAGGATGACTTTAAATTAAATGTAATTTTATTCTACTGGAGGAACATATCTAAACATTGTTAGAATAAAAAGTTATCTATATCTAAGTTATTATAACATTATAATAGAATAATAATTTAAGAAAATATAATTATCAGATTCGTAATGCAATTATCGGTGCTTTTGCACAATAATTTTTTTTCCCAGTGTTTATCCAGGATGCAGCATGGACTAACTGTTCCCCTAGTTGGGAACAACCTAGAAAATCTTCTCTTTTCTAAAAAAGTACCTATCAGGAGCAATAATTATAACCATCTCAGTAATATATTTTTCTATGAAAAAAAATTATATGGGAAGAATATATATATTTTTTTTTAGAAAAAAAAAACTTGAGAAGGTTTGTGTATGTTAAAATTACATCAAAGTAATTATTATTTGAGCAATATAATTAATAACACTTGAATTACTAGTTAAAAGTAGTATTAAATATCAGTGGGCTCGAGGAGCCCCCCCCCCTTGGTACTTAAGTGTATAACTACCCCTTGCATTACCAAGGGGGGGGGCTCCTCGAGCCCATACGTCAAAAAAATTTTTTTTTCTCAACATAGAAATTTTTTTATTTAATTTTATTGTTATGCCCTCACTCTAGGATGTTTTTCTGAGGGATACATAAAATATCAAAAATATCCCATTAAAATTGGGTGATAGGGAACAAAAACAAAACGTTGTGGGCTCAAGGCCCCCCCCCCTTGGTAGTTCTAGGGTTAATTAAAATTTGGAGAGGTGAGCAAATATTTTAAATTAGCAAAAGTCTTAGGGCGCCCGCAATAGGAATGGACAGCGGGATTTTAACTAGACTTAAATTTTTATTAACATTAGATTGCCCTACTTTATATAATTTTAATTTACAATTATATTATATTTTACCAATTGTTTTTTATTTTAAACACATCAGCAGCAAATGATTTAAAAGCGTGGAAAAAGTCTTCTGTTTCCATTAGTTTATTCAAGCTAGGGTGAGTCCATTCAAGCAAAGAATATTCTCTTTCAATTTTCCTCTCTTGTTATAATAGGGTTGACAATCAAATAGGAAATGTTCGAAATTATCTTCTTTCTCACGATCTGTTCTTTCTCTCTCTCTCCTCTGATTGGGTCTAGTTCTGAGGAATTTCATCAACTGAATGGATTCAGTCGAGATGATGATTAGCACTCTCCTCAATAGTCATTACTCATAATCAGTGAATAATCCATCTGAATGGTCTTATTTTATGATGTGGTAATTAACCCATCGTCTGAATGTACCGACATCTTAAAGCAATTACTTCGGCTCGTTCCCAATTCCTGCCTATTAATCACGTTTTCTGGCAGTTCGGCAAGTTCACCTGTTGAATAAGAACGTCAACTCTTCCAGTAACTTGTACTAAAACACTTTCTCCAACTCATTTGAGTCCATTGACTTCATTGTCAGACTTCAATAAACGACCACCTTTAATCCAACACTCGAAGATCATATACACTGATGGCTCGAGAAAGGCTGGGTCTTCCTCCTGCGCTTACTACGAAGAAAATGCCTGCCAAAAATTCAAATTCAACAAATTAACCACCATCTATTCGGCCGAACTATTCTCAATTCAGTTCGCATTATATCACTACATTTGCAAACACTCAAACCGAGAAAAGTTCCTCACATGCACCGACTCGTTGAGTACCCAATTGAGTAAAAAAGATGCATTTGTGAACAATCCAATCGTAAAAAAAAAAATACATAAATATATAAAAATGCTCCAAAAGTTAAAACGGGTTAAATAGGATATGTTCGAAATTATCTTCTCTCTCACGATCTCTCTCTCTCTCTCTCTCTCTCTCTCTCTCTCTCTCTCTCTCTCTCTCTCTCTCTCTCTCTCTCTCTCTCACTCTCTCCCTCCCTCTCTCGCCCCCCCTCACGCTCTCTCTCTCTCTCTCTCTCTCTCTCTCTCTCTCTCTCTCTCTCTCTCTCTCTCTCTCTCTCTCTCTCTCTCTCTCTCTCTCTCTCTCTCTCTCTCCCTCCCTCCCTCCCTCTCTCTCTCTCTCTCTCTCTCTCTCTCACACACTCTAACTCACACACACACACACACACACACACACACACACACACATAGTCACTCACATGATTCTCTCTGGAGTCTCTCTCCGACGATTCTAAACAATTGTTTTCCCATTCAAGAATTTCACCTTAAGGAATCCGTTAAACCATAGGTATAGGTCCTAGGCGCGGAATCAAGATAATGTTTCGTTATTTAGACCCCCTCCCCCCAAATGCCAAATCAATTAATGGTTCGAATATGTAAACCTTCTTATAGACATCAGCCCTCATATTGACAATATAATCACATAGCCATGCGAGTTAAAGCGTTGACCTTTATCTCACATGGTAAACCTAGAGTGGCGAGTTCGATTCTCGCCTGGGCAAACGAAAGTATTTAGTGACGAAATTCATTAAATAACGTCCTAAAATCCCACCCTGGCTAGAATAGGGTGGTAACCTGTAGATAACCCGTCCCGATTAACCTAAGTTGCAAAAAGTGGACGTTAATAAATAAATAATAATAATAATCTCTGGAATATGCTGGATGGTAGAGGAACAAATGTATAAGGATCAATAAGAAGGCCAAGTTCTCTACTGGTTTTTAATATTATGCAGAGTGCACTTTCGTAGTTAATGCTCCATCCTCAGTGCCTGATTAAAGCTGCGTTGCCTGGACCACGACTGCCGGGCGACTCCCCCCCGGCGAAGTCGCCTGGCAGTCATGGTCCAGGCAACGCAGCTTTAATCAGCAGGCACTGAGGATGGAGCGTTGACTCCGAAAGTGCACTCTGCATAATATTAAAAACCAGTAGAGGACTTGGCTTTCGTATTGATCCTTAATAATAATCACTAAATCACTTTAAAAAATCGAATTTGTTTTACAAATTGTAACGCCATTTTATTTTGATTTAGTAAGAAATTTAATATAATTTTGAACAATTTAAAATAATATAAATGTACTAGTATATAGGAATATCATATTTTTTAAAAAAAAAAAAAACATTTTAAATTGTCGTCTTTATTACTTGTATTTAATGTTTAATATTTTATTTGTTGGATATGTTTTTTGTTTTTTTCAGTAATTTTGTTTTTACTTTACATTGTTTAGCTTTGAGCCGAATTGCTTAGTTGTGAGCGTCCCTGTTTAATTAAAATAATGGTAGAGTTCCCTTTAGGAATGTTTGTTAAGAAATATTTGTTTTCATAAAGAATTCAATTTGACGCATTTGTAATTGGGCCACAATTTCAATTATTGAAATTACCACAGCGAAGGCTAGATAGTTATTTTATAGCTATTAACTCTATTATACTCTGTCTAATCTGGCAAGTTCCCTACAATTAACGAATTAAATATCATATGTAAAAGTAAATCCACAACTTATTTAGGGAATTTACGGCGCCATTCCGTATTTAGAGAAACTTTCCAAAAAAAGTAGAAGGTATGCTGAATAGGAATGGAGTTGGAGTAGAGCAGACCCAATCTGTAATGCAGGACAAAAGATCCTATCGATATAAAAGAGAGTTCCGGTATGTATAAACTAGTGTGTGGTACATGTCAAGGGAGTTATATTGGTCAAACAGGAAGGAAAAACACGTTGCAGAGAACCGCTTGGATTCGGAATTTTTCTACCACCAAGAACAAGTAGGTCATAGCGTGTCTGCTCATGAAGTGTGAGTATTACACGAGGCCAAGAAGGGTAAAAAACTAAGTTCTTTAGAAGGCCTGGAGATTGCGATGAACAAGAAAATTATTGTTAATCGCTGTTTGAACAAGAAGACCGATTGCTATAAGTCTGCAATGGTGGGGGTACGCGACCTCGATGTTATCTCCCGTGCACCAGCCAGTCACTTGTTGTCTTTCCCTATGAGGGAATGCAAATAGTTAAGTACATATTCTCTTACCATGCCCCAATGGATTTTTCACCATCCGTGTCTTAATATATGACTTATGTTAATTTATATTTACATTATTTAGATATTTATTTTTGTGTTTTAATTTATTTATTAGCATGTTTTATAGTCTTGTGTATATAGATTTTAGTGATGTTCTTGTTTTCATGTCTAGCTTAAGATGGAGACAATAGTCTTTGAAAGCGCTTAGCCTGGGAAAAAAAAAAAAAGAAAAAAAAAACTTGTGAAGAATTATACATTTTCTTCTCTACTAGTACATGAAGAATAATTCAATATTCCAAATCTGATACTAAATATTTAATATTGCAGTATAGTTGCGGAGATTTGAGTTTGGGCTGATAGCAACCACCCACTTAGCATCGTGAGGCAATGAATGGCTACTTCAAAAAGTCCGTCACGCAGGGGCAGCGTAAACTAAGCAGATTTCCCACGTGATGTTTTACAATAGAGAAATTTCACGAGAGCCGAGCCAGTCAAGGAAACGGCCGAACTAGCTTTTGGCGGGAAAGTAACTCTCGTCCGTTAGGCGCCCCGATTTAATAAAAATGTAAATATCTCGGTTAATATTCAAGATAGAGAAAAAATGTATATGGCAATATTTATAGTAAATTTAATTTGCAATAAGATTGGTTCTGTACAATTTTTCGATCCGACGTATAGTAATGGAGATATTTCGAATTTTCGAAAATCCTCCCCTCTAAACCCCCTCTCCCACTGGTCCGATTTCAGCCGTTAACGAACTTGATCTTTCTTTTTACATAAAACGACTAAATACCGAGTTTGAGTTTCCCTTGAAGGGAAATCTGCTAAAAGAGAAGTTGCTTTGTCTCTACATGAGGAATCTGTAATGTCCCTACACCACACTCTGCAAACCTTATTGCAGGTATTGTCCCTACAGATCCAAATAATTTTCAATTAAAGAATAAAATTTCTATTAACGAATTTCGTTTTAAATATTGGAGCATAGAGCGCTGTAAATAGAGATGAAAATCCGCTGAACCGCAGGTTAACCACAACATGAATAATATGCTAATTTTATCCCAGGTCCCTATCTACCAGTAATAGTGGAATAATTCGCAAATTTGCTTTCAGAGCATAACCCGAGGCTGGTCACAAGGTTCAGTATCTCTCGTAAATAATTTGTGACCTCAAAGACGATGAATGCTTACTACAATGCAACTGAAGTCCAAAGTGCACCGCCCACAATTATATGCTTACCCGTATATTATTACGGAAAGATAAATTCCCACATACACAATATAACAACATGATCTATTTACATAACTCATAATTTATTCCTTTTTATAGAATAATTATTTATTAACGTCTACTTTTTGTTATAATGGCTAATTGGGACGGGTTATCTACAGGTTACCATCGTTGTATAGCTTGGGAAGAACTAAGGCTGGCATTTAAGGAGTTCGTCACTAAATAAATTCTATTTGCCAAGCCGGGAATCGAACTCCCCACTCGAGGTTTACCAAGTGAAATCAAGGCCAACGCCTTAACTCATGCATGTCTCTCTCTCTCTCTCTCTCTCTCTCTCTCTCTCTCTCTCTCTCTCTCTCTCTCTCTCTCTCTCTCTCTCTCTCTCTCTCTCTCTCTCTCTATCTTTCTCTCTCTATTTCTCTCTCTCTCTCTCTCTCTCTCCCTCGCCCCCTGCCGTCATATCTCTCTCTCTCTCTCTCTCTCTCTCTCTCTCTCTCTCTCTCTCTCTCTCTCTCTCTCTCTCTCTCTCTCTCCCTCTCTCCCCCTCTCTCTCCCTCTCTCCCCCTCTCTCTCCCTCTCTCTCTCTCTCTCTCTCTCTCTCTCTCTCTCTCTCTCTCTCTCTCTCTCTTCTCTCTCCTCTCTCTCTCTCTCTCTCTCTCCTCTCTCCCTCTCTCTCCCTCTCCCTCTCCCTCTCCTCTCTCTCTCTCTCTCTCTCCTCTCCTCTCCCCTCTCTCTCTCCTCTCCTCTCTCTCTCTCTCTCTCTCTCTCTCTCTCTCTCTCTCTCTCTCTCTCTCTCTCTCTCTCTCTCTCCCCCCCCCTTCTCTCCTCTCTCTCTCTCTCTCTCTCTCTCTCCCCCCCCCCCTACTCTCTCCTCTCTCTCTCTCTCTCTCTCTCTCTCTCTCTCTCTATCTCTCTCTCTCTCTCCCACTCCCCTACTCTCCTATCTCCCTCTCTCTCTCTCTCTCTCACGCTCTATCTCTCTCTCCCACTCTCTCCTTACTTTATTCTTCTATACTCCCGCTTTACCTTAAGGCTGCCCTTTATACAAGCTGTTCTTCCCAATTTCCTTTTTGCAATTCGGAAACCCACTGAAGGCCAACGCCTTATCTCACATGGCTAACCTGAGCCCAATGAAAATAAAAAGTTTAACTTCTTCCCGTTTTTTATTTTGATTTAGTGAGTAATTTATTAAAATTTTGAACAATTTATATCATATAAAACTTCTATTAACCCACAATAACCTAATTGTTTTTTTAAAAGAAATTACTTATTACTCCTAAACCGAGTAATAATAATAATTATAACAAGCAGGACATACTCAACATTAATAAAGAAGATAAATCAGCTGATAGTATTGATATTTTGGTACATAATGATGAGAATGTTCAGAAAACAATTACCTAGAAATTGAGAAAATATCAAATTTTAGCTGCAAATTTGAAAAATCTATAAAACATAGAATCAGCTGGAGTTATTGCTATTGTTGTTTCTACAAATGGACCTATTTATCCATTTACAAATGGAAGTATTTAATAGTTAAATTTATTTAGAGAGATAATGTCGCAGACACAAAAATCTACATTATTTGATGCTACCAGGATAGTAAGGAAATTTCTGAATACACGGTAAATTTATCCTTTATACAGGTTGGATGAATATTCCCCCGTTAAAAGATATTCATGAAACTGGGAATTATTTCAAATATTGACATATATAGAATGATGAAATGGGTAGTAGACTTTCGTATTTCCTCATCAACTTGGAAATTTATTCCCCTCGGTGCAAGAGGAAAATTTAATTAGAAAGTTATTCTGAAGAAATTCCACTCACGATAATTATGAAAATAACCCAACGAAAATCGTGCAGCGAAAAGGAAGAAGAACTTGCTTAATATTCGGTCAGGGGGATCATCAACAACTCTTAGCACACACCACCTAAGGGAAATCTGCTATTGAGGTTGTACTCATGACGAGTTTTTTCGAAACATTTCCTCAAATGCCGATCGTTCCTATCCAGGAGAAGACGAAGATGAGGTTAATTCAAAACTATACCTATATATAGTCAAAAAAGGTCCCTTCAAAACCTTATTTTTTTTATATTCGCTATTTTATGCTGTAGCGGTCGGAATTTTTGAGTTGTTTTAACGTTTCATGTAAAAATAAAGATCAAGTTCGTTAATGAAATCGAATTAGTGGGAGGGGAAATTTCGAAAATTCGAAATATCCCCGATATTATGCGTCGGATCAAAAAATTGTATATAATCAATTATATTGCAAATGTAATGCTCTAAAAATGCTATAACCTACATGTATCCTCTATCATGAATATTAACTGTGATATTTCCATATTTTAGTTTTCTCTCATCAGTAAACCTCTATTCCTACTCACGTCATGTTACATGAGTTGGTATATCATGATCCACTTTATTTAAAGGTACTAAATATGGTTTTCATTGAACTTTTTGTGTTACATACAAATACATGTGTGATGACGTCACCATTTATTATCTTACGTTTTACACGAAAGTGTTTATTTATTCCATACAATAAGCCAGATAGAATAATGTTGTAGAACCAATCTTATTGTTATTATTATTATTTATTAACGTCCACTTTTTGGTAGGTTTACTTTGTGAGATTATGGTCAGTTTTTTATTTCACATGGCTAAAATCTCATTGTAAATGGTATATACATGTGTTCTCTATATAGAAAATTAACTAAAAACGGGTGTGCACTGCCTTCCCCCACCGATTTGAACGAAAATTGTTTGGTGTGCAGTAACTAATGAAAACCACATTCTGTTAAAGCGAGAGAACGCAGTTTTTATTATCTATTTCAAAGGGATCCATTGGTTCAGTGGGTAGTGCCTTCATTTTGTAACCACAAGATCTCGAGATCGAATCTCGCCCGGTGGAACTATTTTGTTTTCTGGATTTTTTTTTTCTTTTTGTTTCTAGGGCGTTTATTTAATATTAATAAATAAATAAAAAGTTGCTGTTAATTATTAGCATTTGACTTTTAACGTATTCCACATTTTTAAAGAAAATTCGAATTCTTTCCGTCAAAAATATAATAGGTACAAGGAAATATTGAATATTATAAAAGAAATATATTATGGGGAAATATTGATATTTTAAAACGGTTTTATTTAGCTTCACCCGTTTATTTGTAATTACTTTATTTTAAAATTAATAAAGTTATTTAAAAATTTCTAGCTCTAGACATGAAAATATTCTTTAACATTGTTATACTTTAGTGCTATATTTTCATTATGCTTGGCCTTGGATCACTGACTTATATTTCTATCATCAAGTTAAAAATTTTACCAATCATTGCCAAAACCGCTCATATTTGATTGAACAGAGTCGCAAAATATCATCTAGAGAGAATTGTATTAAAAGTCATTCTATTCTACAACACCATTGTCATCTCCAATAAAATTTTTAACTTGATGATAGAAATATACGTCAGTGATCCAAGGCCAAAAATAAATAATATAGCTCTAAGGTATAAAAATGTTAAAGAATATTTTTATGTCAAGAGATAAAAATATTTGAATTTTATAGAAAGATATTCCTACTTTCTTGTTTTCAGCATTTATTAAACCCCCACTTCTATCGTCATAAAATAAGCTGTTATATCCTGAAACACTTTACTCCAAGCTTAAATGCCAAATATTGTTTTAAAATAAATTTGCTAATGAGATAACAAAACAAAAAAAAAAATATAAATAAACGCGTTATCATCAACGACTCCATTGTCTTAATTAATTCAGTAATGTAAGTGATAACGGTATTGTGAGTGAGGCGTGAATAGATCACGATAAGACCCAGATGACAAAACCCAATGACGGAAATGCAGAAGAGGAAGCATGCTTTTCACCAAAGAAGATCTCCAGCATTTAGATGCAGTTTGAGAAGTTGCAGAGAGGAAATCGGTGGTTGGTTCAACCATTGTATGTATCATTGAGGAAGTGTATTTCGTTTATGTATGCCTGGGCGAATGGCTATGCCACCAAGAAAGTTTGCAAGAAAGAGTTGAAAATGTCTTCAAGAACCATAACTGACTGGAAGAATATGCTAAGAGAAGTGTGTGCCAGTGACATTTTAATGAAACCGATGGTAATTGGAGGGCCTTCATGTTGAAATTGATGAAAGTTCTATTTCCAGATGGAAATCTAAGGTTGGAAGAATGCGCCCAAATCAATGGGTATTTGGAGGCGTGTTTTGAGAAAACAAGGTTGTTTTTTTGTATACCCTGCCAGACAGAACACCAGCTACATTAACTGAATGTATTAAATATTCTGTACGCCAAGGAACAACTGTATTTTCCGACTTATGGAAATCATGCCAAGGTCTCAGAAAATTTGCGGGAATCCGTTTCATGCATGATACTGTCAACCATTCAAAAATTTTGTAGATCCAAATACAGTAGCCCATACCCAAAGGATTAAGTCATTGTGCGCTAAAACAAGGAACAAAATTGAATATGGAACCAGAAGATCCCTTCTAGACTCATACCTATGTGAGTTTGTTCACAGAAGAAGATACAAGAACGAGGATATTTTATTTTATATTAAAATTATTAACAGCATTGTTAGATGTGACGGGGTAATTCATTTGGTAATGAATATTACCTTCTGACTGAGGGGTTTTGCGAATGCTGGTTTTATGAGGGTGGACAGTATAAACGTGGGCGAATGTGGCAAAATAAATAGGTTTATTGAAAACGATACTTAACACTCCAATATACGAGCGTCATCCCACAGATGACCAGTTCTGTTTTTTCGCCATAAGTTTGATGGAGGGAGGTGAGCCTGGCCCCCCTCCCTAGTATTCCTCAAGCTCGCCTAGCTCGACAGTTCAGTTGAACTCATCAGAGATCAGTTGATTATGGGAGTGCAGTTCACCAATTTGCCACGCACCATGACCTCACGTCTTCGAGAACTACTTCCCAATGATCAAATACCACCACGAGCTTCAAGAAACTCAGCAGCTACTGATGCTGGTGGACGCCAGCGCTGCGGATTTTGCTTAGAAAATAAAACAAAACGATACACCAAATATTCTTACAAGGAATGTGGCCAATATTTATGTCTGCAGCACTGTGTCTTTTCTTGTGCTAAGGATGTAACGTGGGTGTGGGTAATAAAAGTGATTCAGAGTGAAATTTAATTTTTTAAAAGCAAAGGTTCTTGGTTTTTTAGTATTTTTTTTTATTGGTCATTTCCATTTGTTTGAGTAACTTTCTAAGTTCTAGAAATGAGGCTCAATTGTCAATGTGTTCATACATTTTACATTATTATTATGTTCTCTGAAACTATCTTACAAGACTGATAAGAGTTGTGTTCCTAGGTTTACTAGTTGATTTACGTTTTGAAAGCCAGTAATAAGGAATAAAATTGAAACTAAGCTACCGTGGCAGCTGTGTTACAAAAATTTAACATTTTTGAAGATTTATATACACATAATTTTTTTCAAATACAAATTTATGAACATTTATGATCTTTTTCATTTATCTATGCACCATTATTCCTGCAAAATTGTGAAAAAACAATTATATTATTCACTTTTGACAAATAAGTGAACAGTCATCTGACAGATGACACGCGTGTATTTATGTCTCACTAAGGGGCGCGTGTATTGGATTGTTAACAATGACTATATTAAGTAAAATTACAATTTATGAATGCTGATGGTGAAAATGTGTTGGATTATTGTGCCCGGGTCCTTTTCTTCCCGCTGGTTATTTTTTCCCTTTTTCTCCTTATTTCTTCCATCTATGTTTTCTCTCTCTATCCATACCTTCTCCCATACCGCCTGCCTTGGCTTTAATACTATTTAGTTAGCCATGTTGGTAGACATTGTTAACACCATAAAAGAAGTACTTCTATTAAGAATGAAGTGTGTGTTCTATGAAAAATTTAGCCTTACGGCTTGTCTAGTTTTTTATTATATCAGCTGTTGTTGTATGTTGCCAGCTGGGTTCTTTGCTGCTGGTGGTTCCCAGGACTATCACAGAGATGGCAGCACCATGTGGGAGCCACTTAAAAGGTAGAGAATTGTATTGAGAAACGTGGTTTCTTTTCTGTGTTTCATTGAAGATGGGACAAGCATTTTGGCTCCCTAAATGAATAATTCAACGAAGTGTATACTAAACTATTAATTTTGTTTACATTTGATGCTTGTTCAATACATTATTTTTATCATCTGTATTTTCACTAGCATTAACCCTAGTATTACCGACCTCTCCCAGGTCGCATGGATTACCAAGGGGGGGGGGCTCCTCGAGCCCACAACCTTAAAAACCTTTTATTTTGGTTCTATAATTTTTTTAAAATTTTTATTTCTATTGGATTATGTTTAATGAACGTTTCTTATGACACCTGTGAAAAAAGAAATTAAAAAAAAAATTAGATACAAAAATAAAAATAATTTAAAAAAAAAAGTTCGGATGGGGAAAAAAGGATGACTTTAAATTAAATGTAATTTTATTCTACTGGAGGAAAATATTTAAACATTGTTAGAATAAAAAGTTATCTATATCTAAGTTATTATAACATTATAATAGAATAATAATTTAAGAAAATATAATTATCAGATTCGTAATTCAATTATCGGTGCTTTTGCACAATAATTTTTTTTCCGAGTGTTTATCCAGGATGCAGCATGGACTAACTGTTCCCCTAGTTGGGAACAACCTAGAAAATCTTCTCTTTTCTAAAAAAGTACCTATCAGGAGCAATAATTATAACCATCTCAGTAATATATTTTTATATGAAAAAAAATTATATGGGGAGAATATATATATTTTCAAAGTCATCAAAGTAATTATTATTTGAGCAATATAATTAATAACACTTGAATTACTAGTTAAAAGTAGTATTAAATATCAGTGGGCTCGAGGAGCCCCCCCCCTTGGTACTTAAGTGTATAACTACCCCTTGCATTACCAAGGGGGGGGGGGCTCCTCGAGCCCATACGTCAAAAAAAAAATTTTTTCTCAACATAGAAAATTTTAAAATTAAATTTATAGTTATGCCCTCACTCTAGGATGTTTTTCTGAGGAATACATAAAATATCAAAAATATCCCATTAAAATTGGGTGATAGGGAACAAAAACAAAAAGTTGTGGGCTCAAGGAGCCCCCCCCCCCTTGGTAGTTCTAGGGTTAATATAGTAAATCGCTGTTTTAGAAATAGATAACTGGTGGTGTAAAAAAGACCTCGTGTCCAAAAACGTGTTATCATCAACGACTCCATTGTCTTAATTAATCCATTAATGTGAGTGATAACGGTATTGTGAGTAAGGCGTGGACAGAGCACGATAAGACCCAGATGACAAGACCCCAGGGGTTGACTTGCCCATTAATTCCAGCTGGCAGAACTCTCTTACAATCTCTCACTCTCTCTCTCTCTCTCTCTCTCTCTCACTCTCTCTCTCTCACTCTCTCTCTCTCTCTCTCTCTCTCTCTCTCTCTCTCTCTCTCCCTCTCTCTCTCTCTCTCTCTCTCTCTCTCTCTCCCTCTCTCTCTCTCTCTCTCTCTCTCTCTCTCTCTCTCTCTCTCTCTCTCTCTCTCTCTCTCTCTCTCTCTCTCTCTCTCTCTCTCTCTCTCTCTCTCTCTCTCTCTCTCTCTCTCTCTCCCCCCCACTCTCACTCTCTCCTCTGATTGGGCCTAGTTCTGAGGAATTTCATCAACTGAATGGATTCAGTCGAGATGATGATTAGCACTCTCCTCAATAGTCATTACTCATAATCAGTGAATAATCCATCTGAATGGTCTTATTTTATGAAGTAGTAATTAACCCATCGTCTGAATGTACCGACATCTTAAAGCAATTACTTTGGTCTGTTCCGAATTCCTGCCGATTAATCACGTTTTCTGGCAGTTCGGCAAGTTCACCTGTTGAATAAGAGCGTCAACTCTTTCAGTAACTTGTACTAAAACACTTTCCCCAACTCATTTGAGTTCAATAAACGCCCACTTTTAATCCACCACTCGAAGATCATATACACTGATGGCTCGAGAAAGGCTGGGTCTTCCTCCTGCGCCTACTACGAAGAAAATGCCTGCCAAAAATTCAAACTCAACAAATTAACCACCATCTATTCGGCCGAACTACACATATTCTCAATTCAGTTCGCATTATATCACTGCATTTGCAAACACTCAAACCAAGAAAAGTTCCTCATATGCACCGACTCGTTGAGTGCCCAATTGATGCATTTGTAAACAATCCAATCGTAAAAAAAAATATATAAAAATGCTCTAAAGGTTAAAAAAGGTCGCATCTACTTTGGTATTGGATTCTAAGTCATGTAGGGATAGGTGGAAATGAAAAAGCATGTGTAGCAGCCAGAGAAGCCCACCAACTCGTCTCCATCACCACTACAACAATTAAATCTACAGAGCTCTATCAACCACTAGAAGAAGATAATGATGAAAACTGGAAACAAATGTGGAAAAAAAACACCACAACAGTAAACTAACTATTAAAACTATATTCGTCAAGAGACAACAGAAGAGATGAAGTCGTACTAGGAAGACTCCAAATAGGCCACAAAAGATTTGGGCTTGGTTATCTTATGCCAAAAATACAACCCCCGACATGTGGGAAGTGTAGCACTAATTTAACCCTCTATTGTATATTAATGGCATGGCATCATATACAAATATTCAAAAATAATGTATGTATTGTTTCCAATTATATAGCAGTGACTCCTGGAGATGACCTCAAAGAGCTAGATAAATTATTTAATTTTATATTTTATATTTATGAAAATTAAAAAAAAAAATGTCCCTGCCTTTGTTAATAACATAAGATTAACTAAGGATAGATGTAAGGATTGCCAAATGGTAAATAACTCAAAATTAAGATTTACGTTAAATTACTTATTTATTTATTTATTTATTTGAGCTTCGCAGCTTGCTCTAAAAGCACAGGCGATGTTGCTCTAAAATAAAGCTTAAAAAACAAAACAAAACTCAAATAAAAACAAAACAATACAAAAAAATAACAAAATTAAACAAAACATAAATAGAACATAGAACACAAAACATAAAAGGAACATAGAACTCAAAAGGAACACAAAACATAAAAGTAACAAAAAACACAAAACATAAAAGGAACATAGAACACAAAAGGAACACAAAACATAAAAAGAACATAGAACACAAAAGGAACACAAAACATAAAAGAAACATAGAACATAGAACACAAAAGGAACAAAAAACATAAAAGGAACATAGAACACAAAAGGAACACAAAACATAAAAGGAACATAGAACACAAAATGAACACAAAACATAAAAGGATCACAAAACAGAGAGAAAATACGAAAAACACAGATGAAATCAGAACAGAAATGGGAAAGAAATTGAATCGCAACACAAAACAGTGATGGAATTCAAAAAACCAAATAGAACTCGAAAAAAGAAAAAAAAAAGAAGAAAGAAAAAAAAAAGAAGAAAATAAAAATGGAACACAACAAAGAACAAAATAAATGAACGTGGGCACAAATAAAAACAAAATTCAAAACTAGGTACAAAACTGAAAATCGAAACTAATGATATTGGGCAATAGGGAAATCATTAATAAAATATTTAAATATTCATTAAATAAATAAGTAAATCGATAATTAAAATTAAATTGGTATATAAAATGAATGAAAGAAATTTAAAATTATTAAGGTTTTGATAAAATATAAGTTGGTACAGGTGACTATTTGCATAAAACTCTGTACCTCCCTAATACACACTCAAGTGAGTGAAAACTTGAAAACAAAAAAATTGAGGTTTAGATAAAATGATTATTTTTGCATCCAAAAATAAATAACGAATAAATGAGGATATATCAATATTTAAATTTACGTAAACACAGTTTACTGAACAAATACAGGTGTTTATCAAAAACAATAGTTACGGGTATTACCGGGCAACGATGACCAAGCTTAAGCCTTATGTTAATACAATTGGTGAATTTAAAGGCGGGTGGCAGCTTTTGGCGGGAAAGTCACTCTCGCCCGTTAGCCGTCGATTTAATAAAAATGAAAATATCTCAGTTAATATTTATGATAGAGAATAAATGTATATAACAATATTTATAGTAAATGTAATTTGCAATAAGATTGGGTTTATACAATTTTTCAATCCGACGCATAATAACGAAGATATTAAGAATTTTCGAAAATCCTCCCCTCTAAACCCCCCCTCCCACTGGTCCGATTTCAGCCGTTAACGAACTTGATCTTTCTTTTTACATAAAACAACTAAATATCGAGTTTGGTAACGATTAAACAAAAATTGCGACCGCTAGAGCGTTAACAGACAAATATATATATATATATATATATATATATATATATATATATATATATATATATATATACCGTTTTGAACGGACCTCATTTTCGTCATCTCCTGGGTAGGATCGATGGACATTTGAAGAAAAATTTCGAAAATCGCGTCGTGAGTACAACCTCAATAGCTGATTTCCCTTAAGGGAAATCTGCTAATATAGCTTATAGTCATCGAAGATTTAATGCTAATTGACATACCAAGTTTTGATAAGGTCAGTTCAACCGTTAGTGCATAATGAAATAGTTGGCTCCCGCTTTTGTTTTTAGTATTATTATTATTATTATTATTTATTAACGTCCACTTTTTGCAACTTAGGCTAATCGGGACGGGTTATCTACAGGTTACCACCCTTTTTTAGCCAGGGTGGGATTTTAGGACGTTATTTAATGAATTTCGTCACTAAATAATTTCCTTTGCCCAGGCAAGAATCGAACTCGCCACTCTAGATTTACCATGTGAGATAAAGGTTAACGCTTTAACTCGCATGGCTAACCTGAGCCCCTTTTGTTTTTAGTATATGTCTCGTTTATACTTTGTTATACAACAAAAGTGAATATAACAAAAGTTAATTCAAATAAAAAAATAAACTACATTTGTCATGTGTATATACGCCGAAAAACCAATAGGAAACAAAATATCCCTATTTCTATTCCCTAAACAAACAGACACCAAAGAAACAAAACGCAGTTATAGTATCTACGACATGTGAAACGAAAACCTATCTTGAAATTTCGAGAAAAAAAATCAATGTACAGACAGAGGTTACAATTGTATATATATATATATATATATATATATATATTGTTTAGAACATTATTATACGTCGGATCGAAAAATTGTATAGAATCAATCTTATTGAAAATTAAGTTTACTATAAATATTGTTATATACATTTATTCTCTATCTTGAATATTAACCGAGATATTTGCATTTTTATGAAATCGGGGCGGATAATGGATGAGAGTAAAACTTCACGTGGGAAATCTGCTTAGTTTACGCAGCCCCTGCGTGACGGACTTTTTTAATATTCGTCTACCGATTATTAAAGTACCAAGTCTAATGCTATTTTTGGAAAAAGTATGTGTTTTGGGGATTTTGTAATTTGAATAATAGCAAAATATGTTCGTATGTTCATGAATATAATATATATATATATATATAATATGTATGATCATGAATTACTCATTTAATGGTAGACTCTAGGAAAACAATATCATATTTTTATACAGGATTTTCATATAACTTGTAACTACTAGGATTTGAAATAATTTTAATCCTGATATTGTACGTGCCCAGCGTATAAACACCTTGTTATCTTATTCCTGATTTTTACTGGTTTAGAAATTGCATTATCAAGGTTATCTCATTTAATAATAAGCATTTCATATTTGATAAGCTGTCTAGCTGATGGCGTTATTGAGATTATCCGCATAAGTAGGTCAACCTGTTCCGTGGTAATACCCAAGTTATTGTACAGAGGAACAATGTTATACATATTATACCAGGAAGTAGCATTTCCTCGTTATACAGGATATGGGAGCGGTAAATTTGGCGTTATGGCCTTCCTGGCTTCTGCACCCCTTCGTACTAGTTTAATATTATAAGAATCTACAGCAGGCCCTTCAGGTAACTGTCTTTGTTAATCCGCAAGTAAAGTGCTTCTTATTTAATCCTATTGGGAAAAAAAATCGTTAAACGATATAAAAGTCCGCCACGCAGGGGTTGCTCACACCCCATATTCTCTATTTCTATGTAAAAAAGATAGGGAGGTTGGTTACTGAGGGATGAAAACAAGGAAGAACGAATAACTAGCTTAATACTCGAGTTACGAAAAAATGTATGTAACAACAATTGTAGAACATTAACAGTTTAACAAGATTGGTTCTGTAATATTTTACAATCCGACTCATTATAACGGAGATATTTTGAATTTTCCAATTCCCCCTTCCCTCTAAACCCCCACTATATCATGCCTGATATTTCAGCTACTCACAAATATGATTTTTAGTGTTGACAGAAAAGGTTAAATATTGGTATAGAGTAAATAAATATTTTCGAGTTAGACCATAAAACCTTAATTGAAGACTTCATTATAAAACGAATTAACATCAATCTCGTTTAATAATAGACACTCTAAAACGATATTTAATATATAAACTTGGAACAAACTAACTCCTGATGTAACAGCTTATTGTTAATATGACTTGAGTAGGAGTGGGGGTATACTCTGGGTCGAAAAATAAGAACTTCAAATATCTAGGTTAATATTTATAATACAGCAAATATTTATTCAACAACATTTATAGGCCTTTAAATTTGAAATATGATTGATTTTATGCAATATTTCGGTTCGACTTATAATAATGGAGATATTTCGAATTTCAGAATCCACCCTCTAAACCCCAACCCTCCCGTTTCTTCGATATCAGCCATTGTCAAACTTGATCTTTATTTGTTCATAAAACATTTAAATATTGAGTTTGGTATCGATAAAACTAAAGTTGAGGCCGCTAGAACGTTCAGACACACACACACACACACACACACACACACACACACACACACATATATATATATATATATATATATATATATATATATATATATAGAGAGAGAGAGAGAGAGAGAGAGAGAGAGAGAGAGAGAGAGAGAGAGAGTCAACAGACCTGTTTTGTGCGTGTGTGTGTCTTCATCATGATCTCAATGCAACCAACGCCTTGTAGATGGAACCACTGAGTGCCTACAGAAGCCGGGTCATACCCACATCAATTCAACCACACCATAACACCCATCATTTCAGATTTTGTTGAATCTTATTTTGGGTGTTCTATTCATTGATTTGAGAAACCATACCAAATATTTTTGATAAATCTTATTAAACGGTTTGGATTTTATGGTCTCTTAAATTTTTACGTTGTTTATCGATAGGGAACAGTAAAATTAATTTGTTTTGAATTCTAAAATAATTTATAACCATCTTATTTATGAACCAATTTTGATGAAATGTTTTGTGTGTATTCATAAATATATTTAAAAACAATAAAAAAATAAACAAAGGTACCAAGTAAGTATTTGTGACCAGAAAATAATTACAAAGTGTCAATTTGAGTTTTTCTGAAAGTAAATAAATAGTTTCACGTTAAATTGAATATCTCCAAAAGAGATAAGGATATCATGGAAATCTTTTTTTGTTTTGGTTCTAAGATATGTGATCTACAACCTAAGGTAATAAAATAAATGGTTATTTCACTCCTTCATTGTTTATTCCAAGTTTAAAAATAAATATTAAGAAAAAATTAGAAATTTATATGAATTAAAATAAAATGATAAATAAAAGTAACTAAAAAGGTAGTTACATTACAAAGGTTTATTTCAAATGAAATACTGTTTACATTATAGGATTTACAGTCTAAAATGTACTTTTATTTGTACAATTCTTACCCCAAGAATGGTTGTTTTGGTCAATGTTCTTTATAATTTTGTGTTGTGGTTGATTTGACATGGAATAACCCAGCTGCTTCTTATATGAGCACAGAAATCCATGAGGCCTCTTCATGAATAACTTCTTAGGTCTCCCTTTTCCCCTGACTCCATCATTTTGATATTCAAATAGATTTTTGATGACATTTCCGTGACTTAATAAATGTCCAATAAGCTACTCCCCCCCCATTAAGCTAACGGAATCCACGGCTGTAGGTTTTCCAAGTGTATTAAGATGAGCACATTAACTCACACTGCTGAGTGAGTCCCTCAGAAATGTATTAATATGTGTGACAAATAAAATGAATCATACATAATTTATGACTTAGCAAATATATTGTTAATATGAAGGCATTAATAATGCTTGCTAGATAAAATATGGATTCGACGTATTATATAGTAATTTAGTGCCCGTCTAGACGTTATCAAATGAGTTAATATTAAAATATTTATTAGGGTTCTGGTTAATTAGCTGAGCTGTTAGTCTTAATTTCACATGGCAAACCATTACGCTAGAATAGCGAGTTTGATTCCCTCCTGGGCAATAGGAATTTCTTTAGTGACGAACTCGTTAAATAAAATCCTTAGTCCGAGCCTAACTAGAAGGGTGGTAACTTGTAGAAAGACTTAATATAGATGATTAGATAACCCTATAGATTATTTATTTATTTCAATTCAAAACATTTTGAACAGTTATATATAATAAGATATATAATTTAGTAGACAAACAAATATGGGAATATATGACTTGATGTACTGAAGATGGATTCCTTCAGGAAGTCTGTTAATGATGAATTCTGGCTAAGAACACTATGTTTACAGAGGTCTTAGTCCTTTAAAGTGTGTAGTGAAAAGTAATTAACTAGAGCTTAATTAAGGTCCGTGTGTCCATAGTAACGAATGTCTGTCGGACTCCTGGAACTTGAGTGTTCCTGAGGATATCCTGGAAAGATATTTCTGTAAGGGTTTAGGAGGAAGAGGAAATGGTGAAGAGATACCGATCCTGTTAGGCAGATCCTTTTGCACCAGAAAGCTTTGGCGGGTCAGTGATTGAGCTGATGAAACTCTGAGCGTTGTCCAGATGCCAACGACTAGGTCTGTCTTAGAATCTTATGAACAGTAAATAAGTAGAGCTTAAAAAGTGTCCATATACCACATGACTAATGAATGCTTTTAGGACTAGTAGAATTTGATACTTCTTCGATATCGTGCAAGGGACAGTTCTGTAAGGGACAAGGAGAAAGAGGAAATGACTGTCAGATGCTGATCCTATTTAGCTGACTCTTTTGCATCCTGAATCTACCGACTCAGGAAGAGAAGCAACAATTGAGCTGATGACATTGTCTGCGCTGGGGAGATGTGAACTCTGGTCAGGTTGATTACTTCTGAAACGGCCAGGTAGCTCAAAACCCATGATACATGGGATACCAGTCGGGAGTACACAAATGTGTTTGGAAATACATGACTTCCTCCAGGGAGTCAGCTATTGGTGATGCCTGGCTGAGAGCCCATAGAAATGATCACCAAAATTTTTTTTCGGAGGTCTAGGATGTTCAAAGAACCTTATAAATAGTTCATAAGTAGAGCTTAAAAACTTTCAGTATGTCATATGACCAATGAATGTTTTTCGGACTCCTAGAAGTTGAGCACTGTCTTTTTTCCAGGATATTCCGGAATGTATAACTTTGTAAGGGGCTATGACGATGAGGAAATGTTGACTAGATGATGATCCTATTTAGCTTGTCGTTTCTCAACCTGAATCTACCCCGACGGAGCAAGAGAATCAAAGAATGTGCTGATTAAGTTGTATGGAAAACCTGGCGTCATCTGTACTGTCGAAGTGTGAACAGTCGACAGGTTGGGTTCTTGCGAGACGGTTGAGATTCGTCCGGTAGCGCAAAAACCATGGTCCATTTGACACCAGTACGAAGTAGAGAAATTTGTTTAGGAATATATGACTTAATGACCTGAAGAAGGATTCCACTAGGATGTAAGTGATTGGTGACTGTTTCTGGACCTCTATTAGCGACCAGCAAATATTTTTGCAGACGACTTGGTCTTTCTTAAAATCTTATGAACAGTATATAAATAGAACTTTAGAAAAACTTTCCAGGTGCCACATAATGAATGAATGTTTTTTGGACTCCTTGAAGTTAAGTGTTCAAGGATGTCCTTAAAGGGGTAAGTTCTGTTAGGAACTAAGAGGATGAGGATATGTTCACGAGATACTGATCTTTTTTGGCTGATCCTATTGCAATCTACAGCTACCGACTCAGTAAGAGAAGCAACGTTAGTGATAATGAAGTTGAACGGCAAGCATGCCATCGGTCGTGCTGTCGAGGTGTGAACACTGGTCTGGTTGGATTCTTGTGAAACGTTTGAGATTCGTCGGGTAGCTCAAAAAAAAAAAAACCGTTATACTTTGAAAACCACTACGTATTAGAGCTATGTGTTTGGAAATAGACCATTTCCTCCAGGAAGTCAGCTATTGGTGATGGCTGGTTGGGAATAACTGGAAATTATCAGCTACGATTTTGTGCTGAGGAATAGGTCGTTCTCAGAATCTTATGAACAGTAAATAAGGAGTTCTTAAAAAAATGTCCGTCCCTCACATGTCCAACTAATGTTTTTCGGACTCCTGTAAGCTGAGTGTTGCCTGTATGTTGGAGGATATCCTGGAAGGGATATCCCTCTAGGGGACTAAGAGGAAGAGGAAATGGCGACGAGATGCTGATTCTATTTGGCTGATCCTGTTACGCTCGGACTCCCCCCTGCCCCTCACTTCCCTATGCACTCCACACCCTTCAAAAGGTCCTCCCGGAGGAATGGGCCGGATTAGTTTAGCAATCCTCTGGTCCTATTCAGACTCTGGCTAATGCTACTCGGCACAGACTAATTGAACTTTTGCCCCAAAACTGGACAGTGGATACCCAGCCATCATTCCTTTGACTGGCTTCCTCTGGAAAACTGACAAATTTTAATAGGAGGAAATCGTACGAAACTTGTTAATACTTGACTAGAGTACCATACATGTGTGGGAGCATTGCTTGTAATTCTAATAATACATTTTATATTTGTTATTTATTATTTTTTAAATTTATTTATGGACATCACATCATAGGTGATTTTCTCTTTCAACAGCCAAAAATTGTACATAGTGAATTGACAAAAGTAAAATTGATAAGAGATAACAAAGACATATACTGACAGAATGCCGAAAACGACAACACCAGGACTCCCCCTACGGCTTGCAAGAACTTTTGACGTAAGGCAGCCCATACATCAATGTTATTTATTGACATCCACTATGTGCTACCAATAGGGACTGGCTTTCTACAAGTTACCACTTATTTCTTTTTTGTCATGTTACTTCATCAATAAGCCAATATTTAATGGAATGCCTTATTCTAAGCACAAATACTGCTTGAACAGAACTTTAGTTTGTGAAAACGTCAAATACTCTGAATGATGAAGTCATGAACTAAGATTTGATGTTCTTGACTTAAAATATTTATTTTCTCTACATCAGAGATTCCCTCACCATTTTGGGCAAGATACCCCTTTTCTAAAATGACCCAAATTACTTTAAAAATTTACCTATTTACCTACCTATACCTATTTTTTTTTTCGTTTTGATACAATATACTTAGCAATTTAGAAACTTTTCAGTAGGTTAGGTGTATAAGTTTTACATAATTTTCTCATCAAATAAACTTTAGTAAATATCGAGTGAAATTAATAATTACCGGTATGTACGTTTATCTATTGTTAAACTTAAAGAGGGAAATCAGCTAAGTTTACGAAGCCCCTGCGTGACGGACTTTTTTGGTATTCTGTCTGTATATGTTATATCGTCAAGTGAATGAAATTGAGCAAGTGGGTCTGTCTGTCCTTGTGAATAAGTATGCGTGTGTTAATTTTTTGTGGAATAATAATATGGTTAGTTGAGATCAATAGTCTGTCATCCCAGCACGTGGGACTGCATTGCCTCTGTATGACGGTTTTTTTTCCCATTTTAAAATTGGAATTTTCCTTGAAACTTTCCCGTACACACGAAGAGTTGGAATATTTCTCTGTAGGAAAAATGGCCGACAAGAAGCTCGTTATTCTCCCAGCGAGTTGTATGATAATATTTCCGCCATTAAAGTAGAAAGGCCGCCGCTTCCTTTTCACAAGCCCTGATAATTGGTGGAAGACTTGTAGCAAGGCCTTGGCTGACAATGTTTTTCTAGCTGTTCTCTCCCACGGCAATAATTGCTGTTCATGTTCTAGGCCCAAGGAGAAGAACAGTTCTCTAAGTTTGCTGGCACTCACGAGTCCTTATTTTATGAAAAATCATTCCAATTACTCATTTATATTTACGTAACTTATATAACGGAAGGACAAGTTATTAAGCTCAATTAATTTGAAGTATGCCCCAACTAAGGTAACTTATGGACAGCTATGAATACTTCAAAACATTTTAGATAAAATTATTATTTTATTTACTTATGATATCACATCAAAGGTGATTTGACCTTTTCAAAGTCATAAAATGTGCAAAGTTAAGTAACAAAAGTAATATAGATAAGAGATAACAGTAACAAATACCAAAAACAATGACAAATAACAAAAGTGAAATAGATAAACATTTTATAAATAAACATAAAACAAAAAAAATAAAAGTCCGTTACGCAGGGAAACTAAGCAAACTTCCCACGTGAAGTTATACAATATAGAAATCTCCAAACGAGAGCCGAACAGTTACGGCAAAGGGCCGAACTAGCTTTTGGCGGGAAAGTCTGTCATCCGTTATCGGTCCACAATTAATAAAAGTGCAAATGTCTCTGATAATATTCAAGATAGATAATACATGTATAGAATAATATTTATAGTAAACTTAATTTACAATAAGATTGGTTCTATACAAATTTTTGATCTGACGTATGGTAACGAAGATATTTCGAATTTTCGAAAATCCCCCACTAAACCCCTCCACCCTCCCACTTGTCTGATTTCAGCCATTAACGAACTTGATCTGTCTTTTTGCATAAAACGTTTAATTATCGAGTTTGGTAACGATCAAACACAAATTGCGACCGCTAACAGACAAATATATATATATATATATATATATATATATATATATATATATATATAATTTTGAACGGACCTCAATTCCGTCGTCTCCTGGGTAGGATCGATGGACATTTGAAGAAATTTTTCGAAAATCGCGTCATGAGTACGACCTCAATAGCTGATTTCCCTTAAGGGAGATCTGCTAAAAATTGCGATGATCATAGTTGGTGGATGATCAATAGGAAATGAATGGCTAAAAATGGTACTTTTGCTGACGATTGTTGTAACTTCCTCCTTTAGGGTAAACATATATAAGTCCCTTAACTAATACGATCCATGTAAAAACGCATAGAATATAATTAATGCATATAATTTGAAATCTTTGTACACACCACTGACTTAATTTGTATGTTAAATTTTTTCGTATATTTGCTTTGTGTAGGCGTGATAGACATTTTAGAAACATTCATCCAAATCCCCAAATTTCAATTATATTTAATTGAAATCTATTTATACTAGCTAAGGCACCTAGCGATGCCCGGGAAATCAGTGTTGGCTGACTAATGATGGTATTTTTATAGGAAGACTTCAATGTGTACAATTGTACTTCCGGTCTGGGCGAAGTGTTATTCCAGTGACAGGTAACTGTAGGGTGCTTACAGAATAGAAATTTTAGTTTTGAAAAATAAATGATGAAAATGAGTTCCTACTCAATCCTCTTCTCCAACATTTCACAGGAAGCCAGTTAACACAATTAACTGTGTTAGCCTCCCCACAACTTCCGCTCTTGCTTGAGTGTTATCAATATTGCTTTACTTAAATTATTTATTCAAAACATTAAAACATTCGATTTTTCCAGTAATTTATAAACCTGGTGTAAATAACTTAATGCTATATTTTTTAGCGTATGTCTCATTTATACTTCTGTTTACGACAAAAGTTACTCTTAATAACAAAATAAACAACTTGCATGCTATTCGAAAAACCAATAGAGTTCCTAGCAACGTTGTTACGGCATGTAATCATGGGGTGTTAATGCTAATTTACAGACTGAATTTTGTTCAGTTCGGTTCAGTCTTTTGCGCTCGAAAGCAATTGCTAACTCCCACTATAGTTTTTTAGCAGATTTCCCCTAAGGGAAATCAGCTATTGAGGTTGTACTCATGACAGAATTTTCGAGATTTTTCTTCAAATGTCCATCGATCCTACCTAGTAGATGACGAAAATGAGGTCCGTTCAAAACTGTATATATATATATATATATATATATATATATATATATATATATATATATATATATATATATATATATATTTGTCTGTTACCGCTCTAGCGGTCGCAATTTTTGTTTGATCGTTACCAAACTCGATATTTAGTCGTTTTATGTAAAAAGAAAGATCAAGTTCGTTAACAGCTGAAATCGGACCAGTGGGAGGGGGGGTTTAGAGGGAGGATTTTCGAAAATTCGAAATATCTCCGTTACTATACGTCGGATCGAAAAATATTACAGAATCAATCTTATAGCAAATTAAATTTACTATAAATATTGTTGTATTCATTTATTCTCTATCTTGAATATTAACTGAGATATTTGCATTTGTATTCTGCATGTGCTCGGCAGCAGTGGCTGTTCCGACTTTCCGCCGTGAGCTCTGGCGGACGTTTTCGTAACTATTCGTCCCTCGTGAATAGGTTTAGAAGTTTCTTACTACTACAGCTGTTATTAGGCAGATTTCTCTATTGTAAAACTTCACGTGGGAAATCTGCTTAGTTTACGCAGCCCCTGCGTGACGGACTTTTATTTATTATATCTCAATTATAATCTATATATATATATATATATATATATATATATATATATATATAATTGTAACCTCTGTCTGTACATTGATTTTTTCGCGAATTTTCACGATAACTTTTCGTTTCACGTGTCATAGACACCATAACTGCATTTTGTTTCTTTGGTGTCTGTTTGTTTGTTACCTTTTCACGCACAAACGGCTGAACCGAATTTTATGAAAATTGGTATGTATATTACTACTAACCCAAATTAGACTTTAGGCTATATTAATATCCCCTGAGACGAACAGGATTGGGGCTATAAGGAAAGCCTGAAATTAAAAATAGCAATATTTAGTTTCCTAATGGTTTTTCGGAAATATAAACATAACAAAAGTTGTTTATTTTGTTATTTAGAGTAACTTTTGTTATTTACACTTTTTTCGTATATTTAATTATAAACTAGAAGTAAACGGAAGTGAACAATTTTATTTGGGACAAAAGACCCAACCGAAATAAATAAAACTCGGTATGTGTATTAGCACTAACGCTTTCATTATAATAAGCCATACCAACATTTCTAGAGACGGGCAGGAGTGGGGGTTATAAGGGATGCCTGAAATTAAAAATAGCGATATTTCGTTTCCTATTGGTTTTTCCGCAAATATGAACATAACAAAAGTTGTTAATTTTGTTATTTAGAGTAACTTTTGTAATAATTATTTTTGTCTTTTAACAATGTATAAATATATATATATATATATCGATTTTCCATTTTAGGCTTAGCTATAACCACCTGATCTGCTCGCTCCTAGAAATGTTATTAACAGTTTTTTTCATGGAGGTAACAATGCTAATAAATATGCCGAGTTTTGTTACTTTCGGTTCAGTCTTTTATTCCCAATATAATTGTTGATTCTAGATATAGTTTTTAGGGAATATATCTTGTTTATACTACGTTGTACGGCAATAATATTACATTTTAACAAAATATAATCTTCATAACAAAATGAACATCTTCTCTTGTGTTCGTGTAAGCCGAAAAATGAAGGGGAAACGAAATATCGCGATTTTTCATTTCCGGCTTATTTTATAACACTCCTGTTTGCCTATGAGAATATTAGTATAAGTGTAAGTTGGGTTAGTAGTAATACACGTACCAAGTTTTATAAAATTATATTCAGTTGTTAGGCGTGAAAAGGTGACAAAGGAACAGACACCAACGCTAAAAATTGTTGATATAGTTGCAAGGAAGAGTGACAGGAAAATAATAATAACAGGAAGCATAGAAGAAAATTGTTGACATTAGTATAAATTGTATCGTAAAATATTATAGAACCAATCTTGTTGAGCTATTGATGCTCTACAATTGTTCTTGTATATATTTTAGCAGATTTCCCTTAAGGGAAATCAACTATTGAGGTTGTACTCATGACGAAATTTTCGAAATCTTCAAATGTCCATTGACCCTACCTAGTAGATGACGAAAATGAGGTCCGTTCAAAACTGTATATATATATATATATATATATATATATATATATATATATATATATATATATATATATTTGTCTGTTACCGCTCTAGCGGTCGCAATTTTGGTTTAATCGTTACCAAACTCGATATTTAGTCATTTTATGTAAAAAGAAAGATCAAGTTAGTTAACGGCTGAAATCGGACCAGTGGAAGGGGGGGGGTTTAAAGGGGAGGATTTTTGAAAATTCGAAATATCTCCGTTACTATACGTCGGATCGAATAATTGTACCGAATCAATCTTATTACAAATTACATTTACTATAAATATTGTTATATACATTTATTCTCTATTTTGAATATTAACTGAGATATTTGCATTTTTATTAAATTGACGGCTAACGGACAAGAGTGACTTTCCCGCCAAAAGCTTGTTCGGCTGTTTCCTTGATTGCTCGGCTCTCGTGAAATTTCTCTATTGTAAACCTTCACGTGGGAAATCTGCTTAGTTTACGCAGCCCCTGCGTGACGGACTTTTTTTGTAATTCAAGTAATACCCGAGTTATTTGTACTTTCTTGTTTTCAACCTTCTGTAACCCCCCCCCCCCCTACCCACAACCCTTTTACTCATCGTTTTAGCAGATTTACCTTAAGGGAAATCAGCTATTGAGGTCGTACTCATGACGCGAGTTTTGAAAAATTTCCTCAAATGTCCATCGATCCTACCCAGGAGAAGACGAAAATGAGGTCCGTTCAAAATTATATATATATATATATATATATATATATATATATATATATATATATATATATATATTTGTCTGTTAACGCTCTAGCGGTCGCAATTTTTGTTTGATCGTTACCAAACTTCATATTAAGCGTTTTACGTAAAAAGAGAGATCAAGTTCGTTAATGGCTGAAATCGGACCAGTGGGAGGGGGGGTTTATAGGGGGGGATTTTTGAAAATTCAAAATATCTCCGTTATTATGCGTCGGATCGAAAAATTGTATAGATTCAATCTTATTGTAAATTAAATTTACTATAAATATTGTTTTATACATTTATTCTGTATCTTGAATATTAACCGAGATATTTGCATTTGCATTGTGTGTGTGTTGTCGACGGAACCCCGCCATGTTCCGGACTCTCCGCCGAGAGCTCTGGTGGCCGTTTCCAGAACTATTCGTCCCTCGTGAATAGGTTTAGAGATCCCTTCCTACTACAGCTGTTATTAGGCGGATTTCTCTATTGTAAAACATCACGTGGGAAATCTGCTTAGTTTACGCAGCACCTGCGTGACGGACTTTTTTTACATAGAAATGGATAATATGTTGCGAGATGAGATCATAAGTGTGATATACCTGTACGTGGGAATCTACTTCGTTTACGCAACTCCTGCGAGACGGACTTTTAAAAAAGGCAATAAGAATTTAAAACATTCATTTGTTATAAGAAATAAAACTTATGCTACTCCACTTCCGGAACCAGTAAAAAATCGACAAACAAAAAAGAATTGTTTTTTAAATATTTTAAATTGCCCGTGCTGGAAATGAGTATGCCCCCCCCCCTCCATATATCTTGAAAATACATTCTGTTAGTTTTTTAAGCTGAGTTTCGTCCAATGAATGGAGTTTCCTCGTTTCCATTTTAAAAATATAAGCTCACATAACTGAGTGAACATTTTTATTTTAAGAGTGTCAGTCCTATTGCTCAGGAATTTTATATAAGGCCGCGCTCAGCTCTTATACATAATAATAAAATATTAAAAAAGTGCCACGTGTCAATTAGACAAGGTATTTACAGCAATTGTTAAAGGTAATATCATACTTTCTGTGTATATTATTTTCTCAGAATTCTTGTTGAGAGGATAAATATCTTCTTGTATTTATTATATAGCGCTTCTTGCTTTCAGGGGCCTTCATCAAAATGATAGGAAAAAGTTTAGAAGAGTTTTTGAATTTTATTAAAAATTATTTATTTATTCTTAGTCACATTTCGAGAAGGGGCAATTAAACGACGTATCAGTTTTTGACTTGGTACAGTACATATTTTTGTAAGTATGTTCTTTTCTGCATATATTTTCAGTATTGTCCAATGTAATAATTTCCCGAAGACGTGTTTATGTTTTATTAGCAGATTTACCTTAACAGAAATCTCTTATTGAGTTTGTACTTATGACGCAATTTTCGAAAAATTTCCTCAGATGTCCAACGATCTTACCTAGGAGATGACGAAATAGGGTCGTCAAAATAACATTTTGATCGTTACCAAATTCCATATTTAAGCGGTTTAAATTAAAATGTAATTTTCAATAAATGTTGTTATGTACGTTTTTTTCATTATCTTGATTATTAACCGAGATATTTGCATTTTAGCAGATTTCCCTTAAGGGAAATCAGCTATTGAGGTCGTACTCAGGACGCGATTTTCGACATTTTTCTTCAAATGTCCATCGATCCTACCCAGGAGATGACGAAAATGAGGTTCGTTCCAAACTGTATATATATATATATATATATACAGGGTGTCCCAAAACCAAACGGCCAAACTTTAGGGATCGATAGAGGATCGAAAAACTAAAACAAAAGGTCCTCTGGCATATGCCTCGTTTTCGCTTCGTTTTCGAGAAAATCACAAAAAACTAAAAATAGTTGTGCAAAAACTAGTTAAGGCCAATGGAAGAGCGGATTTTATTCCTTGAATGAATTTTAGCAATAAATGTTATTCCAATACAATGATTGTATTCTAATCTTATACTAACAGAAAGGTAATTGAAAAAAAAAAATTTTTTTATTAAGAAAAGATAATAAATACTTTTTTATACAAATATTCATAGTATAAAAAAAATTACCTATTTAAAGTAGATAACATTATGAACAATAACTGAAGATTAAAACATAAAAAAAGATTAAAAAATTAGAAAATTAATAAAATAATTAAATATTCTTACTTGGAAAACATAAATGTTTCTGTTTTTATATGGGTCTACCTTAGTGAGAAAAAAAACCCTGAATATTTTCAAGGTTTTACCTTCTCTAAAATTACATCGTTAATTTCTAAAGCGTCAACGTAAATGTTGTTCGAAGTGCTTGCCTCTCGCAGCAAACACGCATCATATCGCGTACTCACAGATCGCACTGCATCTAAACATTGTTCTGCGGTGAGCTGGTTGCAAACCATTCTGATGCGCTCGATGAGGTCATCCCTTGTGCGGACGGGCTCTCGGTAGACATTTTCTTTCATGTATCTCTACACGAAGATATCTAGTGGCGTGAGGTCAGGAGACCGGGGAGCCCAAGGCACCGGCCCACCTCGTCCTATCCAGCGACCTGGGTAGTTGATGTCCAACCAGTCTCGTACGGCCCTTCCGTAATGTGCAGGACAACCATCGAGTTGAAACCAGCTCTCAAGCCTTGTTTCCAAAGGGATATCTTCCAAAAGTGCCCGTAAGTCATTCTCCAGGAATAGATGATAACTTTCAGCGTGAAGTCGAGCAGGTAAAAATACGGGACCTATTATGCGATTATAACAAAGACCGACCCACACGATTACAGAAAACTCATGCTGGTAGTGAAATTCTCTAACAGCGCGGGGATTTTCATGTGACCAAAGGTGGTAGTTTCTTTGATTGAATATGCCCGCACGTGTAAAAGTCGCTTCGTCCGTCCAGATTACTTTCGAAGTTAAGTTTACATCGTTTTGCAATTGTTCTTTGTACCAATTACAAAAATTTAATCGGCGGGGATAATCAGCGGGTATTAAATTTTGTACCTTTTGTACATGGTAAGCATGCCTGAGGTCAGCCCTTAATGTGCGCCAAATGGTTGTCTTTGGTATGCTTAGAACTGAAGCAGCTCTCCGGACGCTTGTGCCAGGGTTGGTATTGAAGTGCCTCAGTATCATCTCCCTCCGCCTCAGGTCGGCTTCCATCGGAGCCTGCATACGGTTTCCACGACGATTACATGAGAAGGACCCAGTCTCTCGAAGCCTTCTGAAAGTGCTGGTAAAAACACCTCTGTGTGGGGTTTCTCGGTCAGGAAACCGTCTGCGATCTTCTCTAACTGCCTGACGTGCATTGCCATCGCAGAATCCGTAGACGTAGACTATGTCCGCGTATTCAGCGTTGGTAAATCTAGCCATATTTGTTGACTTCACTGAACAGTACTAGCAACACCACTAATGTGAGAATGCGAGGCTGGGGTCCCCCCAAAAAGGATTAAAATGATAGTAAACATTTTAATCCTTTCTTTTTAAGTTTAAACACTCAACCTAGACGTTTTATTGATAAGGAAAGCGTGAGAATATTCATGTTTTCTAAATTTACTCCTCGTAAATTAAAAAATTAAGTTTACTCAAAAAGCCAATAGTTTTTTGTAATTTAAATACATTATTAAAAAAAATATACTTTTTGCACAACTATTTTCAGTTTTTTGTGATTTTCTCAAAAACGAAGCGAAAACGAGGCATATGCCAGAGGACTTTTTTTCTTAGTTTTTCGATCCTCTATCGATCCCTGAAGTTTGGCCGTTTGGTTTGGGGACACCCTGTGTGTGTATATATATATATATATATATATATATATATATATATATATATATATATATATTTATTTGTTATAGTGGTCGCAATTTTTGTCTTATCGTTACCAAACTTGATTGATATTTAATCGTTTTATACAAAAAGAAAGATCATGTTCGTTACTGACTAAAATCGGAAAAGTGGGAGGGGGGTATAGAGGGGAGGATTTCCGAAAATTCAAATTATCTCCGTTATTGTACGTCGGGTTGAAAAATTGTATAAAACCAATCTTATTGAAAATTATTTGTACTATAAATATAGTCATATACATTTATTCTATATCTTGAATATTAACCAAGATATTTGCATTTTTCAGTTTTGAGCCTTCAGCGAACCCCCACTCCTACTCATGTCATATTAATAATAAGCAGTTATATCATGAACCACTTCATTACAAGGTTAAATACCAAATATTGTTTTCAACAAACCTTTATTATGCGAGATAGAAACAAATACGTTCTCTTGACCCCCCCCCCTTTCTTTTGTTTTTGGATTACTGAAATTTGACTGATTGTGATAAAAATGATTCTGTTTCATTACAAATTACAGCACAAGCTTTAGTAAATTGTTTTCAATAAAATTAATATGTTGTATTCAGATATATGTCATTGATTGTTTTTCTTTCCAGTCCATCTATCTATTCAGTGCTACGAGGTTGGCTGGCCTGTTTGTTTACAATTCAGCCTCTCTCCGTTGTAGAGATTATTAACTTGTAATTCGACTGACGGATATCTTATTACCGTTTGTATATGCTTATTTACTTAACATTCACGGTAGTGTTACCAGTATGTAGATTTATCTATTGTAAACCTTCTCGTGCGAACTGTGCTTAGTTTACGCGTGGCAAATCTGCGTAGTTTGTATTATATATTTAAATATATATATATATATATATATATATATATATATATATATATATATTATTATTATTATTATTATTATTGAAATAGCATTATTTATGCTATTTATATGCTTGTAATGATATTATTAATACAATAATATAACATACTACCTCATTAGCGCCATATTGGATACAACGCATGAATAGTTTAAGATTTCATTGTTGGGGGCCGTCGGCAGATACTGTTGACTCAGGACACACAATTGATAGAGGAAACTGTAATTGCAGCAGCTGCCATAATTATACGTCATCATAATCCATTCTATATTTTTCCATCAGTTAGAACTCATTACAAAAGAGGATGCCAATTTAAGATTGACTTGAGTTGTTTAGGTGATATAATAGCTTAATGATAATAAACGCCTGTCACGCATGGACAGCGTAAACTAAGCAGATTTCCCTCTTGTAGGATATGATTCGCTGATCTACCACCATGTATTCACTATTTCTCTCTTAGCAAGAAGCCTGTATGAAAAAAGTCCGTCACGCAGGGGCTGCGTAAACTAAGCAGATTTCCCATGTGAACTTTTACAATAGAGAAATCTGCATACTGGTAACACAATACCACCGTGATTAAATACAAACGGTAATGAGAAATCTTTCAGTTAATTAAAATAAAGTCCCAACTGAAACGGCTTCTGAGTTGTAAGAATAATTTATATTTTAATAACTCAAATTTTAGTAGTCCAAGAACTAAAGGAGGGGGGGGGCGGATGAACAGAACGTATTTGCATAAACCTCACAAAGTAACGAAGGTAAGGTAAGGCTAGAAACGACAGGTAAGGTTAGAAGAAGCTTCTACCTGAGCCGAGCACTGGCGGAAATGGCCGACCTAATCCGAACTATACCCGACCACAGAATTCATAAAAATGCAAATATCTCGGTTAATTTTCAAGATAGAGAATACATGTATATAACAATATTTATAGTAAATTTAGTTTTCAATAAGATTGATTCTGTACAATTTTTCGATCCGACGTATAGTAACGGAGATATTTCGAATTTTCGAAAATCCTCCCCTCTAAACCCCCCCCCTCCCACTGGCCCGATTTCAGCCGTTAACGAACTTGATCTTTCTTTTTACATAAAACGACTAAATATCGAGTTTGGTACCGATCAAACAAAAATTGCAACCGCTAGAGCGGTAACAGACAAATATATATATATATATATATATATATATATATATATATATATATATATATATATATATATATATATATATATACGGACTTCATTTTCGTCATCTACTAGGTAGGATCGATGGACATTTGAAGAAAAATTTCGAAAATTCCGTGATGAGTACAACCTCCATAGCTGATTTCCCTTGAGGGAAATCTGCTAATAAATCAAAACGTTAGCTGGGCATGAGATGTCTAGGGACTGACAAGGGGAGTGAACGGCCTTCCCCCACCCATTTGAACGAAAATATGTTAGTGTTTAGTACCTAATGAAAAACCAATTCTGTTAAAGCGAGAGAACGCACTTCTCACGCGTTTGACTAAAAAAAAAAATGGTAAAGTTGGCCTTAACTTCATGAATTGTTCCCCAGGCGTCTATTTCAAGGAGTCCCCGTTGCTCAGTTGATTGCGCTTTCTTTTTGTAACCGAAAATCTCGAGATCGAATGTCGCCCAGAGTGATCATTTTTTTCCTTCTAGGGCGTTTATTTAATATTAATAAATAAATAAACTTTTTTTTATGTATTGGCATTTAATTTCCAGGGTGTCCCATATATTTAAAGAAAATTCGAATGCTTTCTATCAAAAATGTAATTAATATAAGGAAATATTTAATATTATACAAGGAATATATAATTACTTGAATAAATAAGTGTATAACATTTATCAATAATAACGCAGATATTTTAATAATATTTTTAAATGGTTTTATTTAACTTTACCCGTTTAATTGTAATTGTTTTATTTTACTATTTATAGAAATATTTAAAATTTTCTAGCTCTAGACAAAATATTCACTAACAGTTTTATACGTTACAATTCTTATAGATGATTTTAGGATTAGTGTTGACAAGTCCTTCAGATCATCTTTTTTCGGCCCATATTATATTAATATCTTCACAATTTTTTGATAGAGGACTCCTCTTGTGCCGAACTATAGCCCCATAACCGTCCAGTATTGAATTTTGTATTTTTTTGAGAAATAGAAGCAACATGGTTTGAATATTGCTTTTCTCTCTTGGTCCATCTCTTTTTCAAAAAGAAAAAAATTGAATAATAACATTTATAGAAAATTGGATTTCGGATAAATCAGGATGTTTACTAATCGGACGTACAATATCGGACAATAAATTCTAAATAAATTTCTGTTAACACAGTGGGGATCAAACCTACGAATCATATTAATCCAAATGAATTAAGACCAACACCATATTTTGATTTTAGATTTTAGGTCTAGAGAATTGAATATCAGTTTACTTTGATACCGAGAAATACCATGCCTGCATTTGATAGGGGCATATCAATTTCTGCTTGTTATTTGAGCAAACTCGTTGACAGTTCGGGGAATATTGTGAGTCTGGTTTTGTGTCTGACGTTACTCTTCACTCGTTCAAGGTTTTAGGGATTTCTTCCAAAAAAAAAGTAGACTGAATCAACCTGACCCTTACACACACATATATATATATATATATATATATATATATATATATATATATATATATATATATATATATATAAACTCAACCGCAAAAAAAAAAAAAACAAGACACTTAGATTTAGTCTTATAATTTTGTTAAATACTTAATATATATGTATATTAATCTTTTTTAATTAAAATAATTGGTAATCTATAGGTTATTTAAACAAATTCTGCCAAAAGTGAATAATTTTTATTGATTATTTACAAAAAAATGCAAAATAAAAAAAAAAAATAAATTAACACATTTAAAAAAAAATATTCTTCATTTTTATTACAGTGAATGGTAGACTTTGCTACCCCAAGCGTTTCGGCAATGTAACGTAATCTTCGGCCTTCCAACTAAGTGTGAAAGACCCATTATTCTGGACCGAAATAAAAATAAAACATTAATTAAAGAAAATGCTTGGTTAATAATTAAAGATGTTTAAATGTGCAAAAAACTACTTACAGTTTAGAATAGATCAACTTCACGACAAATAAATCTAATCTGAGTTTTATCTAATTGTTTACTAATCCTGTAGGGATTAGTTCAATTGACTTAGACTTCTCTGTAATAACTAGAATACCCACATAAAGAAACACATTGCTGAATGTTAGCTTTTAATACGACAAATATGAAGTGTCCGGTTTTTTTTGCGGTTGAGTGTATATATAACCATTTCTAAATAAATTCATGAATAAGGGTGTTCATGATATATTTAGTTTTGATTGAATTGAAATGTAAGCTGGACATAGTGGTAATAGGACTTGTAGAAATGGAGGCTTAAGCAAAAAAGTCCGTCACAAAGGGCCTGCGTTAATTAAGCAGATTTCCCTTGTGAAGTTTAACAATAGATAGATCTATCTACTGGTAACACAATACCACACACCCAATAACCTGCCGACGGGAAGCGTCAGAAATGTAAACAAACAGGTCTGCCAACAATTAATGAAATATATCCATAATATAACACATTAATTTTATTGAAAACTATTTACTACATCTAGTACTGTAATTTATAATGAATCAGAATAATTTTTATCTCAATCAATCAAATTTTAGTAGTCGAAGAACTTAATACAGGTAGTGGGTCGCCAGAACATATTTGCATTTACCTCGTATAATAATGGTCTCTTGAAAACAATATGTTGTATTTGAGCTTAGAATAATGTGGTTTATTATACAACAGAGTTCTGTTCATGTAACAGGAGTAGAAGTGTCATCTTCTGGGTAGGTTCGATGGACATTTGAAGAAATGTTTCGAAAATCGCGTCATGAGTACAACTTCAATAGCTGATTTCCCTTAAGGGAAATCTGCTAAAATTCAAGAGATCTATAGTTTTGCTATTATTATGCATTAGTTTGGCTTCAAATAATGTGCTTCATAATACAACTCCTTACTGTTAATATGACATGAGTACGAGTCAAATATATTATATATATATATATATATATATATATATATATATATATATATATATGTGTCTGTTAACGCTCTAGCGGTCGCAATTTTTGTTTAATCGTTACCAAACTAGGTATTTAATCGTTTTATGTAAATGGAAAGATGAAACCGGATACAGTGGGAAAGGGGGTTTAAAAGGAAGAAATTTAGAAAATCCGAAATATCTCCATAATTAAAAATCGGATGGAAAAAATGTAAAGAACCAATCTTACTACAAACGTAATGCTCCATAAATGTCGTTATGTACGTTTTTGCTCTATCTTGATTATTGACCGAGATATTTGCATTTCTTAATTTTTCGGTCATTAGTAAACCCCCACTCCTACTAATGTCATATTTGCAATAAACTGTTATATTATGATGTGCTTTATTTGAAGCCTAAATGCAAAATATTGTTCTCACTGAACTATTACGTTTTGAGACAAATGCAAATAAGTGACGAACGTGGGAAACCGGCTTAGTTCATGCAGCCCACGGACTTTATGGAAGTCAGTATATCTGTACTCAACTCTCTTAACATATAAACTACCGTTCTTAGAATGTTGATTACATAATTACAACTGTTGTACCGTCTTGTTATTACCTCTTCTTTTGATCAAAAGAGATGGGTATTTACCGAAGGCTGAAAAAAAGAAATTAAGACTAATTCGCATAATATATGAGCAACGAAAATGTGTATAGAACATCAATAGTAGAAAATCGCGTCTTGAGTACAACCTCAATCGATGATTTCCCTAGAGAGAAATCTGCTAAAAAAGACTCCAGTTTTGAACAGACCTCATATTGATCATCTTCTGGTTAGGATTGTCGGACATTTGAAGAAATTATACGAAAATTAGAGATAAGAGTGAATCACATTCTAATACAAAGGTTTTGATTGAACCAGCTGGAGGCAGTAACCAAATCAGAGGGGCCGAGTGTGGATTGAAATAGATTCAATCAAAGGGCTGCAGGTGACAGGCTCAGAACTAACATTGCACGCCAACGCAACAATCAATTATACCACTGATTGGGCTTCGCTTTAGTTCCCAATGGTCATCCCAAATCATTTTCCGAATTACCTTTTTTTTTGGCAAATGATTTGGAATTTATATAAATAATTAGATTCATTTTAAGTTACCTAATTTATAATACAAAAACACACACACACACACACGCACATATATTTAATGTTCAAAACGTCCGTTACGCAGAGGCTATACAATAGATAATTTTTTATTTTATTTATTTATACAGGAGCACCCACATCTTGGCGATTTGGCTCAAAGTTTCACAGTGTAAAATGAAAACAAAATTATAGAAAAATAACAAAAACTGAAACAACAAATAAAAATTAAATACAACAGATAATCAATTAATACTAGTAATAAAGACAATTAATAAACATAAGACATAAACAAACATAAATAAACAGTAGATAAACAAAATTAGATAAAATTTAGACCTGTAATAAAGACAATAATTTAAAATGGTTTTAATACAAAAATTATGTTTTTCTGTAATCGTTGAATAATGGTAACATTACTAAACCGAAATGAATGAAGAAAGTGAAACATTTTGCAATAGAGTGAAGAAAGTGAATTGCCTTCTTAATTAGTAACAAGTATAAATTAAAAAATAATTTGAAGTTGGAAATTAAATGCTTTTAAATGTTTCTTAACATTGTAAGAATTTATTTTAACAAAATAAATTGAAATGTGAATGAATTATTGGTGGAAATAATCAATATATTTTAAAATTTAAATATAATAATAATTACCCTCCTTGTTTATAACCTGCACTTGTTTATAACTGCACTACTTCACAATCATCACCAGTTGTTTTATAACTATGCTTATAACCTTTCACAACCATGCTTATAACCTACCAACAACATACCATAATCTTCACAACATCCTAATTTTGTTCATATTCTGGTTATATCTGATCATGTATTACACGATTACAGAAAAAAATTAATATTACACTCGTGACGAAAGTAGAATTTACAACTCTCGTGAAATTACCAGACTCGCTTCGCTCGTGTGGGTAAACGTTTCACTCGAGTTGTAAAATGATCTACTTTCGTCTCTTTTGTGTAATAAATAACTATATTCCTATGTACTAGTACATTTATATTACCATTTTTTTTATTTATTTAGTTTTGTACCCTATAGCGTTGGTGATTTGCATTATTAGGATGATATATTTACTCCTTCATGTGCTTAAATTTTTTTGTACTTTTATATTATGGAAAATATTTCTCTAATATATGATTCTTTCTCATATCTATGCTTTGTCCAAAGAATATAATAAAAGTTAACCCTTTTAAATCTTTTTAGGCATGCTGTAGACCCATTCTGTTTTGTATTATATGTTTTTGTAAATGTTGATGTGTTTTAGATATGTTAGCATTTGTGGAATATATTGGCTGCTGTCAGTTAATAGTTCTGTCATATCGTGGGGTATGTGAAGGTTTTCTCGTTGGATGCAGTCTGTCAGTATGTGTTTTATCGTAAGGTGTTTGTTGCAGTATTTGCATATAGGGTTATCAGTCCTTGTCATTAAGTGTCTATGTGTCAGGTATGTGTGGCCGATCCTGAGTCTGGCAAGAACTACTTCCTCCCGTCTAGTACTCCTATGGCTCGATGGCCACTCCTTAATAGTACTTTTGATACTGCGGAGGTGGTTCTTTACTTTCATCCATTCTGATTGCCATTTGTTTAGGATTCGGTGGCGTATATGTCTCACTATGTCTTCGTATAATAAGTTTGTTTGTGTGTATTGAGTTTGTTGAGTAATTAGTTTAGCCTGGTAGTCTGCTGCCGTACTAAGTCCAAGGTCCTCGTGTCCTGGCAGCCAATATAGGGTAATTGTATTTTGGTATGTTTGTTGTTTATGAATTTCTTCTGTTATGTTTAGTGCTATTGGGTGAGTGATGTAAACGTCTCGGAGGGTTAATAATGAGCTTACAATAGATAAGACACATACTGCTAACACCACCTTGAATATTAAATGATTGTCAATTTACAAGTTAATCATCTCTACAACGGAAAGCGTCTGAATTATAAACAAACCGGTCATACACCTCGCAGAGCTGAATAGTTAGACAAAAATATTCTAGACCGGAAAGAAAAAGTAATTTAATGAAACATGTCTGAATTTAACATATTAATTTTAAAATGAAAACTAGTTACTATTGCTGTTTCTGTAATTGAAAACGAATCAGAATAACTTTTATCTCAATCACTCAAATTTTAGTAATCCAAGAACGAAAGAAGAGGGAATCAACAGAACGTATTTGCATATATGTCACAAAGTAAAAGTTCAATGAAAAGTAATATTTGAAATTTAACGTTCTAATGAAGTCCTTCATGATACAAAAGGCTTTAATAATATGACATGAGTAGGAGTAGGAGTTTACTGAACGCTGAAATATATAAATATAATGAAATATGCATATATCTCGATTAAGATATTAAGATAATCAAGATAAAAAAAAAGATATAAAATTCAAATGTCTCGGTTAATATTCATGGTACAGATCAAGTTCGTTAAAGGCTAAAATCGAACAAGTGGGAAGGGGGGGGGTTTAGAGGAGGGATTTTCGAAAATTCGAAATATCTCCGTTACCATACGTCGGATCAAAAAAATGTATAGAACCAATTCTTCTTGTAAATTAAATTTACTATAAATATTGTTACATACATTTCTTCTCTATCTTGAATATTAACCGAGATATTTGCATTTTTATTAAATTAGGGCTTTAACGGACGACTGAGTTTCCCGCCAAAAGCTAACTGCTTGGCTCTCGTATGGAGATTTCTCTATTTATAACTTCACCTGGGAAATCCGCTTAGTTTACGCAGTCCCTGCGTGACGGGCTTTTTTTTTTTCATTAGTTTTGAAGTCGAAATGACCAATACAAAGCATGTTTATAAATCATATACCCTAATCGAATAAATGTTTGGCGAACCGCTCTGTAATATCCTATGTTGTTACGGATTTTCCTCGGTAGGAATCCAAAGGGGTTGTAACGTAATAGCTCTCTGCTCCGGATGGGATACGTAACACAATAGTTGTGGGCATTTACTGTCTTAAGCTTGTAAATGGAAAACGAATAGAATTTTCAAATTCCACGCGACGACCAAGTTGTAGAGAGCTGGTAGGCATAATGAAGTCATTACAATACCAAATTACCTTGCCGATTCAATTATAAATAATTTTAATACAGAGTCACATTCAACAATTTGCATACAAGACTTCATCAGTGAGATTAACACTCGAATTAGCCCAAATTAAAATGTCAGCTTGATTTGATGGAAGCGAACGCCAATTTAAATTGTAAATTCACCTTCCAAAACACGGCCACTCGTTTTATGTATGTTATTATACCGCAGAACTAGTGTAATGTGCGTCTTAATAAATAATTGACTGACAAGGACTAAATATTGGAATTAATAACTTTGTTAAGTGCACAGTGTTGCTAAATGTGCACAAAGCCTAAGGGGAAACTAATGCAATATTTTTTTTGTCCGTCTTTTCCCCCGCTGTCCCTTAGGGCAGTCCCGTACCAGCTGTCCTTTAACCCTAGAACGGTAGTGATATTACTTCCCGCTTAATGGTATTGATACGTAAATTTTACGTGTGCAACTGATAATTGGTGAAATTATTCAAAATTTGTTAATGTTTGGGACTATTTTTTTTTTTTAATTAAAAGATACAGTTTTCTTTAACTTATATCTAAGTTAATATCTAATAATGTGCACGGCAATCCTTTCAGGCGCTTGGTTCGAAACACGTTCCGGAGGTAGTGTGCTCCCTTCATATTTATTCTTACCAAGCACAACCCCACCTTCTACATTTATTGTGACTGATCTGTCAATATTGTGTGGTTGAGAGGTTTTAGGTTTCTATTTGCCTCTGTATTTCTTCTCTTTCTACGATTTCTTCTCTTTCTATTCTAAAATTTGCTGACTCTCATCGCTAACTAGCCCACTCTTATGTTGCAATCATTTCCGAAGGCTAAACCTCCTCATCACTTGGAGAATACTCCGGATCATCATCGGATTATCAATATCCATATATTTCATAATTGTAATCATCTGACCCATCGGAGAGTTCTATCAACAAATTTCTTCGTCCGTTATTTTTTCTCCATTTTTCAGAGGCTATAAACAGATTATTATTATTATTATTATTTATATTCTCTCTATAGATCTTTGTCTTTTTTATATTAAAAAATAAAAGTTAAAAACATTAAAATAAATTAGAATATAAAAATAAATTGGAAGAAAATAAATTGAGAATAATATTAACTAAGTAAAAAACCGGTTATTAGTAGCGATACGTAAATTTTACGTGCCAAAAAGTTGCTGTTAATAGTATTGATACGTAAATATTACGTATCGTTTTTATTTCAAAAAATAGTATTGGACGAGTGGGAAGGTTCACTTAGCTGCATTTGGCGGAGGTGAAGGCCGAACTGTCTGGAGGGCTCATAGCTGAGGGGTGAGGGTGGTGGGGTCGTTAACGGCCCTTTGATAACAGTTCAAACCAGATCATACGTAATTTTTACGTTCACTACCATTCTAGGGTTAAATTAACAAACTTTAAATTTTGAATTCGATCTAAAAGGTAGTCGATAACCCACATCACCCACATAGTGAGTCCTTGTGAGCACCTTAGACCTCCTCGCAGCCGTTTACTGCATATTTACATCTCGGGCCAAGTTTCAAATGGGCTCCAGTTCAGAACCTTCTGCGCGAATTGTACCAAAGCGTCATAACATCGTTGGTCTCGATCCAGTTCCACTAAAGTGAATCCAGTTAAATCGAGCAACATGTATTCCCCGCTAACCGAAAGCTCGCGGTGGAGTAGAACGGACACTCAAACATAATGTACCTGACTGTTTCAACAGCTCCAACTAATGCAATCATATCTATATATCTATATATATATATATATATATATATATATATATATATATATAAGTGTGTCTGTGTCTGTACGTGCTAGCAGTCGCAATGTTATCGTTACCCAACTTGATAAATAAGCGTTTAGTGCAAAACGAAACATCAAGTTTGTCAACGACTAAAATCCGAACGGGAGGCGAGGGAAGGCTTAGAGGGAGAGAGTTTCCAAAATTCGAAATACGTTATAATTCGTCGGATCGAAAGATTCGATAGAACCAATTGTATAGTAAATTGAGTTGCCTACAAATGTTGTTATATAAATAGTTTCTCTTAAATAAAAAATAACAGAAATATTCGAAGTTTTTAGTTACAAGTAGTCAGGAAAGGTCTCTCGGTATTTCTTGGAACGAAACAAAGTTGACTGAAGGATGGAAATAGGAATGCTCACATAAGAAAAGGGTTTAGAATCTTGGGCATTTCGAAGTTCAACGCATGGGCTTTCAACATGGGTTCAGCGCAACTATTGAACTCCTGTCTGCGCGGAGGTTCTTTGTAAACTCCAAGTGGTGTATATGAATTCGAGTAAAAAATGGGTACGAAAGGATAGACCAGTATCCCAAGAATGCCCAGAACATTTTGAGGAGGAAAGGGTTTGGTTTCCAGGTGATTTCATTCAGACCCAACGCTCCACCTTCAATGCTATATAGGACATGTCTAAGACGAATCGGAATCTATTGGAACGCAAATGAAGTCCAGTGAAGCATAGTAATAAAGGATTAATAGAATACTCGCTGAAGAATAGGGTTTGACTTTCCTGGATATTCCAAAGCTGTACCATCCATCTTCAGTGGCATAGACCTTTTGTTCGCATGAGGGTTAATCTCTATGAGGCGTAATTGAAGTCGGCTGAAAAGTCATTAACAATGGGCATACCAGAATAACAAGGATGTCGAGGATGAAAGGGTTTAGTTTCCTTGATAATTCTGTGTTCTTCGCTCCATCTTAGGTGCAATATAAGTCCCAGGTCTAAGGCCTCAAGGCATTGTAACGTAAATGAAGTCTTGTATGTCAAGGATATTAATAAACGATAAAGGGAATCCTCGGGGTAGAAAAGGGGTTAGTTTCCTGGATATTTCAGAAATCCTCAGTATCACAATACAGCTGTTGTTAGAACGAAGGTAACTGGGTATCCCTAACACTATAAATGAATTCGAGTCAAAGATGAAAAGCATGGATAGACCAGGTTAAGAAGGAAGTAAGGAATATGTGCAAGAGGATTGATTTTACCTTCTTGGATATTTCAATGATCAACGCTCCACCTTCTGTAACACTATAAAGCTGTTGTCAGATCCAAGGTCACTTGCGATCCTTTGTAACAAAACTTAGTCATGCCAAGGATGAATAGCAAAGGATAGACCAGGATAGCAAGGAAGTAAAGAATCTTTCCAGGAGGAGAGAGTTTACCTTCTTGGACATTTCAGAGATCACCTTCACTGTATTATAGGTGTTGTCAGGTCTAAGGCCCCTCGGTATCTCTTGTAATTTTAATGAAGTCTGGTATGTCAAGAATATTAATACGCGATAAAGGGAATATTCAGGTTAGAAAAGGATTTAGTTTTCTGAATATTTCAGAGATCTTCAGTGTCACTATAAAGCTGTCATTAGAACGAAGGTCACGCAGTATCCAGTAATTCCGGAATATTTCCAATATGAATAAATTTACCTTCTTGGATATTTCAGAGGCCAACGCACTGCCACTAGTGCCACTAAAGAACCGTTGTCTGCACGAGCATCTCTTAAAGTCCATTGAACGATAACTAAAGTCAAGTCAAGGTTGAATAGCAACGCTACATATTCAATAACATTGTAGCGTTCTTGTCAGCACGAAGGCCACTCGGAACCATTTACACTAAATCTTAAGTCATTCCAAGGACGAATAGGAAAGGATACCGCAGGATATCAAGGAAGTATGGAATATTTCCTAGAGGAAATAGTTCAACTTATAGAATAATTCAGTGCTTAACGCTTCACCTTCAGTGCAACTGTTGTCAACACGTAGGCTCGGTTTCTCTTGATACTTAAATTAAGTCAATTGAAAAACGAATAGCAAAGCTTGAGGAAGACTTACATGAATCCTCAAGGATGGAAAAGATTTAAATTATACATGACAAAACTCAGTGGCTCTATACAGCTGTTGACATCTCTTAAGATTTCTACATATCTTTCACTCCAAACACGATGAAGCGACAAGAATGAATCGAAACGTTAGTCCACGATATCAAGGATATCCGGAACGCCCCAAGAGGGAACCGAGAGGCTCCACCCTTTCTGCATATTTAGATTCATTCAATTGATCTTAGCGCCTGAGTAATTAATTCATTCAATAGAGTTAGAGCTCAATCAGCCCCGGACAACTAGCACCCGATGATGGTCTAATCACTCCCCGAAACTTTGTTATGTGGCTTGTTACTGGAATTGGCTGGATTAGCATAGTCAAATGAATTTTCATTCCAACGCCACTCCTTATTCTATTACACACTGTCTTAATGACGTCATGGAATTTATTTGTTGAAGCATTGGTCACACTTTATGCAAGTAACTTTTTTAACCATTGATCGCTCTCTGACACGTATTGGTACATTTTTTGCAAGTAGCTATTGTTACTTTTTATTGCTCTCGTTCAAAAATTGTTCAAATTTTTCCCCAATAGCTATTTTAACAAATAATCACTCACTGGAAAGTATTGGAACCATTTTCGCCACACTTTATGCCAGCACCTGTTGGAACCCTTTTTACCCCTCTTGCAAAAACTATCCACTTTTCTCGTAGTAGCTAATATAATAATTTATCGCTCTCTGGCACGTATTGGTACATATTTGTACGATTGAAAAAAATTTGCGACCGCTTGATCGGGAAGAACAAATATATAGATAGATCTATTTTGGTCCATTTTGGACGAAACACATTTTCTTCATCTAACAGGTAGGATCAACGGAGATTTGGAGAATTTTTCCTAACATCGCGTGAGTACAAACTCAATAGCTGATTTCACTTAAGGGAAATCTGTTGAAAGAAAGTTACGCAGCCGCACCCTATACCTTTTTTTTGAAACATTTTTGAATGAAGCAAACGATCCAACCTAGGAGATGACGAAAATGAGGTCCTTTCGATGTTATATATATATATAGATATATATATATATATATATATATATATATATATATATATATCTGTTACCGCTTTAGCGGCCGAAATTTGTGTTTAACCGTTACCAAATTCGATATATAAGCCTTTTTTTGTAAAAAGAAAGACCAAGTTAGTTAACAGCTGAAATCATATTGGGGGAGGGGGAGAGTTAGAGGAGGAATTTGGTAAATTCTTAATACCACCTTTATTATGCGTAGTATCGAAAATTTGTAAAGAGCCAATCTTATTCTGAATGTAATGTTTTAGCAGATTTCCCTTAAGGGAAATCAGCTATTGAGGTCGTACTCATGATGCGAGTTTCGAAAAATTTCTTCAAATGTCCATCGATCCTACCCAGGAGATGACGAAAATGAGGTCCGTTCAAAATTATATATATATATATATATATATATATATATATATATATATATATATATATATATTTGTCTGTTAACGCTCTTGCGGTCGCAATTTTTGTTTGATCTTTACCAAACTCGGAATTTAATCGTTTTATGTAAAAAGGAAGATCAAGTTCGTTAATGGCTGATATCGGACCAGTGGGAGGGGGGGTTTAGAGGGGGGATTTTTGAAAATTCAAAATATCTCCGTTATTATGCGTCGGATCGAAAAATTGTATAGAATAAATCTTATTGCGAATTAAATTTACTATAAATATTGTTCTATACATTTATTCTGTATCTTGAATATTAACCGAGATATTTGCATTTGTATTCTGCGTGTGGTCACCAGTAGGCTATGTTAGGACTTTCCGCCGAGAGCTCTGGCGGCCGTTTCTATAAATATTTGTCCCTCGTGAATAGGTTTAGAGGTTAGGTTAACTGTTTTTTGGGGCTAGAAACTACTGGGTTATTACGCCCTAAATAATGTTTTAGGTTTAGAGGTTTCTTACTACTACAGTTGTTATTAAGCAGATTTCTCTATTGTAAAACTTCTCGTGGGAAATCTGCTTAGTTTAAGCAGCCCCTGCGTGAGGGACTTTGTTATAAATATTGTTACGTTCATTTTATCACTAACTTTAATATTAAACCAAATGTTTGCATTTTTTTAGTTTTTGCCCTTCAGCAAACCCTCACTCCTGCTCATGTCATATTTACCATAAGCTTTATATTATGAAGAACTTTATTTGAAGCCCAAATAACAGATATCGTTCTCATTGAACTTTTACGGCTTTGAAATAATTGAAAATACGTGTCTCATGTTAGAAATCTTCTTAGTTAACGCAGCCCCTGCCTGACGAACTTTTATTTAATAGGAGAATAGGAAGTGCCATATCGAATTTGTTTACAATTTTATTAAGTATATTTTAATAAGGTTTTTATATTGTGTAAAGAAATGTGTGTCTAATTTTAAAAGATTTTTTACCTTTATTCCGGTACATTGTTAAACCAGGCAACCACGTTTTATGTGCGACTTTTGAACTCGTCTGTTTTGGTTAATTGATAGCTGAATGTATTTGTATTTATCTCTTTGGAGAGGAAATTGAATAGAATACCGCGAATAAAGCTGTTAACAATATTGTTGGGAGCGCTTTGTTTAGAGGTTCATATGTATCGAGAAGTTAGCGGTTCATTCATAAGTTTGGATTTTCATTGAAGGCGCATGAACCGAATTAGAATCAGCTGTTCACGATAAGGGGAGAGATTAACACCCCGACCTCCTTTGTAACTCACCGCATTGTGTCATTATTGAATTTAATCCGAGAGCAACAATGCTGTACATCGCTCCATTGATACCAGAAGTAGGTCACTGATCCTGGTTCGTAGGAATAATGTTGCTAAGCTAACTCTGTGGTTGGTGTATTTTCCTATTAGAAAGTTTCCCTCAGCGGAAATCAGCTATCGATGTTATCATTAGGACGTGATAATCGGAAAATTTCTTGAAATATCATTACATACTATATGATGAAAATGAGGTACGTCCAAACACAAACACACACACACACACACACACACATATATATAATTGTAACCTCTGTCTGTACATTGAATGTTTTCTTGAAATTTCACGACACTTTTTTGTTTCACATGCCATAGACACCATAACTGCATTTGGTTTCTTTGGTGTCTCATTGTATGTTTGTTTGTTACCTTTTCACTTATAAACAGCTGAACCGAATTTTATGAAACTTAGTAGTATATACTTAATAAAGTCAAAAGTATTGACCCAACTTAGACTTTAGGCTATATTAATTTTCTCTGAGACGAACAGGAGTGGGGGTTATAAGGGATACCTGAAACTAAAAATAGCAATATTTCGTTGTCCTTTTCATCCTTTTCTTATTCCTTGATAACCTCCATGCTGGAGCGGAAGTTAACGGGAGGCTAAAACAGTTAATCGAGTTTACTTATTTTCTGTGAAATGTTGGAATTACTGGAAGTGATTTCCACTGAGATTCATTATTACGAATGTAATCGTATCTACAAAACTATACTTAAATCATAAATCAAGCACTTGAGTGGCTATCTAGAATCTTGTAGTCGACGAAGCCTACTTCGACCAATCAGTGAGCTAGTTGGTGCCTCGAAACAGCTAGCTTCGAAGCTTAGGTTCAAAAGCCGGTTCGGGCTATTTTTTCAGATTCTTAATTGAAAATCAATGCGTTCAGTGCAGCTTTAGTTAAACATCAGTGCAGTGTTTTGTGAACATAAGTGTATCGAGTGATCGTGAGTTATTGTGCTTAGTAATAAGAACGTGAAGTTAACAGTACTTATTGTGATTAGTAGTGAAGAATAATTTACCAAATGTGTAAAAATGAGTTGTGATCGTTAAATAAATTGTACAGTGATAAAAAAAAAGTTAAAGCTTGTGTATTTAATTTTACAATCCCAATAACTCCAATAATCATGGTTTATTAGTATTGTAAAAATATACAGATGACAAATCCTTAATTGATGATATCATCACGCGACGAATGTGCACGTGTCTCGTTTATGAAAGTATCTTGAAACCAATAATTGGTTTTTAAACTTAGAATAATGTGGCCTATGATATAATAGCTTATTTTCAATATGACAAAGTATGAGCGGGGGTTTATTGAAGGCTGAAAACTAAATAATCCATATACCCCCGTTAATATTCGTGCTAGATAATCTATGTAGATATCAACATGTATAGGGAATTAATTATTTAATAAGATTGGAATTTTCAAAATTCCTCACCTAACCACTCCCCCTTTTCCCCCAGTCCGATTTCAGTCGTTAACGACTTGCTCTTTACTTTTACATAAAACGCTTATATGTCCAGATTGGTAACGATTAAACAAAAATTGTGGCCCCTAGAGCGGTAAAAGACAAATATATATCATTCTAAACGGACCTCATTTAGCTGAATTCCCTTAGGGTAAATCAGCTATTGAGGTTGTACTCATGATGGGATTTTCGAAAAATTTCTTCAAATGCTCATCGATCCTACCCAGGATATGACGCAAATGGAACCCGTTGAGAACTAAATATATATTTGTTAATTGTTACCAAAGTCGATATTTAAACATTTTACTTAAAAATAAAGGCCAAGTCCGTTCGTTAGAACGGCTGAAATCAGACAGGGGGAGAGGTGAGGATTTAGAAAATTCAAAATATATCAGTTATTGTATAGAATCAAACTTATTGCAAATATTATGTTATATAAATTATGTGGTGTACACTTTTTCTCTATATTGAATATTAAAAATAAAAATCAAAGATTGATTGTTGGTAGGACAAGTTACATATTCAATCCAGAAAAGCCATGCCCCTTTGCGAAGATAGTCAAGACACCGTTTCGCACTCCATCCTTACATGCCCCGTTTTAGCAGATAGAAGAAACCACCTCCTGAAAAGTCTCAACATTCCACAGCAATCCATGAATAATTTGTTTGACCTTATGGACAAGAATAAAATAAACTACTTATGTGTATTCATACTTAAAGGTCTTTACGTCAGAGGGGAAAAAATTCAAACAATATAATTATTAAAATAAAATTAATGTTTTAGGTATGTATTTTTATAGTAATTATTGTATATAGTTTTTGTTTTTTTGTTATTTTTAAATGAACTCTCTGTTTATGTTTATACAAAGAAAAGATCAACGAAAAATGTAAGCATGAACATGGGCTGATCCCTTGCTATAAAATTATTAAATTTTTAAAAGCAATAAAAGTATTCATTCATTCATACATTTCAATAGAGAATACGTCGTAATATGAAATCACAAGTAATATACCAGTGCTAAGGAAATCTGCTTAGTTTATGCACCTCCTTGGTGACGGGCTTTTTTCGGTAGGTAGGATCGATGGACATTTCAGGTAATTTTTCAAAATTCGAGTTACGAGTAAAATCTAAATGGATGATTTCCCTCAAGGCAATCTGTTAATAAAAAAAGTCCGTCACGCAGGTGCTGCGTAAACTAAGCAGATTTCCCACGTGAAGTTTTACAATAGAGAAATTTGCCCAATAACAAGTGTAGTAAGCAGTAAGGGATCACTAAATTTATACACGAGGGAGCTCTCTTCGGAAAGTACCAAACAGCTCACTCCTGCCGACCAATGCAGAATACAAATGCAAATATCTCGGTTAATATTCAAGATACAGAATAAATGTATAGAACAATATTTATAGTAAATTTAATTTGCAATAAGATTGATTTTATATAATTTTTCGTTCCGACGCATAATAACGAAGATATTTTGAATTTTCCGAAAATCCCCTCCTCTAAACCCTCCCTCCCACTGGTCCGATTTCAGCCATTAACGAACTTGATCTTTCTTTTTACATAAAACGATTAAATTCCGAGTTTGGTAACGATCAAACGAAAATTGCGACCGCTAGAGCGTTAACAGACAAATATATATATATAAAAAGTCCGTCACGCAGGGGCTGCGTAAACTAAGCAGATTTCCCTCGTGAAGTTTACTAATAGATAAATATACATACTGCTAACACAACACCGTGAATAAATACAAACGGAAATAAGAAATGTTTCATCCAATTTCAATAGCCTGCCTACAGGAAGCGTTAGGTTAGAAATGTAAACAAACGGGTCCCGCCTCACACCGGAAAGAAAAACAATTACTGAAATATATCAGAATATAACACATTAATTTTATTGAGAAATATTTACTATATCTAGTACTGTAATTAATAATGAATCAGAATAATTGTTATCTCAATCAATAAAATTTTAGTAGTCCAAAACTTTAAGATGGGGGGGGGTCGCCAGGGCATATTTGCATGTATCTCGTATAATAAAGGTCTCTTGAATACAATTTTTGGTATTTAAACTTCCAATAATGTGATTTATTATGTATCAGAGTATTGTTTACGTAACATGAGTAGAAGTGGCGGTTTGGTGAAAACTGAAAAATGCAAATATCTCGGTTAATATTCAAGATAGAGAATAAATGTATATAACAATATTTATAGTAAATTTAATTTGTAATAAGATTGGTTCTGTATAATTTTTCGATCCAACGTATAGTAACGGAGATATTTCGAATTTTCAAAAATCCTCCCCTCTAAACCCCCCCTCCCACTGGTCCGATTTCAGCCGTTAATGAACTTGATCTTTCTTTTTACATAAAACGCTTAAATATGAAGTTTGGTAAGGATTAAACAAAAATTGCGACCGCTAGAGCGGTAACAGACAAATATATATATATATATATATATATATATATATATATATATATATATATATATATATAGATATATATATACAGTTTTGAACGGACCTCATTTTCGTCATCTACTAGGTAGGATCGATGGACATTTGAAGAAAAATGTCGAAAATTCCGTCATGAGTACAACCTCAATAGCTGATTTCCCTTAAGGGAAAATACTCTTTATATTTATATATACTATATATATAATATATATATATATATATATATATATATAAAATTTTAAACGGACCTCATTTTCGTCATCTCCTGTGTAGGATCTATGTGAATTTGAAGAAATTTTTCGAAACTCGCGTCATGAGTACGACCTCAATAGCTGATTTCCCTTAAGGGAAATCTGCTAAAAAAGGATATATTGACCCAGAGTTCTAATTGAGAAATAGCATGAATAGCAATAGTTCATGTATTAAACATTTTTTTTAATTATGCTTTAATTGTAATAATTCAAATCCAGGAAATTTAATTAAACGAAGCGTAAGCCAGAATTAAAATATCATGCATTAAATGAAAAGCTAAGGTAGCCTAGAATTGGCCGACTTAGGGGAAGTTCTAAATATACTTATATATATAGGGGAGTTGGAGGTAATGGAAGTTGTGGGGAAAATATGTCGCTAGCAGGACGCGCTCTATATTCCACTCCTCGAGCTAGAATTAACTCCATAAAATGCTTTTCCTACAAGCCTCCCCCCTCGTGGAATATCTACTCCCAAGGTCGGTGGCAGTTCTCAAACATCCTGTTTCATAGCTGGATAAATGGCTCGTCCAATTTCCTACTGGAAAACTGGAAGAACAACTGCGTTTATTCAGCGGATTTCCCTAAAGGACTATCTTTATGGATAAGGATCAATAAAAAGGCTTTGTCCTCTATTATTGTTTTCAATTTTATGCACAGTGCACTTGCGGACTCAGCGCTCCATCGTCAATTTCTGCTGACAAACAAAATTCTTAAATCAATATATCAATCCAATGTACAGAAACGGAGGTATTTCCATTTTTCGAAAATCCTCCCCTCTAAACCCCCCCTCCCAGTGGTCCGATTTTAGGGGATAACGAACTCGATCCTTCTTTTTACATAAAACGACTAAATATCGCGTTTGGTAAGGATCAAACAAAAATTGCGACAGCTAGAGCGGTAACAGACAAATATATATATAGATATATATATATATATATATATATATATATATATATATATACACACAGTTTTGAACGGACCTCATGATCGTCATCGATGGACATTTGAAGAAAAAAGTCAAAATCAAACCTCAATAGCTGAATCCCCTTAAGGGAAATCTGCTAAAACAACACATACACAAGAAAATGGGCGACCATAGCTCGTCCGTTACACTTAACAAAAATGCAAATATCTCGATTAATATTCAAAATAGAGAATAAATGTATATAACAATATTTATAGTAAATTCAATTTGCAATTTGATTGGTTCGATACAATTTTTCAATCCGATGTATAGCACCGGAGATATATCGAATTTTCAAAATTCTCACCCTCTAAACTCCCCCCCCCGGTCCGAGTTCAGCCGTTAACGCACTTGATCTTTCTTTTTACATAAAAAGATTATATACAGAGTTTGGTGACGATTAATCAAAAATTGCGACCGCTAGAGCGGTAACAGACAAAAATATATATATATATATATATATATATATATATATATATATATATATATATATATACAGTTTTCAACGAACCTCATTTTCGTCATCTTAAGGGAAATCTGCTAAATCACATTTAATAACTGACTCAATTTATAAATGGCAACGGAAATAGTATAAGACTAGGAAAGGACAACATCTAATATTATTTATTCCAGATATTAAAGAGAATTTAGTCCAAAATTAATTAACATCAACAGACTATTACTTGGCACGATTATTAACTGGGAACGGAACTACAAACTTCTATTTTAATCGTTTTGGCCAATCAGATCAACCAAATTGTTACTCTTTGAACGGTCTTCATTCATTCGTCATCTGGGTAGGATCGATGGACATTTGAAGACATTTTTCGAAAATCGCGTCATGAGTACGACCTCAAGAGCAGATTTCCCTAAAACGCAGGCACGATACTGAGTTAGTGCTGTCGGCTGCTGAACAAGTGTAGAATGAGAGAGGAGGAGACAATATCCATGTGTTTACTTGCCCTGGGGAAGTTCAACATGAGCAGTAACCTAGTTATATGGAGGAGGTATTGGAACATTTCTCAGAAATTGGAAGTAACTTTATGCTCTGTACTGTTCATGTTCTCCGAATCCATTGTACCTGTTTCAAGGAAGGGAAGTCAGGCGTTGGTGTTGTTCGTTCCAGGAAGGCATTTGTGGTATAGAACAAAGTGAATGATTATAAGTTATAAGTCCATCGGAGTGTTTCTACGAATTTTCTAAGCCAGCTCTTTTAAGTCGTGATTGGGTTTCCAACTATATTTGGTGTTAAAGCTTGGAATAAGAAGTTTAATGATATAATCCCTTATTTTAAAAGTGCGATGACTAACAGAGGGCTAGAAACTAAGAAATACCAATATCTCGGTTAATAATCAAGATAAAGAATAAAGTCCGTCACGCAGGGGCTGCGTAAACTAAACAGATTTCCCATGTGAAGTTTTACAACAGAGAAATCTGCATACTGGTAACACAACACCACCGTGATTAAATACAAACGGCAATGAGAAATCTTTCAGTTACTTAAAATAAATTCCCAACTGAAACGGCTTCTGAATTGTAAGAATAATTTATATTTTAATTACTCAAATTTTAGTAGTCCAAGAACTAAAGAAGGGGAGGCGGATGAACACAACGTATTTGCATAAATCTCACAAAGTAAAGAAGGTAAGGTAAGGTTAGAAACGACACGTAAGGTTAGAAGAAGCTTCCACCTGAGCCGAGCACTTACGGAAATGGCCGACCTAATCCGAACTATATCCGACCACACACTTCATAAAAATGCAAATATCTCGGTTAATATTGAAGATAGAGAATAAATGTATATAACAATATTTATAGTAAATTTGCAATAAGATTGGTTCTATACAATTTTTCGATCCGATGCATATTAACGGAGATATTAAGAATTTTCATATTTCCCTCCCTAAACCCACCTCCCACTGGTTCCATTTCAGTCTTAAACTACTCTACTTAATTGTCAGTTATACATAAAACGTCAAATAACAAGTTTAATAATGATCAAACAAAACTTGCGGCTGCTAGAGCGATATATATATATAGTTTTGAACGGACCCCTTTCGTCACCTCCTACGTAGTTGGGATGGACATTTGAGGCAATTTTTCAAAAATCACGTTATGAGCACAACTTCAATTGCTACTAAAAATGCCAAATTCTCGGTTAATACTCAAGATAGAGAAGAAGTCGTTGGAATAATATTTATAAGAATTTGAATTTTCAATTTTATCGGCTATATACCATTTTTCTATCCGGCTCAGAGGAACGGATCTATTTCGAATTTTCTATTTTCTTCCTCCCCCCCCCCCCTGTAAATCCTTCCCCCTTCCCGAATTCCGTTTTCAATCGATAACTAACTTGACTTTGAGTTTTACTTGAACTACTTGCATATCGAGTCCGGTTAACGTACAATTTCAAAAACAAACAAAAAAACTGATTCTTACTGAGGGAAGTCTGATAAAAATCGAATTTGCTTTGGCAAAACCAGCATGTCATTCGAGCACGATTTAGTTCACAAAGCGAGGCAGTCATTTAGCAAATTTTCCAAAACCCTTTTCATAGTGAGCAATGAAAAACTTCTCAGAAACATTTTTTAGCAGATTTCCCATAAGGGAGATCTTCCTCCGAATTCGCAGGAAGCAAAAACTGCCAGGTCAAATACATTCAAGGAAACTAGAAGACAATTCCAGTCGTTGGATCTAGTCTGAAAGGGCATTAATAATATTAATGTCCAGACTCCAGTAATATTTTGTTCGCTTTTCATTTTAGTGCTTAAACATGAATTTTTTAGAAGTCAAAAGAAATTGCTCTACTATTGAGGTCGTACTCATAGCGGGATTTTCGAAAAATTTCTTCAAATGTTCATCGATCCTACCCAGGAGATGACGAAAATGAGGTCAGACAAAATTGTAAGTATGTACGTATATATATCCCTCCGTCGGGCGCGTGATCTCTGAGATACACAGTTTCTAGAGAAATATTTGCCACTCCTCCTAGCAGAGAGTGGTGGTGTAGTTCTTCGAGTTATGTGCTTTAGGGGTCCACCCCCCCTCAAGGTCAGTAGTGTCACTGTGTTCGATGGAGTCGTGTGTTTCACCTGTCATTCAGCTTAATCTCCTAGATACCACGCGCCCGATCTCGGAAGTTTTTTTGAAATCGGTATTTCATAAATATATACATCAATTAAGTTTCTCTTTATTAAATGGAACCTATTTTTCTATTATTTTGCTCATACATGAGCATTCAAAAAAACATGTACAAGAAAATATTGTAGGACGCAGTGACAACAGCAGACGTTTACCAACCGAACTAAGGACGAAATTTGAAGAGTACAGAGACTCTTTGGACCATACATTGAACTCAAGTACAAAAACAGCATAAAAAAATCATTCCGCTACAATGAGCAAAAAAAAAAAATGTGAAACATGCGAAACTAAAAAGAAATGTAGGTTTACTAAATACTCTTGTGAAAATTGCAAAACCAAAACTTGTTTACAACATAGTTCCATGCTTTGTACTAATTGTAATGCAGCTCTGCAAAAGAAATAATAATTAAACTGCTATTTTAAAAAGTATTTGTACATTAAAATTTAGATGATTTTTAATAAGTTTTATCTAAAAGTGATTTCGTGCTACTTATTTTTGAAAGAAGTTATATTTTCTGTTATGGTTTCTAATCATACACTGAACATTTTAGTGCAAAATATATATTAAAAAACTGTATTTCCGTAAAAACGGTTGAGGATGATCTCTGAGATAACACGCGCCCGAAGACGTAATATTCTTGACGCGCCCGACCGAGGGATATATATATATATATACATATATATATGTGTGTGTGTGTGTGTGTGTGTGTGTATGTGTCTGTTACCGCTCTAGTGGTCGCAATTATTGTTTGATCGTTAAAATACTCGGTATTTAGTCATTTTGTATAAAAAGGGGGTTTAGAGGGTGAGAATTTTGAAAATTTGAAATATCTCCGTTACTGTACGTCCGAAAACTGTGTATGGAACCAATATTATTGAAAAATAAATAAAAGGCACTATAAATATTGTTATATAAATTTACATTCTATCTTGAATATTAACCGAGATATATTGGCATTTTTTAGTTTAGAACCTTCAGTAAGCCCACATTTCTACTCATGCTGCATAAACAATACTTGGTTATGTAATAGACTACATTGTTCGATGATAAAAAATATTGTTTTTTAAGAGATTATTATATCTCTATTATTATTATGGGGGAGGTTTATACTCAGTAAAAACTGGAATAAAATCCATATCGGGGGAAAATCCAACCGATATGGAGTTTGTGAGTGTGATATATTAAGGGGAATTTAAAATTTTTCGCACGATTCTGGCAGTATCAAGAAGTACCCCTTGCTGTGCTTCTTTTATAATTGTTGTTGGCAGTTTCAAGTTCTTGGTGCCTGCTATCGTTGTTTTTGGCACAAGTCCATTTGAACTTACTGTAATAGGCGTAACTATGGCAGATTTCAGTTTGTATACCTCTTTGAGCTCGATAGCCAATTCTTGATATTTTCTTAATTTTTCAGCATGGGATTTTCGAATATTCTCATCATTGGGTACTGCGATGTCAATAATATCAGCAGTCTTATATCTCTATTATTATTATTATTATTATTATACGAGATAAATGCATATAAGTTCCGGTGAACCCCCCCTGTCTTCTTGGACTACTAAAATTTGAATGACTGGGATAAAAAATATTCTGATTCATTATAAATTGCAGTACTAGAAATAGTAAATAGTTTTTAGCAGATTTCCCTTAAGGGAAATCAGCTATTGAGGTTGTACTCATGACGGAATTTACGAAATTTTTCTTCAAATGTCCATCGATCCTACCTAGTAGATGAGGAAAATGAGGTCCATTCAAAACTGTATATATATATATATATATATATATATATATATATATATATATATATTTATATATTTGTCTGTTACCGCTCTAGCGGTCGCAAGTTTTGTTTAATCGTTACCAAACTCAATATTTAGTCGTTTTATGTAAAAAGAAAGATCAAGTTCGTTAACGGCTGAAATCGGACTAGTGGGAGGGGAGGATTTTCGAAAATTCGGAATATCTCCGTTGTTATGCGTAGTATCGAAAAATTGTACAGAATCAATATTATTGAAAATTAAATTTTCTATAAATATTGTTCTATTCATTTATTCTGTATCTCGAATATAATCGGAGATATTTTCATTTGTATTCTGCGTGTGGTCGACAGGATGTTCTGACTTTCCGACGAGAGCTCTGGCGGGCGTTTCTTTAACTTTTCGTCCCTCGTGAATAGGTTTAGAGGTTTCTTACTACTGGAGTTGTTGTTAGGCAGATTTCTCTATTGTAAAACCACGGTGGAAATCTGCTTAGTTTACGCAGCCCCTGCGTGACGGACTTTATCAATAAAATTAAGGGAGGTTGGCATACCTTTTTGTTTAAATTTCAAACATTCTTGTCCGGTTTGTATTTATTCAGTTAATATTCACGGTGTTGTAGTGGTACCAGTATGTAGATTTATCTATGGTTAAACTTCAGGAGTAAAATCTGCTTAGTTTACGCAGCCCCTGCGTGACGGACTTTTTGTATAGAGGTTGCCGATTGAGTTTTAGGGAGACTAGTGGTTTAGAGTAAATAGTGTTCGGTTTGGCTGATAGAGGTGGCCCCTGTCGCCCTCACCAGTCTTCGATTGACAGCTGGGAATTAATGTCTAACTTCTCCCTAAATGTTTAATTCAACATCCTTCTCGGAGCGGTAATCAGATTCCATCAGCTCTCCCGCCTTCCCGGCCTCAGTGTCGCCTTATGGTGATTTACCGCCAAAACCCAGCTGTTTGGAATCACTATCAAACCCATTACTGATAAGGGCGTATACCCACGTATTTCTTAAGCCTAGTGGGGATATATATGCGTGCGTGCGTGGGTATGTATGTGTGTGTGTGTGTGTGATTCTCATTAATAAATAATGTAATAATAGGTTGAACGGCGGATGGGGAGGGGGTGGGGGTGAAAGGTCTGGGGAGATGAAAGTATGTTTGTGTGTGGGTGAATGAGTTTTCACTCGAGTGTGTATTAGGGAGGTACAGAGTTTTATGTAAATAGTCACCAGTAACAACTTATATTTTATGTAAACCTTAATTATTTTAAATTTCTTTTATTCATTTTATACACCAATTTTATTTTAATTATTGATTTATTTATTGAATATTTAAATATCTCTATTGTCCAATATCAATAGTTATGATTTACAGTTTTGCACCTAGCTTTGAATTTTGTCTTTATTTGTTCTCTTGTTCTTTTATTTATTTTTTTCTTTGTTGTGTTTAATATTTGTTTTTTGATTTCCATTCTTGTTTTTTTGAGTTCCATATTGTTTTTGAGTTCCATTTCCATTTTTGAGATCCAGTTCTGTTTTGAGTTGCGTTTCTATTTCTTTCCCATTTTTGTTTTGATATCATCTCTGTTTTTCGTGTTTACTCTCTATTTTATGATGCTTTTATGTTTTGTAATCCTTTTATGTTTTGTGTTCTGTGTTCCTTTTCTGGTTTGTGTCCCTTTTGCGTTTTGTGTTCTTTATCTGTTTTGTTTACTTTTTGTGTTCCATTTGTGTTTTGTTTAATTTTGTTAATTTTTTTTGTTGTATTGTTTTGTTTTTTAAGTTACGAATGCTTTTGTCCAATCCAAAAGCGTTTTGGATTATATCTGTTGCATTGCCTATTTTTAATAATAAAGTACCTCCATTTGTTTTGAAACTAATTAAAATTGAAATTAATTAAAATGAAGTACAACTAGAGATTTCACATATTAATTAAATAGTTGTAAAGGGATATCGAGCGGTGTCCACATAAGATTATTTAACTCTAACTGGCTACACGTGGCTATGCGTGTTTGATTTAATTTTATGTTGCCCGTAAAAGGTTAATGTTATGAACGGACATTCCTGGAGACCGGGGAATATGAATAGGCAAACGGACAACCTGGAATTGCACGCAGTTAATATAAATATCTCATGAGGCGTTGCTACGGACCTCAAACAAATTACACATATTCTTCACTCCTAACGCACAAATAAAGTCTAGGGCAATTTTTTTTTTCGTTTAACTTTCGGTCTTTATATGAAAGTACTAGCAAACCCGGCGAACTCCGTTTCGCCACCAGATGGCTTCGTTTTATGTAACATTTTGCTGGGTGATTAAAAGATTAAGACAATTTTTTTTTTTGTTTTATATTTGAAAAGGAAAAATTTGACTTCATTTCACAACAGTAATGAATTCATTTCGATTACAAAAATGAAGTGTTATTTAGTTGAACTTCTCTAAGTAAATGAAAGTGAATCCAAAGTAAATACTGAATCGAAGCGTTATACGTCTTCGCAAATTATCCGTTTCATTGAAAGGCTCTTTGGTAAACCACATTTTTTGTTTTTTGGTCTGACGTTAACACAAACAAAGCGGATGGTTTCCCAACTCGTGAACACGCAACGTATAACTGCCCATGTGAAAAACAATGATTTTCTAAATTTATCCCGCAAACACTAAGCGATTGGCCTTGCGACTTGTTAATTGTCATTGCGAACGCAAGGCGAACTGGAAATTGCAATCGTTTGAAGTCAAACGGAAGATCAGTCGGAATCATTGGTATTCGAGGAATACATACATTTTCACCTGCGTACTTTCCGTTAATAATGGTTGCCTCAATCAAATTCGGCATGTCTTTTTACCGAAAGTCGAGTACCGTTGCAAAGTCGCGGTGGATTCAAATTACACAATATCATAATAACTGTACCAACTTTGAGTTGCAAGTTATGTGGTGGAAATCCTGGTAACTCCAGAGAGTTCAAAAACTCCGTTGGATAATTTACTACATCATCGGGATTTGTTATGGAATCAACGGATTTGTATGTCACCAAATCGCCAGCAATTTTTGATTGAATGGTGAAATTCAGTGCGTGTACATCATTATTCTTTGCGGCAAGAATTGCTCGTTGACTTAACCAAGCATAATTCTGATAATTCTCACTAATGTTTGGGAAAACATTTTCAATAAGAGCTAATTGAGGGTCTACTAATCGGCAAAAGTCGTTGGTAAGAGTAATTAATCCGGGTGTCGCATCAACTGCGACTTTTCCATTTCCAACAGCTAACAATTGTTTGGAAAATTGTGCAGCACTTTGATCATTTTGAAGTTGAACTCTCATATTAGTGGTTAGCGATAATGTTTTTACGTTATTCCATAAAGGTGATGCCTTCAGGCAAGCATTCAATTCATCTGCAGGCGTTCCACGGGGAATTACTGGCAACTTCTGCCTGAAATCGCCTGCCAACAATATCATCAAGCCGCCAAAAATGTTGTTATTTCGCCGAAGATCCTTCAGTGTGAAGTTAAGTGCTTCAAGTGATTTCTTATGTGCCATTGTGCACTCATCCCAAACAATGAGCTTGCATTGCATCAACAATTTTCCCATTGCACTGGATCGGGAAATATTGCATGTTGGAGTATCAATTGTGTTTAAATTGAGTGGCAACTTAAGCGCAGAATGTGCAGTACGACCGCCATCTAGAAGAGTCGCCGCAATTCCAGATGATGCTAACGCCAAGGCTATGTCACATCTTGATCAAATAGTGGCCAAAATCAATGAAATGACAAATGTTTTCCCTGTTCCTCCAGGTGCGTCCAGGAAGAATAGACCACCAGTATTATTGTCGACCGCTTGCATTAATGTTTCGTATACTTGTTTTTGCTGTTCATTCAGCAACGGCACATTATTTCGAACGAATTTCTGCAATGTATCAACATTGTATTGCAGCTCTCGATTTAATTCTTGGTTGAATGCATCGTGCATCGATCGATTTGGCGCAATCATTCCTACTTCAATTAGTAGCTTGTTTGCAATAGTCAAACATTGATCCTCAATCAGAATCAATCCTTCATTCTAGATTTCATCGGTTATTTGGGTGTCAGGATTATTCGTTTGAATGCGCAAGCGATGCAAGATATCTTCACATATGTCGTCTTTGTATTTGTTCCATAACTGAATTGGTTGTGAAGGAAAACATGTGGTGATGATAATTGCGAACAGTGTTTGTATTTGGTACGCATTTGATGAAACAACTGAATCCGCAAGTGTTAAATCCCAATGAGAATCGTTCTCCAGCAAACCCAATAGTTGACATGCTTCTCGATATGTTTGGCATTGGTGGCCATTCACAGTTTTCAAATGCGCATATGATTTTGGTCCACGTACATTTACCAACAGCAGTCGCAAATAAAAACATTCATCATTTCTAGGATGAACAGTATACATGCGACACTTCAGAATGACATTCTCCTCATGTGTACGAATCATCATACGATACGCATAGTAATTCATTGCGCTTAGATTTTTATTCGTTGATACGCCTGAAAATGCAAAATTAAATGAATTGTTAATGGAAACCAATAATAGCAATAATTAGTGTGTGAATATTGTACCTGTAATTGGATCGACCATCTTCAACGTGATGTCGTATCCGTCTTGCCCTTGCCAATAAATGATTGGATATTGTAACGCATCGTACAAACGATGTGTCTCGTTTACACGGTGCATGATATTGCATCTTTGCTGAACGACAATGTCTCGCGATTTAGTTGGATCGCCAACAATAATTGCAGCAACATCATTGACGGTGGGTGCATTGAATCTTCGCACATGTTCACCTGTTGGGGTACAATCTGCTCTTATGACAAATTTGTGCGTATCCGATGGCATTCGTTCCAATGCTGTTTTGAACATATTAACCACAGCATTATTAGCGTGAAAACATGCTTGCAACTGTTCAATAATTGGTCTCTTTAACTGTTGTGTTCCCTGTATATTGCACCGCACATTCAGCTGATCCGCCATCGACGAAATGAAATATATTTGCAGAAATTGATGCGGTTCTTCTGGTGTTGGCACCATTGAGCCATGCAAATGATATATTTTTCCTTGTATCTGTAATTGCAAACAATCATTTGTTAAGAATACGGTGTAACTTCTGATCGTGTGATGGTGTAGTGTGTGGTGTATATGTAGTTGTTATGTGTTGCAATTTATTGTGTTGGTGTGAGTGATTGGTTATGTGTGTTGTATCTTTTACCTTGCAAGTCGGCATGAAGCCGCCTTCTCGAATGATATTAGCTCCAAAGGAAGTCATGCGAAAGCAGTTATTGTATTCAAGGATGTGTTGGAGAAAATGGCTGGAATCGGGATCACTTCCATCGAACAATGGTTTCAGTGGCTGTGGTGGTGTAAGTAATGGATCCAGTTTGACTTTTCCACTTGGGCAGCACAATCCAGCCGTTTCTCTTTTGAACTTTAACGCATTTCAATATCGGCATATAGTCGTCATTGGTCCAATATCTGAATTTTCATCATCACTGTAGTTCGCAGTGGGATCATATTGGAATGCCAAGCGATTGTATGATGCCAATGATCTAGGCATTTTGGACTATGGACAGAGTGGTGAATTTAACCTCAAATGCACGATCCACATAATTTACACAGTTTAACTTACCACCTTAAAGACAAATGCCTGCTGTTGAAATTGAATAAAAATTTGCACAATACACGTGATTGATTTGATGGTTTCCAATCGAAATGTTAGGAAACGAATAACTTATTTTTTTTCACAATTTCACAGTGAACAAAATACCGGTTTGTCACATGAAATTAACTGAGCAGCTGTCAAACAATGTATCACGCACCGGCGCCATCTACTTAAAATATTGGTTTGTAGTACATGCTATGTATCAGAGATGGCTCTGCATGTGAAACATATGTTTATTAAACTGCAAAGGTTATTCAACAGATAAATAAAATAGGCAATAGACCTATAATTTAAAATTAATATTTATTGTGCAATTTTTATTGTTACTTATATTAATACCTTTTTGCGGTATTGATTGCTTAATTATTGACAAATTTTTGTTCGTTTTGATTTAATAAATACAGGTTAAGTAAGTATGCAATATACAATGAATGATAGTATAATGAGGAATATTCCAATAACAGCTGTTACTTTTCTGTACTTTGCGTACTCAAACGATGCACAGAAAACACATGTTATTTTAACAGTATAATGAAAAAAGATTTTCCCGCTTTTCTGTTGAAATTTTTCCTGAATTTTCTTTGCTATAAACCTCACGGAGCCCGAGACCTTTCCAACGAATGCAAAACCGTGAAAATCGGTTCGTGCGTTCTAAAGTTATAGCATCAGGAAGGAAAACCCGACTTATTTTTATATAGTAGATATTTGCTTCCAGCTTAATGATTAGTTTAGAGAAAACACATAAGCCGTCCGACGCGTATATATTGTTACCTTTTTTTTTTTTTTTTTTTTTTTTTTTTTTTTTTTTTTTTTTTGTAGTAACCCTATGTGGAGGGATTTTATTTTCTGCACATCCCATGCATATTTGCATTATATGTGCATTTTGTCAAAACATTTAACATTTATATATATATATATATATATATATATATATATATATATATATATATATATATATATATATACATATTAAAATGTAAATGATAACATGAAAATTAATCTTTACAAAAAATTTAAATAAGAACAATAATTGTATTCCTAATTATTAGGAATACAATTAAATAACCAATAAAAACAAAATTACATAATATTAATATTATATTATTTTTTTCCTCTCTCAGCTTAAGAATTTATTTACTTAAGAATAAATTTAGATGTTTTGAAAATAAAATATCGGGACTGATAGGCCATCCGGGAATATGAGTCTTTGACTGTCTTCGTATGTCTTGAGTCAGTCTACATTCATAAATCAGGTGGGTGAATGTCTGTTCAGTGTAACTGTCGCATTTACAAGTATTTGAGTCAGTAAGTTTGAATCTGTATAAGTATGAGTTTGTATTTCCGTGTTCAGTTAGTATTTGTGTTAGATAAAATGTATGTTACGTTTATTACAATAATAATAAATGTTGATTATTTATTTTATTATGGATTACATGTGTTCATTATTTGACAATGGTCTACACACTTGGTAAATTAAAATTAAATTAAAGTATTAATTAACGTCCACTTTTTTGTAACTAAGGCTAATTGGGACGGGTTATCTACAGGTTACCACCCTTTTCTAGCCAGGGTGGCACTCAGGATTTTATTTAATGAATTTCGTCACTAAATAAATTCCTTTGTCCTGGCGAGAATCGAACTCGCCACTCTAGGTTTACCATGTGAGCTTAAGGCAACGCTTTAACTCACGTTGCTAACCTGAGCCCCAAATTATTCTTTAGTACTACTCATAGTATGCACTGATGACTTCACTTCTAATAAGTACAATAACTCACGATGAAACGAACACGGCACAGCATTGAATTTCACAAAGAACACGACACTGCACTGTTCTTCACATAAAACACTGTACCGTACTAAAACTACTCGTAAAACGATAGATACCAACTGGCGCCCCCTAACATTACTGGTGCCATCGGTCTTAATGGGTCGTTTCCTTTCATCTACTTCGTACTTTCTTAATACGTGATTAACTCTGTGTACTTCTTCATGAACGTAGTTTTAGGAACAATATAATTTAGTTTTTGGCTCAAAGGGTATTTGCTTTTGCCATATTTGAATACATTTAATGATATGTTTATTTAGCTCATTGTTAACGCTGGTGCAGATCCTTCAAGTGCTTGGGTAGGTGTCGTCGTCTCTCATTTTGCTCTCTACTTCTCACTTTGTAATAACACAATAACAATCACTCACATCAGTCATTTAATGAGGACACTTTATTTTTCATAAATTTCCTTCAAAGAACTAGGTTTTCAAAAACGTTTCGGGTATTTTTCCTTTTGCCTCCGCCAGTTATTTTTTTTTATTGATGAAAAGTATTGTACATTACTCGTACAGAAAGTGACTTTACGATGCTCGATCGAATTAACAGGCTCGGCTTCGCCTCGCCAGTCAAACATGATCTCGCAACGTAAAGTGCCACTTTCGGCCCTAGTAACGTAATATACTATTACTATATATTGTTTTAAACATAACCTACTTGTAGAAAGATCTTGATATTGTCACGGTTTTGTTTAAATTTCATAAACAACTACAAGACGAAAATTATACCATTTTGTTATTACAATAAAATGCATTTTTTATGTTTACAAATAACTTATTTGTACTAGCTTAAAAACTCTGTACCTTTTAACCACAAACACGTTTACTAAGCTCCTCATAGAACCTTTAACTTTGTAATAATACTTATCTTTCAAACATATGATCTACAAAACATATGAACCACAAATATGTGATTTGCAACTTGTGCCTCCTTAGATGATCCCCTTCTTCTGCCCATACCTTCCTTCTCCTCAGTTTCTTCATGAGCCTTCCTTCTATACTGCTCAAAAATGAATAGGGATATTGGTTATTTTTTCATATCCTATTAATTTTAATTAAATCGATCTTAATTAAATTTCTTTTTTATAGGGGAAAAAAAGACAATAATTTCTAATAAATATTAATGATATTTATAATAAGAAAAAAAAAATATGCTAGGCCCCATACATATCACAAAACAGCCAATATCCCTATTCATTTTTGAGCAGTTTACTTCAACCAGCGAAGTGTTCTGTCCGAGTATCTTCTGGATCACCCCAGGCTTCCAGAACGCCTTCCCTCGTTTGTTAGTCTTGCGCATAGACTAAATTATTCGGCCTGAATTTTTTTACTACATTTGGTCTTCTTTCTTCCACCGATTTCCTCCTGTTCTCATACATATTTTTGTATGCTTCTTTTTGTTCCGGACATAGAAAATCCATCTGATATCTCAGTATCAGAGTGTCCTCCACATAAATGTATACCCGATATTTGAATATAAAATTATTCAAATTTGTATCTAAAAATATATCCGACTTATCTGAACTCATCTTTTTCAAACTACTTTTCATTGTCCCTACATATTTTCGACATGTCCGTTCGATTGCGGATGATAAGCTGGAGTGGTCAGATGTTTGATTCCAAAATGTCTTCAAAACTGTTTACACTCACTAGATGTGAACTAAGTAAGTAAGTTATCGGTCTTGGGTATGTCAAAATCCACGTCTGAATAGGGCTAATAATAACCGCTGAAGTTGTTGAGTTTAGTTTTACAATCTCCACCCAAACTCAATGGGCACCAACAACTAACAAAAAAGTGCTCCTCAAAAAAGTTCCCGCTAGGTCTAGATGTGCCCGAGACCATACTTTTGTAGTCTCTGCTGCAATCAACCCACCCGATATCACCAGCTTCCGGGTAACCCACCCTTAGTGTTCCATTACACCCCATTCATAATTAACACCTCTCTTATAATGGAACTATAGTTCAGCAAAAAGGGAACTACCATTTCTTACCCCCGGTAGGCCACACTACCTTAATACCATCAGTATTGTGAAGCTGGATCTCAGATAAAATAAAAATAAACTGCTAAAATATTTCCTCAGTGGCTCTTTTGCCCGCATACCGATTACAGACAGAAAAGGACATCAAAACCCTTTCGATGTCCTTGTCCAATCCTGGCCACCACCTCTTTTTGGATAAACGAGAGAACTACTGAATACATCGTCGTGTAGGTTACTGGTTTATTAATGGGCATTGTTCTTGATCAATTTTATATTCAAGACTGAATATATTTCGAAATACATTTTATTCTAACTCAAATATGATGCAAGGTATTTGTACTTTAGTGTTTTCAGCCTTTAGTAACGTCCCCCCACCCACAAACCTTTTATTCATTGTTTTAGCAGATTTCCCTTAAGAAAATCAGCTATTGAGGTCATACTCATGACGCGAGTTTTGAAAAATTTCTTCAAATGTCCATCGATCCTACCCAGGAGATGACGAAAATGAGGTCCGTTCAAAATTATATATATATATTTGTCTGTTAGCGCTCTAGCGGTCGCAATTTTCGTTTGATCGTTACCAAACTCGATATTTAAACATTTTATGTAAAAATAAAGATCAAGTTCGTTAATGGCTGAAATCAGACCAGTGGAAGGGGGGGGGGTTTAGAGGGGAGGATTTTCGAAAATTCGAAATTTCTCCATTACTATACGTCGGATCGAAAAATTATATAGAATCAATCTTATTGCAAATTAAATTTACTATAAATAGTGTTATATACGTTTATTCTGTATCTTGAATATTAACCGAGATATTTGCGTTTTTCTGTTTTCTGCTTCTGATCGGCTAGTCGTGAGTTTCCGTCAAGAGCTAGTTCGGGCCATTCCAGTAACTTTTTTAGCAGATTTCCCTTAAGGGAAATCAGCTATTGAGGTCGTACTCATGACGCGAGTTTTGAAAAATTTCCTCAAATGTCCATCGATCCTACCCAGGAGATGACGAAAATGAGGTCCGTTCAAAATTATATATATATATCTATATATATATATATATATATATATATATATATATATATATATATATATATATATATATTTGTCTGTTAACGCTCTAGCGGTCGTAATTTTTGTTTAATCGTTACCAAACTTCATATTTAAGCGTTTTACGTAAAAAGAGAGATCAAGTTCGTTAATGGCTGAAATCGGACCAGTGGGAGGGGGGGTTTAGAGGGGGGGATTTTTGAAAATTCAAAATATCTCCGTTACTATACGTCGGATCGAACAATATTATAGAATCAATCTTATTGCAAATTAAATTTACTATAAATATTGTTATATACATTTATTCTCTATCTTGAATATTAACTGAGATATTTGCATTTGTATTCTGCATGTGCTCGGCAGCAGTGGCTATGTTCGGACTTTCCGTCGTGAGCTCTGGCGGCCGTTTTTGTAATTATTCGTCCCTCTCGTGAATAGGTTTAGAGGTTACTTACTACTACAGCTGTTATTAGGCAGATTTCTCTATTGTAAAACTTCACGTGGGAAATCTGCTTAGTTTACGCAGCCCCTGCGTGACGGACTTTTTTTTTTTTCTTTTTCTCCTCATAGTAACCCTGTGAGGAGTTATTCATTCGAATACATGTTCCATTGCCACATGGCATATTACATGTATTATTATGTTTAAATACATCATTATTTTACAATAAATATTTGTTTATCATCTGTCATTCAAATATTCAAGAAATAAAATGAAATAAAAAAAAAAAATAAATAAAATAAAATACAATATTAGGATAAGTATGGTAATTACAAACAGAATTAAAAAATGTAGTTCCAGTATATAATTCCATTAGGGGGGGTTTAGAGGGGGAGAATTCGGAAAATTCTTAATATCTCCGTTTTTATGCGTCGGATCGAAAAATTTAATGTTCTATAAATGTTGTTATGTACATTTTTTTCATGTTGAGTATTAACTGAGCATTTTTTAGTTTTCGGTCTTCAGTAAAGCCCCACTCCTACTCATCTCATATTAACATTATTCTATTATGATATTAAACACTTTATTTGAAGCTTAAATACCGAATATTGTTCTCTTGGAACTTTTGAGATAAATGCAAAAACATGACGCACGTGGGAAATCTGCTTAGTTAACGCAGCCCCTGCGTGTCGGACTTTTTGTTACATATATGTATTTGTTCACTAATATTTTCATGTCAGATATAATTTGCAAGTCGTTTTATATGGGCTTCTTATTAAGAAAGAAATAGAGAACGGAGTGAGTGAAAACGTCTTGAGAGTGATTTTACTAAATTTAGGAAATCTGCTTAGTTTACGCTCACCTGCTCCACGGACTTTTTGCATCAATTGATCACAGATAATAGTCCTGGCACAAAAAAAAACAAAACAAAAAAAAACCAAACTTTGTTCAGAGTTTTAAAGGAAAGTTAAAGACGGACTCCATACATCGGCCTATAGTCCCATTGCTCCAATATCCTGGTTGGCTGTAAAAGATAAATGCAATGATCCCGGAGGATGCTTCCCTCATCCTTGTCCAATTCCAGGATATACAGGATGCCCAATCCTATTCCCTCCTATCTCCCCAGCCAGGATGAAATGTCTCTACAGTCGATAAAACACAATTCCCATTACCACTTGCACAATTCACCATTATTTATATACACAAGTCGATTCTGCAACCTATTTATGTTACCAATTATATTTTTTGCTATATAACCATTTTATTGTGATGACTTCCTTGATAAGACTATTACATGTTCGTATCAGACTATTCAATTCATATTGATTTTATTAATTGTCTTTATTTCTCTCTCTTGTTGATCAGTTAACGCGTTGACCTTAATCTCGCATGGTAAACCTGGAGTGGCGAGTTCGATTCTCGCCTGGGCAAAGGAATTTATTTATTGACGGAATTCATTAAATAAAATCCTCAGTCCCACCCTGTCTAGAAATGGGTGGTAACCAGCAGATAACCCATCCTAATGAGCCTTAGTTGCAAAAATTGGACGTTAATAAATAATTTTCTTTTAAACTATGAACGTTTTTTTTTATATATGTAATGGCCTTGGAATTGGAAATATAAATGATTCTTTCTCATTTTTTAATAAATATTTTATGTGACTTAGAATGCTGGAAAATCAGAAGCATTCCCCAGAATTATTTATTAGAAATTATTTTTTGGTCTCGGAATGGAGAATTTTTCTTCTGATTAATGAATGACCACAAAATTGTTTCTAGACTGTAGATTGTTTTGTCTCATTAGATGATAATTGGTTATATTATCATAATGACATAAGTGTGGTGACTTGTAGATAACCCGTCCCAAGTAGCCTTAGTTGCAAAAAGTAGACGTTAATAAATAATTTTCTTTTAAACTATGAACGTTTTTTTACATATGTTATGGCCTTAGAATTGGAAATATAAATGATTCTTTCTCATGTTTTAATAAATATTTTATGTGACTTATAATGCTGGAAAATCAGAAGCATTCCCCAGAATTATTTATCAGAAATTATTTTTTGGTCTCGGAATGGAGAATTTTTCTTCTGATTAATGAATGACCACAAAATTGTTTCTAGACTGTAGATTGTTTTGTCTCATTAGATGATAATTGGTTATATTATCATAATGACATAAGTGTGGTGACTTGTAGATAGATAACCCGTCCCAATTAGTCTCAGTTGCAAAAAGTAGACGTTAATAAATAATTTTCTTTTAAACTATGAACGTTTTTAGCAGATTTCCCTTAAGGGAAATCAGCTATTGAGGTTGTACTCATGACGGAATTTTCGAAATTTTTCTTCAAATGTCCATCGATCCTACCCAGGAGATGACGAAAATGAGGTGCGTTCAAAACTGTATATATATATATATATATATATATATATATATATATATATATATATATATATATATATATATATATATGTCTGTTACCGCTCTAGCGGTCGCAATTTTTGTTTGATCGTTACCAAACTCGATATTTAGTCGTTTTATGTAAAAAGAAAGATCAAGTTTGTTAACGGCTCAAATCGGACCAGTGGGAGGGGGGGTTTAGAGGGGAGGATTTTCGAAAATTCGAAATATCTCCGTTACTATACGTCGGACCGAAAAATTGTACAAAATCAATCTTATTGCAAATTAAATTTACTATAAATATTGTTATATACATTTTTTCTCTATCTTGAATATTAACCGAGATATTTTCATTTGTATTCAGCGTGTGGTCACCAGTAGGCTATGTTCGGACTTTCCGCCGAGAGCTCTGATGGCCGTTTCCATAACTCTTCGTCCCTCGTGAATAGGTTTAGAGGTTAGGTTAACTGTTTTTTTGGGGCTAGAAACTACTGGGTTATTACGTCCTAAATAATGTTTTAGGTTTAGAGGTTTCTTACTACTACAGTTGTTATTAGGCAGATTTCTCTACTGTAAAACTTCACGTGGGAAATCTGCTTAGTTTACGCAGCTCCTGCGTGACGGACTTATTTTATATATGTAATGGTCTTGGAATTGGAAATATAAATGATTCTTTCTCATTTTTTAATAAATATTTCATGTGACTTAGAATGCTGGAAAATCAGAAGCATTCCCCAGAATTATTTATTAGAAATTATTTTTTGGTCTCGGAATGGAGAATTTTTCTTCTGATTAATGAATGACCACAAAAGTGTTTCAAGATCTTCTCTTATTAGATGATAATTAATTATATTATTATAATGACATAAGGGTGGCGACCTGTAAATAACTCGTCCCAATTAGTCTTAGTTGCAAAAAGTAGACGTTAATAAATCATTTATTTTTATTTTATTTCTCTCTCACCACTACTACTTTTAAAAAGATTACTTTCTTAAAAAGATTTTATGAAGGTCGTAAAAATGAATGATTTCGTTGCCGAATAAGGTGAACCTAAATCTTCAATTTGTTCGAAATGAAGATCATTTGTAAACACTTAAACACATTTCAAAAATATTTACTCTATGCTTCTTCATTTTAACTAGTAACAGCACAATTACTTTTTACGTCGCACGGACTTTAACGTCTGCCGGAAAATCATAGTGCTCTCACCTTTTTCACATGTTTTGAATCGCATAAATAACGCAAGACCAAAATTTAGAATAAATTATGCAGATCAGGATACATGCTACGTCGATAATATTAAAAATATGTGTTCCGAATTCTTTAACTATTTCGACAATTATCCGAGATATTGATATATCGTTAGTTTACGTCGGATCGAAATATTGTATAAAACCAACCTTATTTCAAAAAAGTCCGTCACGCAGGGGTTGCGTAAACTAAGCAGATTTCCCACGTGAAGTTTTACAATAGAGAAATCTGCCCAATAACAAGTGTAGTAAGTGGTAAGGGATCACTAAACTTATACACGAGGAACGAATAGTTACGAAAACGGACGCCAGAGCTCTCTTCGGAAAGTACCAAACAGCTCACTCCTGCCGACCAATGCAGAATGCAAATACAAATATCTCGGTTAATATTCAAGATACAGAATAAAGGTATAGAACAATATTTATAGTAAATGTAATTTGCAATAAGATTGATTCTATAAAATTGTTCAATCCGATGCATAATAACGGAGATATTTCGAATTTTCAGAAAATCCCCACTCTAAACCCCCCTCAGACTTGTCCGATTTCAGCCATTAACGAACATGATCATCCTTTTTACATAAAACGATTAAGTTTGGTAACGATCAATCAAAAATTGCGACCGCTAGAGCGTTAACAGACAAATATATATATATATATATATATATATATATATATATATATATATATATATAAAATTTTGAACGGACCTCATTTTCGTCATCTCCTGGGTAGGATCGATGGACATTTAAAGAAATTTTTCGAAACTCGCGTCATGAGTACGACCTCCCTTAAGGGAAATCTGCTAATAAATGTACTATAAATATTGTTATATACATTAATTCTCTATCTTGAATACTAACAAAGACATTTGCATTTTTCAGTTTTCAGCCTTCAGGAAACTCCCACTTCTGCTCATGTCACATTAACAATATGCTGTTATATAATAAACGACTTTATTCGTAGCTTAAATATCAATTATTGTTTTCAACAGACCTTTATTGTACCACATACAAATTCTAATTCATTATATATTACAGTTCTAGATAGAGTAAACAGTTTTCAATGAAATTAATAAATAATATTCAGGTACTTCAGTAATTGTTTGTCCTTCCAGTGAAGAATATTTTTATCTGTTGAACGGTGAGAGGTTGGATCACCTGTTTGTTTACAATTCAGACGCTTTCCGTTGGGAGGCTATCAAAATCGACTGAAGATTTTTTATTACCTTTTGTATTTATTTACGTAATATTCACGGTGGTGTAAAGTGTTACCAGTATGTTGATTTACCAATTGTCAAACTTTTTGTTGGAAATGCTCCTGCTTGAAGGACTTTATATATAGTTTAGAACGGACTTGAGTTTCGTTGTCTCTTAGGTAGTATCGATTGGCAATTGAAGACATTTATCGATAATCGCGTCACGAGTTCAACAGCTGATTTCCCTTGAGGTCGACCTGCTAAAACGTCAAGATGCCTGAAGCCGTTGTCCAATCATGTCGCCGACTGACCATAGCAGCTGGTCGAGTAGTGACTGGGTTCCCGAGGGCATCCTGAGATGAATATTGGATGGAGACGGGTGAGACAGGGTCCATTGCCGACGGAGGATGAGTGGGAAGTGGCGGCTCCCGCCATCTGGTGAATGTTTGATGAACCCTCTCCGAGGGGTTGTCTCTAGGGGGTTGCTCCCCCCAAATGCATCCTTACTTCTTGTTTCGTAGGGGAAGGAGAAAGGGAAAAAAAGCTACAATGGGCCTTCTTCCCATCCCGTCGCTTTTTTTTTCTCTCTTTTTTCATAAATAATATATCAGTAGTTGGGCTTTCCGGAATGGTGCTGCGTGATGTGGGTGTCTCCATAACAAACAGACCGACAAGGCACAGCTGTTTAGCAAAAGTCCAGACTGCGTAGAATAAGCAGATTCCCCAAGAATTGGTATAACACCCGTGATCTTATATCACCTCATTTCTATTTATATGGGGTTCAGGTTGGCCAAGAGAGTTAAAGCGTTGACCTTAATCTGACATGGTAAACCTAGAGTGGTGAGTTCGATTTCCGCCTGGGCAGAGGAATTTATTTAGTGACGAAATTCATTAAATAAAATCCAAAGTCCCACCCTGGCTAGAAAAGTCCGTCACGCAGGGGCTGCGAAAACTAAGCAGATGTCCCACGTGAAGTTTTACAATAGAGAAATTTCACGAGAGCCGAGCAGTCAAGGAAACGGCTGAACTAGCTTTTGGCGGGAAAGTCACTCTCGTCCGTTAGCAACTCAGATTTAATAAAAATGCAAATATCTCGTTTAATATTCAAGATAGAGAATAAATGTATATAACAATATTTATAGTAAATGTAATTTTCAATGACATTGATTCAGTACAATTCTTCGATCCGACGTATAGTAACGGAGTTATATCGAATTTTCGTAAATCTTTTCCTCTAAACCCCCCTCCCAATGGTCCGATTTCAGGTTTAACGAACTTGATCTTTCTTTTTACATAAAACGACTAAATATCGAGTTTGGTAACGATCAAACAAAAATTGCGACCGCTACAGCGGCAACAAACATATATATATATATATATATATATATATATATATATATATATATATATATATATATATATATACAGTTTTGAACGGACCTCATTTTCGTCATTTACTAGGTAGGATCGATGGACATTTGAAGAAAAATTTCGAAAATTCCGTCATGAGTACAACGTCAATAGCTGATTTCCGATAAGGGAAATCTGCTAAAAGGGTGGTCTGCTAAGTTGCAAAAAGTGGACGTAAATTAATAATTTTAATTCTATTTATATGTAAAAAACCACTAACAAGTATGAACGAATAGCTCGCTCAATACGAGAGTTTTCAAAAAATGCATAGAGCAACAATTTGAGGCAATAAATATTTTAACATGATTAGTTCTTATACATTTTATGATCCAACTCATTAAAACGAACGTATTTAGAATTTTCGAATCCCCTACCCCTAATCCCACAGTATTTCAGGTCCGATTTCTGCCCGTAACAAAAATGACGGTTATGCAATTTCCTGTTATTTTCCTTTTAATTATTTTGTATGCTTCTGCAAAATATTGACGTAAATCAGCTGATATAAGAATCAGCTGTTATTTTGGAAGACATCTTGAATTCCCTCTTTCCAATCTCGTGACATATGAATCCCGAGTAGAGAATAGTTATTTATTGTACAAGTGACGAAAGTAGATCATTTTACAACTCGAGTGAAACGTTTACCCACACGAGCGAAGCGAGTGTGGTAATTTCACGAGAGTTGTAAATTCTACTTTCGTCACGAGTGTAATATTAATTTTTTTCTGTAATCGTGTAATACATGATCAAATCTAACCAGAATATGAACAAAATTAGGATGTTGTGAAGATTATGGTATGTTGTTGGTAGGTTATAAGCATGGTTGTGAAAGGTTATAAGCATAGTTATAAAACAACTAGTGATGGTAGTGAAGTAGTGCAGTTATAAACAAGTGCAGGTTATAAACAAGGAAGGTAATTATTATTATATTTAAATTTTAAAATATATTGATTATTTCCACCAATAATTCATTCACATTTCAATTTATTTTGTTAAAATAAATTCTTACAATGTTAAGAAACATTTAAAAGCATTTAATTTCCAACTTCAAATTATTTTTTAATTTATACTTATTACTAATTAAGAAGGCAATTCACTTTATTCACTCTATTGCCAAATGTTTCACTGTCTTCACTCATTTCAGTTTAGTAATGTTACCATTATTCAACGATTACAGAAAAAGTCTTGTATAATCAATCCTGTTTCGTAACTGGCTTTTGGCTCCGCCAACAAGGTGAGCCAAGTTTAAAAGCATGTAGGAAAAGCAGGCAAACTAGTGAGGAGGTATTTAGCCCTGTGTAATAGGATGCTAAGGGTAGTTGTGCAAACTGTGAGTGTATAAGGGATGGGCGGGCAGACCACAGAGGCAAGAAACCATATTGCAGGGAGGTAGCAGTTTGCTGGATGTGGTCAGCTGTTGTGGTCAGGCTGCCTTTCAACCAAGAGGATTAACCCGCAGTACCTTTCCCAGGGTCTAATTCATTAGCCAATGATTTTAAGTGCTCCATAACTCCCATATTTGAGATTTGAGGTATTTTTGAGAAATACCTAATGCAGAGCTATAATTCATATTTCAATAAATACACCGGTTGTATAATCCGACTAAGTTATACAGGGCGTTTCTGGATTAGGTGTCCTGCCTTAAAATATGATAGATCTCAAAACAAGCGAAACAAATCTGATGATGTAGGAACCACAAGACTTATTTGAAGAAGAATGTCAAGCTGCTCAAACTACATTGGAAGACAATGGAATTCCCAAAAAACATAAAAGTCCGTCACGCAGGGGCTGCCTAAACTAAGCAGATTTACAATAGAGATATCTCCATACGAGAGCCAAACAGATACGGCAAAGGGCCGAACTAGCTTAGTAAATTTAATTTGCAATAAGATTGGTTCTATACACATTTTTGATCCGACGTATGGTAACGGAGATATTTCGAATTTTCGAAAATCCCTCCTCTAAAACCCCCCCTCCCACTGGTCCGATTTCAACCATTAACGAAATTGATTTGTCATTTTGCATAAAACCAGTCTGCCAGTTTTAGCAGATTTTCCTTAAGGGAAATCAGCTATTGAGGTCGTACTCATGACGCGATTTTCAAAAACTTTCTTCAAATGTCCATCGATCCTACCCAGGAGATGACAAAAATGAGGTCCGTTCAAAATTATATATATATATAATTTTGAACGGACCTTATTTCCGTCGTCTCCTGGGTAGGATCGATGGAAATTTGAAGAAAGTTTTTGAAAATCGCGTCATGAGTACGACCTCAATAGCTGAATTCCCTTAAGGAAAATCTTCTAAAACTGGCATTGCAAGACTCATCCCAAGCAATTGATAAAATTATTCTCTGCCTAAAGCAGCTGTCACATTATAATAAAATTTATTAGTCAACAATTAGATAAATAGTTTATAAGATGTGTACACATTCAATAGTGAAAATAGTTTTGATAGGTGGATAATAATAATGGGTAATTTGAAACAAATTGAAAAAATATTGTATTTGTGTGTGTGTGTGTGTGTGTGTGTGTATATATATATATATATATATATATATATATATATATATATATATACTTTATATATATATATATATATATATATATATATACTTTATATATATATATATATATATGGATATGAATATGTATATAAATGTACTCGTATGTATATAGTAAGATTACTCAAGTAGAAAAAAAAATGCAGTAAGTGTATATGACTGTGTGCTTTAAATTGATTTCAATTACTTGCAAAAAAAAAAAAAAAGGAGAAAATATGTTTATGTAATATAATATATAATGAAAAAATTTTATATACTATTATTATATAAGTAAGTATATTGCCAGTATTAAATATGTGTCCAATAGTTATTAATTATTGACCAAATATAAAGGCAGTTAAAAATATTAAGCCAGTAGTAAGAAGTGTAAATAGGTACAACTTAAGTCGGGTTACTAGTACACATTTTTAAGTAAACATGAATAAATAAAAATTCATTGGCCAATGATTTTAAATGCTCCAAAACTCCCATATTTGAGATTTGAGAAATACCTAATATAGAGCTATGATTCATATTTCAATAAATAAACTAATTGTATAAACCGATTAAGTTATGCAGGGCGTTTCTGGATTAGGTATCCTCTCTTAAAATATGATGGATCTCAAAACAAGGGGAAAAGTCCGTCACGCGGGGGCTGCGTAAACGAAGCAAACTTCCTTCTGGAAGGTTTACAATAGAGACATCTGCATACAGGTAACACTTAATACGATCGCGAATAAATACAAACGGTAATGAGAAATCTTTCGATTAATTTTAATAAGCTCCCAACGGAAAGGGCTTCTGAATTGTAAACAAATGAGCTGAAAAGTAGATAGAAATATTCTTGACCGGAAAGAAAAAGAATTACTGTGATATATGTCCGAACATAACATATTAACTTTATTGCTAACTATTTACTATATCTAGTATTGTAATTTATAATGAATCAGAATAATTGTTATTGCAATTAGTTAAATGTTAGTAGTCCAAGAACTAAAGATGTTGGGGGGTATCAACAGAACGTATTTGCATATATCTCACAAAGTAGAAGCTTACACTAGTCTCTAAACCAATTTCGCGAGAGCCGAACAGTTACGGAAACGACAGACCTTACTTTCGGCACAGTCTCACGAACAGAACCGACAATAGCCGATCTCATCTCATCCGTTATCCGCACATACTTAATGAAAATGCAAATATCTCGGTTAATATTCAACATCGATTATATACAAGTTTTTGATCCGTATTTCGAGTTTTTGAGTTTGATTTCGAATTTTCGAAAATCCCCCCTCTTAACCCCCCTCTCACTGGTCCCATTTAAGCCATAAACGAACTTGATCTTGCTTTTCGCATAAAACGAGTTAATATCGAGTTAGGTAACGATCAGACACAAATTACTACCGCTAGAGCGTTAACAGACAAATATATGTATGTATGTGTATATAACTATATCTATATATATATAAAATTGTAACCTCTGTCTGTACATTGATTTTTTTCTCGAAATTTCACGATAACTTTTCGTTTCACATGTCATAGACACCATATCTGCATTTTGTTTATTTTGTGTATGTTTGTTTGTTACCTTTTCACTCATAAACGGCTGAACCGAATTTTATGAAACTTGGTATGTATATTACTACTAACCCAACTTAGACATTAGGCTATATTAATTTTCTCTGAGGCGAACAGGAGTGGGGGTTATAAGGGAAGCCTGAAATTAAAAATAGCGATATTGGTTTTTCGGCAAATATGCAAATAACAAAAGTGGTTTATTTTGTTATTTAGAGTAACTTTTGTTATATACACTTTTGTCGTATACCGAAGTTTAAATGCGTTATACGCTAAAAATTATAGCGGGAGTCAACAATATTATTTGCCAAAAAAGACTCAACCAAACTAAATAAAACTCGGTATGCGCATTAGCACTAACGTCTTCATTGTTATAAGCCATACCAACATTTCTAGGGACGGGCAGGACTGGGGGTTATAAGGGAGGCCTGAAATTAAAAATAGTGATATTTCGTTTCCTATTGGTTTTTCCGCAAATATAAACATAACAAAAGTTGTTTATTTTGTTATTTGGAATAACTTTTGTTATATACACTTTTGTCGTATACCTAAGTATAAATGAGTTTTACGTTAAAACTTTAGCGGGAGCCAACAATTTTATTGGGCACTAACAAACTTAACAAAGCTCGGTATGTCAATTAGCATTAATTCTTCCATGATTATAAGTTATATTAAAATTTTTAGGTTCGAACGGGAGGGGGGTTATAAGGAAGGCCTGAAATAAAAATTCACCTTATTTACATGTATAAGAGACGGGAAATATAAAAATATCGAAGACAGTGAAGACTTATCGAACAAATATTCTATTATTAGCAAATCCACGGCAACGACGGGTATCAATCCTAAACACTGGGACGGATAAATGTCAAAATATTGTGCAATGTAAAGCTTGCTAAAAAGTACCATCACCATTCAGCCTCAAATGAATTCCCGGGCGAAGCCGGGTATCTGAGCTAGTATATATATAAAATTGTAACCTCTGTCTGTACATTGATTTTTTTCTCGAAATTTCACGATAACTTTTCGTTTCACATGTCCTAGACACCATAAATGCATTTTGTTTCTTTCGTGTCTGTTTATTTGTTTGTTACCTTTTCACGCATAAACGGCTGGACCGAATTTTATGAAACTTGGTATGTATATTACTACTAACCCAACTTAGACTTTAGACTATGTTAATATTCTCTGAGACGAACAGGAGTGGGATTATGAGGGATCTCTGAAATTAAAAATAACGATATTTCGTTTCCTATTGCATTTTCGGCAATTATGTACATAACAAAAGTTGTTTATTTTGTTATTTAGAGTAACTTTTGTTATACACACTTTTGTCGTATACCTAAGTATAAATGAGTTATACGTTAAAAACAACTCTGGAAGTCAACAATGTTATTTGGCACAAAAAACTCAACCTAACTAAACCAAACTCGGTATGTGAATTAGTACTAACGCCTTAATTATAATTAGCCATACCAACAGTTCTAGGGACGGGCAGGAGTAGGGGTTATAAGGGAGGCCTGAAATTAAAAATAGCGATATTTCGTTCCCTATTGGGGTTTCGGCAAATATGCACATAACAAAAGTTGTTTATTTTGTTATTTAAAGAAACTTTTGTCATATACACTATCGTTATATACCGAAGTATAAAGGCGTTATATGCTAAAAATGATAGCGGGAGTCAATTTTATTTGGCACAAAAGACTCAACCGAACTAAATAAAACACTCGGTATGTGTATGAGCACTAACGCTTTCCTTAAAATAAGCCATACTAACATTTCTAGGGACGGGCAGGAGTAGGGGTTATAAGGGAGGCCTGAAATTAAAAATAGTGACATTTCGTTTCGTAATGGGGTTTCGGTAAATATGCACATAACTAAAGTTGTTTATTTTGTTATTTAGAGAAATTCGCTCAACAATTCTTTGGAACTGCCAGATACCTCACCGGGAAAAATTAATTCAAATGTATGTTAATATTTTGTGCTTAATAATTCAAATCTATGCATAATGCACAGGAAACGGGAAATATGACAATGTGGACAGTGAAGTCTTAAATAAAAAAATAATTTTATTATTAACAAATCCACAGAAACGGTATTTACACTAAACACTGGAACGGGTAAATGTCAAAATATTGTGCAAAGTAAAGCCTTACCAAAAAAATACGATCACCATTCAGCCTCAAATGAATTCTCGAGCGAAGCCGGGTATCTGACTGAGCTAGTATATATATATATATATATATATATATATAATTTTGAACAGACCTCATTTTCGTCATCTCCTGGGTAGGATTGATGGACATTTGAAGAAAGTTTTAGAGAATCCCGTTAAGAGTACAGCCTCAATAGCTGGTTTCCCTTAAGGTCTTTTATGTCATATTAAAACGTCCGTCACGCAGGAGCTACGTTTACTAAGCAGATTTCCCACGTTTTTGCATTTATCTCAAAAATTAAAAGTTCAATGAGAACAATATTTCGTATTTAAGATTCAAATTAAGTGTTTCATAGCATAATAGAATATTGTTAATATGAGATGAGTAGGAGTGGGACTTTACTGAAGACCGAAAACTAAATAAAGGCAAATATCTCAGTGAATAATCAAGACAGTAAAAAAATGTACATAACAACATTTATAGAACATAAAATTTGCAAGACGAATGGTTCTATACACTTTTTCGATCCGACGCATAATAACGGTGATATTAAGAAGGTTCGAAATTCTCCCCCTCCCCCTGGTCCGATTTCAGCCGTTAACGAGCATCATCTGTCTTTTTGTATAAAACGATTATATATCAAGTTTGGTAATGATAAGACAAAAATTGCGACCGGTACAGCGGTAACAGACAAATATATAGATAGATAGATATATACTGTTTTGAACAGACCTCATTTTTCCTCCTGTAGGATCGATGGACTTTTGAAGACAAATTTCGAAAATCACGCAGAGGATTTAACCACAATTGCTGATTAACCTTACGGAAAATCTGTTAATATCTCTAACTGTCACTTGAAAAAAAAACACTATAGGAGAATATAATACATTCAATTACTAGAAAATTTATGTTTGTAGAACGAGTAAAACGTAGTTTCCTGTCGGCAAAACAGATTATTTCTTTGAAGGGCTAATTGGTGACAGAAGGTCTCTAGAGAAAGCTATTAAGCGATGTAACCTACGGAGGAATACGTATATATATAAAGGGAGAACCACTAATGAATTCCATAAAGGGGGCAAAACGATAGAAAAATAAAGGCTTTCATTCATAAAGAGAGCTTGACTGCCATACATAAAGGAGCTCCTTAAAACTTTTTAATGGCAATTCTCTCTGCTCGAGTTGGAAGAGGTTTTTAGAAAAAAAAAACATTGAAAATAATAGGCATCAAAACGTTTAAAGAATCGTAATCGGTGGAATATAGTAAATTATATTGAAAAAAAAATTCCTCAAGCGAGAGCAGCGTAAACAAAGCAGATTTCCCATTTGCTGGTATGACACACTTGTAATCACATCGTTTTTAGCAGATTTCCCTTAAGGGAAACCAGGTATTGAGGTTGTACTCATGACGGAATTTTTCTTCAAATGTCCATCGATCCTACCTAGTAGATGATTAAAATGAGGTCCGTTCAAAAACTGTATATATATATATATATATATATATATATATATATATATATATATTTGTCTGTTACCGCTCTAGCGATCGCAATTTTTGTTTAATCGTTACCAAAATCGATATTTAGTCTTTTTATGTAAAAAGAAAAATCAAGTTCGTTCACGGCCGACCGCGTGGGCGGGGGGGGGCTTAGAGGGGAGGATTTTCGAAAATTCGAAATATCTCCGTTACTATACGTCGGATTGAAAAATTGTACAGAATCAATCTTATTGCAAATTAAATTTACTATAAATATTGTTATATACATTTATCCTCTATCTTGAATATTAACAGAGATATTTGCATTTTTATTAAATCTGGGCAACTAACGGACGACTTTCACGCCAAAAGCTAGTGCGGCCGTTTACCTTAACTGCTCGGCTCTCGTGAAATTTCTCTATTGTAAAACTTCACGTGGGTAATCTGCTTAGTTTACGCAGCCCCTGCGTGACGGACTTTCTCTATGTTCATTGAAATTTCTGTCTGTACATTGATTTTTTTCTGGAAGTTTCGAGATACTTTTTCGTTTCACATGCCATAGACCTGATAGCTACAATTTGTTCCCTTGGTGTGTGTTTGTTTATTTATTACCTTTACGCGCCTAAACTACTGAAGGGAATTCAATGAGACCTGGTATGTATATTACTACTAACCTAACTTAGACCATAGGCAATACTAGAATTCTATGAGAAGTACAGGAGTGGGGGTTATAAGGGTGACCTGAAATTAAAAATAGCGATATTTCGTTTCCTATTGGTTTTTTGGCAAAAGTGCAAATAACAAACGTTGTTTATTTTGTCCTTAGAGTAACTTTTGTTATATACACTTTTGTCATATAACAAAGTTTAAACAAAAAATACACTAAAAACTAAAGCGGGAGTCAACAATTTTACAGTGCATAAAAGATTTACGTCGGGTACCTTAGCTAATATATATATAATTTTCAGTGGACATCATTTTCGTCGTCACCTAGGTAAGATCGATGGACATTTGTGGTGTAAAAACTTAATAGCTGGTAATAAGTCCTTAAAATTCTGTCATTTTATCGCATATCCGGCATTGGAACGTAATATTACACCTGTTACAATGAATACATATATATATATATATATATATATATATATATATATATACGCACAAACACACACAGTTTATTTCTAATTGAAATTTTTGATAATATTATAGAAATACGAACAGAACATACGTTTATATTTTACGTCCTTGACTGGAAAATTTTTATTTTTTATTATACCATACTCGAGATATAACTTCTACATTCATTAAAGATTATATTTGTTAATTGGTGAAATCTAACCTGGAATAGACAGGTAGGGCATTTGAAAATTCAAAAAGAAAATGTTACACAACTAATCTTGTTTTTTTTTTCTTCCTCAAATATTTTGCGATTTATTCGTATTTTCTTGTCTTCCGCCTTCAGTAAACCCCCATTTCTACTCATGGGATTTATAGTGAGTAAAAGAGAATACATGGTGAAATGAGAACACCAGTGTGTTACCTAGTGTGAGGGAAATGGAGAACACCGGGATGTAGGAAATCTCCAGAGTTTACGCACCCCCTGCGTGAAGGACTTTAAATTCTATTTATCTATTTTGACTTATTCCGTTATTGCTTTTCTATCTCTTCTTTTATCTAAATTAAAAAAAAAAAAAAATCTGTTGGTTGTAGAGACTACCTGACAAAATAAAAATGCTGGAAATATCGGACTTTTCTCCCAATAGAGATTTCCAGGAATAGGTTCAAGGGAAAATGCAAAGTGGTTTAAGGGTTGTAGATATAGCCTGGAGAGGAAGTTCCAGAGGGAAACAGACTATTGCTAGGCAGGTACAGCTGGAGTACTCCAGGGCTCTTGCTTATAAAAAGTCTGGAGAGTGAGCTGGAAGGCAAACACACTTAGAGTGAGTGCCCACCTCTCTCCCTCCTGCTTCTCAAAGCACTCACACACCGCCCCCACCCCTCTTTCTTATCTCTTCTTATCTAATCAATCACCAAACTACCCTTATCAGCTAAGGTATAGTCAAAATGGAAGTCACGTCTTATCGCATAAGTCATTGCTTTTGCAGGATCTCTACCTGACACTGTATAAACAGGTGGTACTTATCTACATTTCAGGCAAAACACTATCGTTAAAACTCCGTCGGGTGGGGGCTACAAAAACTAAGCAGATTTTACAAGACTGGATAAGACGGAAGACAAGTGTATATGTATATACAGTGGAAGGTGGGGTACGTCAGACTGATTTTGACTATTCAAATTTTAATTTTGTAATTATTCAACCAAACTAAACATAATTGGCTATTCAAAATACTATATGATGTTATGTAAAACATATATATATATATATATATATATATATATATATATATATGTATACACTCAACCACAAAAAAAAACCGGACACTTAGATTTAGTCTTATAATTTTCTTAAATACTTAATATGTGTGTATATTAATCTTTTTAATTAAAATAATTGGTTAATCTATAGGTTATTTAAACAAAATCTGCCAAAAGTGAATAATTTTTATTGATTATTTACAAAAAAATACAAAAGAAAAAAAAAAAAGAAAAAGATAAATTAACACATTAAAAAAAAAAAAAATTATTCTTCATTTTTATTACAGTGAATGGTAGACTTCGCTACCCCAAGTGTTTCGGCAATGTAACGTAAGCTCCAGCCTTCCGTCTAAGTTTGAAAGACCCATTATTCTGGACCCAAATAAAAATAAAACATTAATTAAAGGAAATGCTTGGTTAATAATTAAAGATGTTTAAATGTGCGAAAAACTACTTACAGTTTAGAATAGATCAACTTCACGACAAATAAATCTAATCTGTGTTTTATCTAATTTTTTACTAATCCTGAAGGGATTAGTTCAATGGACTTAGACTCTAAATTCTCTGTAATAACTAGAATACCCACATAAAGAAAATTGCTGAAAATTAGCTTTTAATACGACAAAAATGAAGTGTCCGGTTTTTTTTGCGGTTGAGTGTATATATATATTCCAAAATTTTATTAAAATGATTTCAATTATATTTTTCCCAAATAAAAAAAAGTCCAATTGGTGTACCATCGACGATTTATTAATGGATTCAGTGAAACACAATTTAAACTAAAAAAAGTCCGTCACGCACTGGCTTCGTAAACTAAGTATATAGATTCCCCACGTACTGGTTTATCACACTTTTTGTCTCATATTACTACCTATTCCCTATTTCACAGCAGTGTTTGTTGGAAGAGAAGAATATTTACTTGGACAGAGAAAAAGACGTCCAATTCTTCACAAATGCAATCAAGAACAATTTTTCTGCTATCAAGAACAAGAGGGCCATAGCGAAGGAGCCCATGAAGTGTATTTATTACATGAGGCCCAGAAAGATAAAAAACTAAGTGCATTGGAGGGGCTGGAGATTGCATTGAACAAGAAACGTATTGGTAGTCGCTGTTTGAACAAGAAGACCGATTGCTATAAGTCTGTAATGGTGGGGGTGCTGGACCTCGATGTTATCTCCCGCGTGCCAGCCAGTCGCTGCTGTCTTTGTCAATGAATGCACGCAAGTAGGTCAGTAATATATTTTTTTGCTATACCTCAATAGATCTCTCACTCTCCGTATTTTATTTTAGGATTTGACTTAAGTACATTTATTATGTTCATTGTTAGATATTTATTTTGTGTTTTTATTTATTGATGTTAATATGATTAATGACCATGTTACAATGTATAGAGATTTTATTGATGTTATTGTTTTTCATGTGTAGCTCTGAAGATGGAGACAATAGTATTCGAAAGCGCTTAGCGCTGAAAAAAAAATTTGTGAAGAATTGCACGTCTTTTTCTCTATTCCCTATTTCTATGTAAAAAAAAATAAAAATAAAGATAAGTAGGAGGGTGAGGTTGCTGTAGACAGAAAACAAGAAAGCACGAATAACTCACGTAATACTTTAGTTACCAAAAAAAGGCATAGAGAAACAATTGCAGAAAATCAAAAGTTTAAGGTCGGTTCTATAACTTTTTATGACCCGATTCATAATTACGGAGTCATTTTGAGTTTTCTAACTACTCCTCGCTAAACCACCACCATGTCCGATTTCGTCCATTAACAAATAGGATCTTTAGTGTTGACTGAACAGCTAAATATCGAGTATGGTATTGATAAAGTTAATATTTTCGAGAAAAAAGTGAAAAATCATAATTGATTACGTCGTCGCAAAAGGTATTTCCACGTGTCTTAACCCTAGTATTACCGACCTCTCACAGGTCGCATGGATTACCAAGGGGGGGGGGGGGCTCCTCGAGCCCACAACCTTAAAAACCTTTTATTTTGGTTCTATAATTTTTTTAAATTTTTTATTTCTATTGGATTATGTTTAATGAACGTTTCTTATAACACCTGTGAAAAAAAAATTAAAAACAAAAATAAAAATAAATTAAAAAAAAAAGTTCAGATGGGGAAAAAAGGATGACTTTAAATTAAATGTAATTTTATTCCACTGGAGGATCATATCTAAACATTGTTAGAATAAAAAGTTATCTATATCTAAGTTATTATAACATTATAATAGAATAATAATTTAAGAAAATATAATTATCAGATTCGTAATGCAATTATCGGTGCTTTTGCACAATAATTTTTTTTCCAAGTGTTTATCCAGGATGCAGCATGGACTAATTGTTCCCCTAGTTGGGAACATCCTAGAAAATCTTCTCTTTTCTAAAAATGTACCTATCAGGAGCAATAATTATAACCCACTCAGTAAGATCTTTTTATATGAAAAAAAATTATATGGGGAGAATATATATATTTTGGGGGGGGGGGGGGGGGAGGGGGGGGGGGGGGGGGGGGGGGGGGGGGGATGTGAGGGGGTGGGTGGGGGGGGGGGGAGGGGGGGGGGGGGGGGATGGGGCGGCGGGGGGGGGGGGGAGGGGTTGGGGGTCGCGGGGGGGGGGGGGGGGGGTGGGCGGGGCGGGGGGGGGGGGGGGGGGGGTGGGGGGGGGTGGGGGGTGGGGGGGGGGGGGGGGGGGGGGGGGGGGGGGGGGGGGGGGGGGGGGGGGGGGGGGGGGGGGGGGGGGGGGGGGGGGGGGGGGGGGGGGGGGGCGGGGGGGGGGGGGGGGGGGGGGGCGGCGGGGGTGGGGGGGGCGGGGGGGGGGTGGGGCGCGGGGGGGGGGGGGCGGGCGCGGGGGCGGGGGGGGCGGGGGGGGGGGGGGTGGGGGGGGGGGCCGGGGGGTGGGGTGGGGGGCGGTCGGGGGGGTGGGGGGGGGGGGGGGGGGGGGGGGGGGGGGGGGGTGGGGGGGGGGGGGGCGGGGGGGGGGAGGGGGGGGGGGGAGGGGGGGGGGGGGGGGGAGGGGGGGAAGGGGGGGGGGGGGAGGGGGAGGGGGGGTGGGGGGGAAGGGGGGGGGTGGGAGGGGGGGGGGAGAGGGGGGGGGGGGGGGGGGGGGCTAGGAGGGGGGGGGGGGGGAGGGGGGGAGGGAGAAATGAAGGGGGGGGGGGGGGGGAGGGGGAAGGAGGGGGGGAGGAGGGAAGGGGGGGAGGGAGGGGGGGGGGGGGAGGGGGGGGGGGGAGGGGGGGGGGGGGAGGGGGGGAGGGGGGGAGGGGAAGGGGGGGAGGGAGGGGGAGGGGGGGTGGGGGGGGGGGAAAAGAGGGAAGAAAAGGGGGGGGGGGGGGGGAAAGGGGGAGAGGGAGGGGGAAGAGGGAGAGAGAGGGGGAGAGGGGGGGGGGGGGGGAGGGGGGGGGGAGAGGGGGGAGGGGGAAAGGGACGGGGAGGAGAGCGGGGGGCGGGGGGGGGGAACGGGGGGATGAGGATGTGGAAGGGGAGGCAGGGGGGAACCCGGGGGAAGGGAACGGGGGGGGGAAATGGGGGGCCGGGGCAAGACGACGGACAGGCACGGGGGGGAGGAAGGGACTTGAAGGGGGGAAGGGGAGAGCGGGGGGCTAAACGGGGAGAGACGCAGGGCGAGGAGAAGGGGGAGGAGGGAGAATGAGACTGGGGAGGGGCGGAGGAAAGGGGGGGGGCGGAAGGGAACGAACGCGGGCGGGGGGTGGAGGGGGCGGGAGGTGGGGGGGAGGACGACCCGGCAGAGGGGGGGGGGGGAGCGTCGAAGGAGATGGGGGGACGAGAAGGGAGACGGGAGGGGGAAGAGGGGAGCGACCGCGGGGGGGGGGGAACGGGAAGGGGGGGGAAAAACGAGAGGGAGAGGGACTCCGGGGGGGACAGAGGGGGGAGGGGGGGGGGGGGATCAGGGGGTAGGAGGGAACTAAGGGGGGAGGGGGGGGGAGGGGGAGGGGAACGGGGTGGTGGAACGATCAAGGGGAATCGGGACCCGCGGAGCGAGAGACACGGGGGAGGGAGGGGAAGTACGGGGGAGGGATGAGAGGGGGGAGGAGGGGGGGAAGGTGAGGGAGGAGGAGAAGGGGGGGGGGACGACGGGGGACTGGAGGGGGGGAGAACTCGGGCGGGAGGGGAGGGGGGGGCGGGAGGGGGGGGAGGGATGGAACCGAGGAGCGGGGATGCGGGAGGGGGGGGGGACGGGGGGGAGAGAGGGGCGGGGGAGACGGTGGGGGGGGGGCGAGGGCGGGCAGGGAGATGGGAGGAGGAAAATGAGCGGGGGACGGGGGGTGGAACGGGGGGGGGGGAACGGACGAGAGAGTGAGCGGGGGACGGGGGGGGGGGAGGGGGGGTGAGACGGGGGTAGGCGGGCGCGTGAGGGAGAGGGTAGGGGGGGGGCGCGTGCAGAGAGGGGGGGGAGAGACGAGGGGGAAGGGCGGGAGAGGGAGAGGGAGGGGGAGGGGGGGGGGAGGGCGGGGGGAAGGAGGGGCGAAGGGGGGA